>JABWTJ010000347.1:0-600000 GCA_016801875.1 Solanum sitiens | reverse complement strand
AATAATTAATGAAAATAGTGGACAATTCGGGTAGGGTTGACCCGAATTGACCCATTTTCGCGAGATGAGCTCCACCCGAGTCCGATCCTTGGTGGAAGCAATATTTAAGTTGAATTAATTGGTATTTAACTATCTATTTTAAATAAGCGCATTTTAGTCTTGTCACTTAAGCCTTAGAAAATCAGATGTTTTTTTTAAAATAACAAAGAGTCGTAGTTTGACTAAGTCCTTACCTAAAACTCCTACTACTAAGCTTACTCTCACATCTCTCCACTCTCATTATCACGACTCTCTACTCTCATTCTCACGTTTTCTTCATCAGTAAAAGAACAAAAAAAAAATCAAAAGCTCATCACTCTTGAAGAACTTGTACGCTAAAACTCAAAAGAAAAACTAAACTAAAAACGAAAAGCAAAAACATTATTCTTGACGGATTGTGCTTGAAGTTTTGGTGGTGAGTCTTTGGGGTCGTGGGAGTTGGCTGTCCATTGGAACAGGTTTATAAGGTGTTGAACAACAGAAAGGTATGGATTTTCTTCCTCTTGGTCCCTTTCCCAAGAGACCCCTAAGTTTCAGTCAATTCTAATCCGAAAACTAGGAATGTTTCCCTGTTGCATGTCCTTGTCACTATCTCCCATCGATTGTTGTAGGTTGGGTATATTTGCTGGTATAAATTAGGGATGTAACGTGTTTTCGTAATGATTATGTTCATGTACGTATGTTTGGATTTATGTGACTGATAATTATGTTTTTCCGAAATTATGTGATAAGTATGTGTGTGCATTGTGTAGGCCGTAACCCTTGGTCATAAATTGAAATGTGAAAAAGGCATGTTGAATCCTTGTATTTTATGTGCAAATACTTGTAAAAATCGTGATGTTCATAGGAGGTGTGATGTTGTTGAATTGAGTGAACTCTTGGCTAATGGTAATAACAAAAATGCACCTAATAATGTATGAAGTGTTTCACGAATTTTTCCTAAATTCTACCATATAAAATGTTGAGGAAAATGGACTGGAAAACGTGATCAAAATTTCCAGATTTGTTGGAAATTTGGTTTCGGCTATTTAACTTGAAGAATTGGAGTTCAAAAAATATTTTTAAAATATGTGAGGTCATCAGTGATTGAACTCGAGACCTCACTATAAGCAGGCTGTTGAAAAAAAAAATTGTTATTAAGTGTGAGGTGAGGGGGATTCGAAATGGGGTAAGGTTGGGTGAAGAAACAAAGGAAAAAAGGAAAATAAATAAAATGGGGAGTGTGCGGATCGAACCCACAACCCCTCGGATAGGTGAGAAAAGTAGGAGAAAACTAAAGAAAAACAAAATGAGGTTGTGAGTGATCGATCCCACATCCTCTTGGATTCAAACGAAAAAGAGAAGAAAGTAAAGAAAGAAAAAAATAAATGTAAGCATTGGGGATCGACCTCGTGTCCCCAAGACGAAAATATAAATCAAACAAATTAAATATGAGACTAAGTGTTTCTCAAGGTATTCGAAATTGGGTTCCCTTGCCCAATTCCGTATTGATACATAAGTCTTACGTGAATAAATATATAATGAATGCTGCCCATAGGGATCGAACTCGAGACCTTGGCATACTTACAAGATGCATAAGTATTGTACCACATAATCTTGAGTAAGTATGAGTCACTTAGACGAATTATGAATGAAGCCTCATGGCTTGTAAGTATGGGTTCATAAGTCCTGCGTACGTTTAAAAATAAGTGAACCTAAGATATATGTGACGAAATGATGTGACACCAGGAGGGTTAAGTAAGAGTGTGAAACACACTAAAAGGCCAAGTGCATTGGCATATGACGAAATGAACATTCACGTAAAGGGGTGAGTAATTATGAAGAGCTAATATGTTAAAGTTAATGAATGTGGTGACAACATGATAAGAGGCTAATATGAAAGACGAGATCAATCTCAAATGAGCCTAAGTAAATGTTACAAAAAACCGTACTCACCTATGAGAGTGTAAGATTAATAAAGAGACCAGTCTCTAAGAACACTCTAATGAAAGTATTGAGATTAATGCACACTTAATACTAATGATGAGATGAGAAATCATCTAATGAGCAATGATGCCCTCATGCTAGAAGCCAGCTTCTATGATGTGTGAGATGAATGTAATGGAACTTTATATGGAGCACCGATAGGCTAGCTATGAGTTGCGATTCCTGCTTTCGAGAAGGCAGAGGTTCGTATAAATCTCATGAGATGAGAATGTCTGTTTAGGCGGGTATGGGTCTACTTATATCTCCTAGTCTTTGAACCTATGCAGCCAACATAGGGTTCTAGCAGGGTTTAATTCCCTATATACGCTAGGATACTTTGGATTCACTTTGGCTGGTGATTACACCTCTTTTCGGTGTCGGGTAGACACTGGATTTCATGGAGCTCACATGATCTATGTCGGTTAACGTTAAAGTTCCCAAATAAAGAATGAGACCAGCCTCAAGTAATGCACACAATGAAATGAATGATACCAAAGGCGTTTGGATAGGATAATCAAGAGGTGAACTAGACTCAAGTAATGACACTAGTTCATTCTAAGTCATTGTACAGTGAACCCAAAGAGAGTCGTAAACAACATCCTAGGTATATAAATGAATGAAAAATGAAGTATGTATGAATGAATGAAGCAGACTCTGTGTTTGCTAAAGAAGGCTCCCTAGTTGAGGTCCCATATGTTGAGCACTCATTTGGGAAGTCCTAATGTTAAGTCCGTGATTCCAAGGTCTCACAGCATACAAACAAATGATACATGATATATGTATGTGCTAAATGAAGTGTGTTATGTGTTGTGTGCACTATGTAAAGAATGATGATGCATGTTACTCTCATAGCATGACTTTCCTAATCTGATTTGGCAAGTCCAACTGACTTGGCTTTCCATAACTCATATCTTTAGGAGAGAAATCTTCTTAATCATGCATGTCATTGGTGTGTACTTGCATACACCCATACTTAGTACAAGTGTGTACTAATCCCATTTAATCCTTTACTTTTAGGTGTAGGTGCAGGTGGACGCTAGAGCTTACGAGATTACGTTGAAGCTATCCGGACGTGGAGAATTCATCCGAACTTGGTAGGCCCTCATGATTTCGAGGATGCTTATCTCTTATATTCTAGCTTAGAGGTAGGCATGAGCTAGTGGAGGATGTTCTACTAGAGTTTCTTTCTTACTTATTTTCAGACGTCGTATTGGTGCCATCTTGGAATCTTTATACTAATGCAGTTATGAACTATTTCCTTCATTTGAATATCTCATTATTAGATGGTTGTCGTGAACTGATATGATATAATGCAATTCTTACTATGAAGTCTATGTATACTTCAAAGCAAACAAAAGTTTTAAATTTTCCGCTAAAATTAACCTATACGATGTAATGATGACGTATGTAGGCTTGTGTACGACCTCTGAGATGTCAACGATGCCGGTTTTGGCTAGGGTATAGCCTCGGTCGTTACAAACGTGCTATCAGAGTATTTGGTTTAATTTCAAGGATAATAAGTTCACATCAACCACATCGAGTAGTTTCTAAGTTATGGTAGTGAAGTGCACCACTATCATGAATTAGAGACTGCATGATGCGTAGGAAAATTTCCCTTCTTCTGATCTAATCGTGCTTTCCCTTAATGTCTAATTTCTTGGTGTTATGAGCGTATCTAACATCAATTCTTATTTTTTTCAGAAAATGAACACAAAGGGGAACGCTGGTCGGGGAAGAGTACGAGCAGCTGCTAGGGGCAACAAAGTTCCACCCCAGGCTCCAGCTGCAGGAGTGGCCATGCCTATTAACCCAGCTGGGTTGACTGATGCGGAGGTGCGGACAGCTTTGGGATAGATGGCTCAAGCCATCATTGTGCAGACTCAGGCTATGACGGCCCAGGCAAACAGACAGGAGGTTCAGTCGGAGAACCCACCAACCCACAACATGGCGAACATGTTACGAGATTTCACGAGGATGAATCCTCCAATCTTTATAGGATCTAAGACAGCAATTCTCAGGAGTTCGTGGAGGAGGTCCAGAAGTTCTGGTGGCAATGGGGGCCACGGAGATTGAGAAAGCTAAGCTGGCCTCGTACCACCTGAAGGATGTTGCACATGCTTGGTGCAAGATGTAGCAGGATAGCAAGGCATTGGGCGGAGGTCCGATCACATGGGAGCTGTTTAAGACAGACTTTCTGGAGAGGTTCTTCCAAGAGAGATGAGAGAGGCTAAGGTTGAGGAATTTATCATCCTTAAGCAGGGCTCGATGACTGTGAGGGAGTATTCCCTGAAATTCGTTAAATTGTCCAGGTATGCCACTTCCCTAGTGTCGAACAACAGGGACGAGATGAGAAGGATCCTTATAGTAATCTCATATGAATTGGAGGAGGAGTGTCGGGCAGCGATGCTCCACGACATCATAGATTTGTCCAGTCTGATGGTGCATGTACAACAGGTAGAGGACAGCAGGAAGAAGAGGAGAGTCTGTGAGGTCAGGAGGCGTAAACCTTCTGACCAGGCAGGTCCTAGTAGTGGTTGTGGCAGGAGCACTTTCGGAGTTCGTGATCAGCCCAGATTTAAGAAAGGGCATCAGTGTGCAGGGAACTCTAACTCTCAGAGGAGTGCAGCACTTAGAGGAGGCAGACCCGAGCCCAAGAAGGGCAATGGAGGTGATGTCCAGCGTCCCAGAAAGGAATATGGCAAGTGTGGCTGGAGAGTGCAGACTAGGCACTAATGCCTGCTTCAGTTGCGGAAAGAGCAGACACATGGTCAGGGACTGTCCACAGAATAGGGGTCAGGCTGGAGGTAATGCTCAGCCTAGGCCTCATCCCCAGAATGCTACTGCAGCCGAGCCTCTTAAGATGAACAGATTCTATGCCTTGAAGGGCAGGGAGGAGCAGGAGAAGTCTGTTGATGTGGTCACAGGTATGCTGCAAGTGTTCTCAACCTCTGTTTATGCTTTACTTGATCCAGGGTCTACACTTTCTATTGTGACTCCCTTGCTTGCTCTTACTTTTGAAACACTACCTAAGGTTTTGCATGATCCCATCGTGGTTAGTACTCCCTTAGGACAAAATGTGAGAGCTGATAGGGTCCATAAAGACTGCCCAATTGTAGTATGTGGTAAGACTATGTGTGCAGACCTTGTTGAGTTACCTATGAATGACTTCTATATTATACTTGGTATGGACTGGCTCCATAAATGTAATGCCTTCATGGATTGCCGTAGTAGGGTTGTAAGATTCCGTTTCCCTAATGAAGTAGAGCTGGTCTAGGAGGGGTACAATTCGAGTCGTTCTAGTCCCTTGATTTCGAACCTAAAAGGTAATAAAATGATGTCCAAGGGATTGTTATGCCATCTTGTGAGTGTCAATGATCTGGATCATGACATTCGTACCATAGACTCTGTACTTGCAGTGAATGAGTTCCAAGATGTTTTCCCCGATGATTTGCATGGAGTCCCTCCCCCTCGAGAGATTGCTTTTGGTATCGAGATAGATCCTGATACCAAGCCGATTTCAATTCCTCCCTTCATAATGGCTCCAGCTGAACTCAAAGAGTTGAAGCTGCAGTTAAAAGACCACACTGATAAGGGCTTCATCCAGCCGAGCATATCCCCTTGGGGCGCTCCAGTGCTGTTTGTGAAAAAGAAGGATGGAACTCTTAGGATGTGTATCAATTATCGGCAGCTCAACAAAGTCACTATAAAGAACAAGTATCCACTTTCTAGAATAGATGACTTATTCGATCAACTCCAAGGGTCTAGTTTCTTCTCGAAGATTGATCTTCGTTCTGGGTATCATCAACTTAGGGTTAGGGATGAAGATGTCCCAAAAATAGCCTCTCGTACCTGTTATGGTCATTATGAGTTCCTAGTCATGTCCTTTGGTCTTACTAATGCACCAACTCCATTTATGGACCTCAAGAACCAAGTCTTCCGTGAATACCTTGATTCTTTTGTCATAGTATTCATTGATGACATCCTCATCTACTCTAAGACCAAGGAAGAGCATGAACATCATTTGAGACTAACCTTGCAGGTGCTTAGACAACATCAGCTATATGCCAAATTCAGCAAGTGTGACTTCTGGCTTAGATCAGTGACCTTCCTGGGTCATGTTGTGTCCGATCAGGGTGTGGAGGTGGAACCCAGGAAGACTGAGGCTGCTATTAACTGGCCAAGACATCTTACTCCCGCCGATATCCGTAGCTTTCTGGGATTGACTGGTTATTACCGCACGTTCGTGAAGGGTTTTTCTTCTATTGCTTCCCCACTGATAGCTTTGACTAAGAAGAAAGCCATGTTCGAATGGGCAAAGACTTGTGAGAAGAGTTTCCAGGATCTCAAGGACAGACTCACATCAGCCCCAGTGCTTACATTGCCTAAATGTGGTGAGAATTACACTGTTTATTGCGACGCATCTAGGGTTGGTTTGGGTTGTGTTCTTACGCAGGGTGGTAAGGTGATAGCCTACGCGTCCAGACAACTTAAGGTTCATGAGAAGAATTATCCCACTCCTGACCTGGAGTTGGTAGCTGTGGTGTTTGCATTAAAGATGTGGAGGCACTACTTGTACGGGGTGAATGTGGATGTGTTCACAGACCACAAGATTCTCCAGTACATGTTCACACAGAGGGAGTTGAATCTACGTCAGCGGAGATGGTTGGAGATGTTGAAGGACTATGACATGAGTATCCACTACCATCCAGGGAAGGCAAATGTTGTAGCTGATGCTTTGAGCAGGTTGACCATGGAGAGTACAACCCACGTTGATGATGGGAAGAAGTAGTTGGTAAAGGATGTATACAGACTGGCCAGACTGGGTGTGCGGTTGATGGCCTCTACTAGTGCGGGTGTTTCAGTTTATCCTAGTTATGAATCATCCTTGGTAGTTGAAGTCAAGAAGGGCCAGCATCTTGATCCTGTATTGATGGAGTTGAAGGAATCAGTGCTGATAAAGATGAATGAGTCCTTTGCTTTGGTAGGTGACGGCATACTTAGGTACCAGGACAGGCTGTGTGTACCAGACGTGGATGATTTTCGGACCAAGATTGTTGCAGAGGCCCATGGTTCCAGGTATTTGATACATCCAGGATCCACCAAGATGTATCATGACCTCAAGCAGATCTATTGGTGGGATGGCATGAAGAAGGACATTGCTAAGTATGTGGCCAGGTGTCCTAATTTTCAGCAGGTTAAGGCGGAGCACCTTAAGCCTGGTGGTCTCACTCAGATGATTGAGGTTCTGACTTGGAAGTGGGAGGCCATTAACATGGACTTCGTGGTTGGTCCTTCGAGGACGAGGAGACAGCATGACTCCATATGGGTTATTATAGACAGGATGACTAAGTCTGCTTACTTATCCCTATGAAGTCGACCTACAGGGCCGAGTATTATGCGAGACTCTATGTTGATGAGATTATGAGGTGGCATGGGATTCCTTTGTCTATCATTTCGGATAGAGGAGCTCAGTTCACTTCGCATTTCTGGAGATCCTTCTAGAAGAGCTTAGGCACGCAGGTAAAGCTCAGTACTGCCTTCCATCTTCAGACAGATGAGCAGGAATAGCGCACCATTCAGACATTGGAGGACATGTTGAGAGCGTGTGTGATTGACTTCAGGGGTAGTTGGGACGACCATCTGCCATTGATAGAGTTCTCGTATAATAACAGTTATCACTCTATCATTGTGATGGCACCATTTCAGGCACTGTATGGTAGGAGGTGTAGGTCTCCAATTCGGTGGTTCGAGGTTGGAGAGTCATCCATGTTGGGTCCAGAGATCATTCATGAGGCATTAGAGAAGGTCAGGGTTATTAGGGACAGGTTGTCTACTGCTACAGTCGGCAGAAGTCTGATGCAGATAACAAGAAGCGGCCCTTAGAGTTTGATGTTGGTGTCCAGGTCTACTTGAAGATATCACCCATGAAGGGGGTGATGAGGTTTGGCAGGAAGGGGAAGTTGAGTCCGAGGTACGTTGGGCCATACGAGATTCTACAGTCTGTGGGTGAGGTGGCCTATGAGTTGGAGTTGCCTGCGGAGCTAGCTTCTGTTCATCTAGTCTTTCATGTCTCTATGTTAAAGAAGTGCCTCAATGATCCAGCATCGATTCTGCCTGTTGAAGGTTTGGGGGTTAATGAAGACTTGTCCTATAGGGAGGTTCCTGTTCAGATTTTTGACCGGTAGGTAAAGCGGCTGAGAAACAAGGAGGTTGCCACAGTGAAAGTATTGCGGAGGAACCATCTTGTTGAGGGTGCAACGTGGGAGGCCGAGGCCGATATGAGATCCCGCTATCCTCATCTTTTCACCTTTTGAGGTTAGACTTCCTACTCTTAAGTCTAAGTTTCCTTATCTCCTCTATTCCTTGTTGTTATTGCTTGTGTAAAGTACTTATGTTATGATATGACCGGCATTGTGCTAGATAATTAGAAGTTTTATTCGGGGATGAATGTTCCTAAGGGGGGATAATGTAACAACCCAAAAATGACTATGCTAAGTAATGCCTAAACGTACCTAGAATGCCTAAATTAGACCGGGTTCACATGGCTTGATGCACGTGGAACCAGACCTCAAAACATATGCACCAGCAAAGCCAACCAACTTGGTGAGTTAGTTGGGCTAGGCAAGGTTGGGTACAACCATGTAGGGCACCCGAATATTAAGATTCACCCGGATTAGTTTTAACCGGATTTGAAAGGGGATAGGTTTGGAGGGTCTAGGGGGAAAATGGTCTTTTCCAGGCTAGGAGTAGTATCGTAATTACCCTAAGCATTTAATTAATTAATTAATTAATTAATGAAAATAGTGGACAATTCGGGTAGGGTTGACCCGAATTGACCCATTTTCGCGAGATGAGCTCCACCCGAGTTCGATCCTTGGTGGAAGCAATATTTAAGCTGAATTAATTGGTATTTAATTATCTAATTTAAGTAAGGGCATTTTAGTCTTGTCACTTAAGCCTTAGAAAATCAGATTTTTTATTTAAAAATAACAAAGAGTCCTAGTTTGACTAAGTCCTTACCTAAAACTCCTACTACTAATCTTACTCTCACATCTCTCCACTCTCAGTATCACGACTCTCTATTCTCATTCTCACATTTTCTTCATCAGTAAAAGAAAAAAAAAATTAAAATCTCATCAGTCTTGAAGAACTTGTACGCTAAAACTCAAAAGAAAAACTAAACTAAAAACGAAAAGCAAAAATATTATTCTTGACGGATTGTGCTTGAAGTTTCGGTGGTGAGGATTTTGGGTCGTGGGAGTTGGCTGTCCATTGGAGCAGGTTTGGAAGGTGTTGAACAACAGAAAAGGTATGGGTTTTCTTCCTCTTGGTCCCTTTCCCAAGAGACCCCTATGTTTCAGTCAATTCTAATCCAAAAACTAGGAATGTTTCCCCGTCGCATGTCCTTGTCACTAGCTCCCATCGATTTTTGTAGGTTGGGTATGTTTGCTGGAAAATTAGGGATGTAACATGTTTTCGTGATGATTATATTCATGTATGTACGTTCGGATTTATGTGATCGATAATTATGTTTTTCCAAAATTATGTGATAAGTATGTGTGTGCATTGTTTAGGACGTAACCCTTGGTCATAAATTGAAGTGTGAAAAAGGCATGTTGAATCCTTGTATTTTATGTGCAAATGCTTGTAAAAATCGTGATGTTCATAGGAGGTGTGATGTTGTTGAATTGAGTGAAAACTCTTTTCTAAATGTAATCACGAAAATGCACCTAATAATGTACGAAGTGTTTCACGAATTTGTCCTAAAAACTACCATATAAAATGTTCAGAAAAATGGACTGGAAAACGTGATCAAAATTTCTAGATTTGCTGGAAATTTGGTTTCGGCTATATAACTTGAAGAATTGGAGTTCAAAAATCGTTTTATAAAATATGTGAGGTCATCACGGATTGAACCCGAGACCTCACTATATGCAGGCTATTGAAAAATAAATTGATATTATGTGTGAGGTGAGGGGGATTCGAAATGGGGTAAGGTTGGGTGAAGAAACAAAGGAAAAAGGGAAAATAAATAAAATTGGGAGTGTGGGGATCGAACCCACAACCCCTCGGATAGGTGAGAAAAGTAGGAGAAAACTAAAGAAAAATAAAATGAGGTTGTGGGGGATCGATCCCACATCCTCTTGGTCTCAAACGAAAAAGAGAGGAAAGAAAAAAAGAAAAAGAGAAGTGTAGGCATTGGGGATCGACCTCGGGTCCCCAAGCCGAAAATATAAATCAAACAAATTAAATATGAGACTAAGTGTTGCTCAAGGGATTCGAAATTGGGTTCCCTTGCCCTATTCCGTATTGATGCATAAGTCTTACGTGAATAAATATTTAATGAATGCTACCAATAGGGATCAAACTCGAGACCTTGGCATACTTACAAAATGCATAAGTCTTGTACCACATAATCTTGGGTAAGTATGAGTCACTTAGACGAATTATGAATGAAGCCTCATAGCTTGTACGTATGGGTTCATCAGTCCACCGTACGTTTAAAAATAAGTGAACCTAAGATATATGTGATGAAATGATGTGACCCCAGGAGAGTTAAGTAAGAGTGTGAAACCCACTAAAAGGACAAGTGCATTGGCATATGACGAAATGAACATTCACGTAAAGGGGTGAGTAATTATGAAGAGCTAATATGTTAAAGTTAATGAATGTGGTGAAAACATGATAAGAGGCTAATATGAAAGACGAGATCAATCTCAAATGAGCCTAAGTAAATGTTAACAAAAAACGTACTCACCTATGAGAGTGTAAGATTAATAAAGAGACCAGTCTCTAAGAACACTCTAATAACGTTATTGAGATTAATGCACACTTAATACTAATGATGAGATGAGAAATCATCTAATGAGCAATGATGCCCTCATGCTAGAAGCCAGCTTCTATGATGTGTGAGATGAATGTAATGGAACTTTATACGGAGCACTGATAGGATAGCTATGAGTCGCGATTCCTTCTTTCGGGAAGGCAGACGTTCGTGTAAATCTTATGAGATGAGACTGTCCGTTTAGGCGGGTATGGGTCTCCTTATATCTCCTAGTCTTTGAACCTATGCAGACAACATAGGGTTTTAGCAAGTTTTAATTCCCTATATACGCTAGCATGTTTTGGTTTCACTTTGGTCGGTTATTCCACCTTTTTTCGGTGTGGGGTAGACACTGGATTTCATGGAGCTCACATGATCTATGTCGATTAAAGTTAAAGTTCCCAAAGAAATAATTAGGTCAGCCTCAAGTAATGCACACAATGAAATGAATGATACCAAAGGTGTTTGGATAGGATAATCCATAGGTGAACTAGACTCAAGTAATGACACTAGGTCATTCTTAGTAACTGCACAGTGAACCCATAGAGAGTCCTAAACAACATCATGAATGAATGAAAAATGAAGTATGTATGAATGAATTAAGCAGACTCTGTGTTTGCTAAAGAAGGCTCCCTAGTTGAGGTCCCATATGTTGAGCCCTCATTTTGGAAGTCCTAATGTTAAGTCCGTGATTACAAGGTCTCACGGCATACGAACAAATGATATATGATATATGTATGTCCTAAATGAAGTGTGTAATGTGCTGTGTGCAATATGTAAAGAATGATGATGCATGTTACTCTCATAGCATGACTTTCCTAATCTGATTTGGCATGTCCAACTGACTTGGCTTTCTATAGCTCATATCGTTAGGAGAGAGATCTTCTTAATCATGCATGTCCTTGATGTGTACTTGCATACACCCATACTTAGTACAAGTGTGTACAAATCCCATACAATCTTTTACTTTTAGGTGCAGGTGCAGGTGGACGCTAGAGCTTACGAGATTACGTTGAAGCTATCCGAACGTGGAGCATACATCCGGACTTGGTAGGCCCTCATGCTTTCGAGGATGCTTATATCTTATATTCTAGATTAGACGTAGGTATGAGCTAGTGGAGGATGTTTCACTAGAGTTTCTTTCTTACTTATTTTCAGACGTCGTATTGGTGCCATTTTGGCTACTTTATACTAATGCAGTTATGAACTATTTCCTTCATTTGAATATCTCATTATAAGATGGTTGTCGTGAACTGATATGATATAATGCAATTCTTACTATAAAGTCTATATATACTTCAAAGCAAACAAAAGTTTTAAATTTTCCGCTAAAATTAACCTATACGATGTAATGATGATGTATGTAGGCTTGTCTACGACCTCTGAGAGGTCAACGACGCCTGTTTCGGCTAGGGTCTAGACCCCGGTCGTGACACCCCTCTTAGGAACATTCTTCCCTGAATGACACTAAAATCTTTTGGAGGGTAAGGAAAAACTCAATACTAGCAGCCCAACCAATCAACAACATAAAATCATAATGAGTCACATCTCATAGGAGTATTTCACCACTCATTTCAACACACACCATAATATTAGACATAGCACTAAATTCATGATGCACAAACATACAAGAGCTCAACATTTCATAACACATCGTGAGGAATTTAATTCTGAACATTATCATGAGCTTAAAGTACATCAGCGAGTTACCATGCTGTTATTCTTCTCAAGGCAACAACAAAACAGAAAATCTCAAAAACAGACATGCATACATATTTCACATAAGTTCAAGAATAGGGTATGAAGGCATTTGATTAAAACTCTATTTGGTATAACTTTTACCAAACATGCACCTATTTAGAAAACAAGTCAATTTCATGATTATTAATTAATTTCTTTACTAAGAGGAAATTTCTAACCTCACAGAGTAAATAGATGAGGGTAACGGACTTAATGTCTGCTTTATCCTCCCATGTTGCACCCTCAACAAGATGGTTCCTCCATAGAACTGTTACAGAGGCAACCTCCTTGTTTCTCAACTTTTTGACTTGGCGATCTAGGATCTCAACAAGAACGTCTTCACAGGAGAGGTTCTCATCCACCCCTAAACCTATAGGTAGAATAGACACCGGATCTCCTATGCGTTTCTTGAGCATAGAAACATGAAACACCGGATGAACCTAAGCTAGTTCACTAGGTAGTTTCAACTCATAGGCAACCTTTCCAATTCGTTGTAAAACCTCATAAGGACCAACATACCGGGGACTAAACTTGCGCTTTCTATCGAATGGCATCACCCCTTTCATAGGTGAAATCTTCAAGTAGACATGATCACCTATTTCGAACTAAAGATCTCTTCTTTTATTGTCGGCATAAGACTTTTGCCGACTATAGGCTGTCTTCAATCTATCTTTTATGATTGGAACCTTATCTATAGCCTCATAGAAAATCTATTGAACAAGCAGTGAGGACTCACCAACCTCAAACCATCCAACCGGAGATCTACACCTGCTACATGAAGATCTTCAAAAGGTGCCATGGAGATGCTCGAATTATAGCTATTATTGTAAGAGAACTCAATCAATGGTAAGTGATCATCCCAACTTCCTTTGAAATCAATGACACAGGCTCTTTACATCTCTTTAAGGGTCTGAATTGTACGTTCTGCTAGACCATCTGTCGGAGGATGAAAAGTGGTACTAAGTTTCACTTGAGTATCTAAACCCTTTTAAAAAGCCTTCCAAATACAAGAAGTGAATGGGGCACCTCTATCCGAAATGATGGACAAAGGAATCCCATGAAGACTCACAATCTCATTAATGTAGATTCTTGCATAATCTTGGGCAGTATAAGTAGACTTAACAGGAATAAAATTGGCAGATTTTGTCAACATATCCACATAACCCATATAGAATCATTTTGCTTAATGGTTCGAGGCAACCCAACAAAAAATTCCATATTGATGGCTTCCCACTTCCATGTAGGAACATTCATGATTTAGGTTAAACCACCCGATTTAAGATGCTCAGCTTTAACCTGTTGGCTATTTGGACATTTAGCAACAAACACTGCTATGTCCCTCTTTAAACCATCCCACCAATAGACCTCTCTAAGGTCATGATACATTTTGGTGGCACCCAGATGTATAGAATAACGAGAACCGTGGGCTTCTTCTAGAATTCTATTTCTCAAATCCTCAACATCCGGTACACATAATCTCCCTTGGTACCTGAGAACACCATCCCCCCCATTTGGAGAATGACTCATTGAGATTACAAAGTACCGATTCCTTCAACTCCATCAATAGTGGATCAATATGCTTCTTAGATTTCACCTCCACCACTGCTAATGATGAATCAGAAGTTATGATAGACCATGAAACCATCATTTGGAGAATCTTCTAATCGCACACCTAAGGGAGCCAACATATGAACATCTTTAAGAAGTTCTTTCTTCTCTTCTTACACATGAGACACACTACCCATAGTCATACGACCCAAAGCATTCGCAACCACATTTACCTTGCCAAGGTGGTAAAGGACACTCATGTCATAATCCTTCAACAATTCTAACCATCTTCTCTGCCAAAGGTTTAACTCCTTTTGTGTAAACACATATTGAAGAATTTAATAGTCATTAAACACATCAAAATGCACATCATACAAGTAGTGTCTCCATATTTTCATGGCAAAACTACAGCAGCTATGTCACGACCGGAATCTAGACCCCAGACGA
Source organism: Solanum sitiens (assembly GCA_016801875.1). NCBI lineage: Eukaryota > Viridiplantae > Streptophyta > Magnoliopsida > Solanales > Solanaceae > Solanum > Solanum sitiens. Next base: position 585,437 of record JABWTJ010000347.1, on the reverse strand, counting down.
GACCGGCGTTGTTGACCTCGCAGAGGTCGCAGACAAGCCTACATACATCATTCTTACTTAATCTAGGTTAATTTTAGCGGATAATTTGAAACTTTTTGTCTCTTAACTTACTTATTAAACATTCTCATTAATACATAATTGTTCACCATCAACCATCTAATATTAAGATCATCAAATGAAAGAAATACTATAATATAGTAATAAAGAGGTACTTGCCAAAATGGCACCAATACAATGTCTGAATAAAACAGGAATGAAATGCTAGTGGAACATGCTCCACTAGCTCAACTCTAAAACTAATGCTAGAATATAGATGGCAGCATCCTCGAAAGCATGAGGGCCTACCAAGTCCGGATGAATGCTCGATGTCCGGATAGCTTCAGCGTTAACCTGTAGCTCTAGCGTCCACCTGTGCCTGCACCTAAAATTGTGGAGTTGTATAGGGTTAGTACACACTTGTACTAAGTATGGGTATATGCAAGCACACACCAAGGACATGCATGAGAAAAGATAGCTCTTTCTTAACAACATGATTATTGGAAGTCAAGTCAGTGGACTTGCCAAATTGAGATTAGGAAAGTCAGTGAGCTTTCCAAATTTGGAGTAGGAAAGTCAGTAAGCTTTCCAAATTTGGAGTAGGAAAGTCATGCCATGAGAGTAACATGAATCATCATAATTATCATACTGCAAACAGCACATAAGATCTTACACATAGCACATATCATATTGCATATAGCACATAACATATATCACATAGCTTCTTTCATATTATTCATTCATATGCCATGAGACCTTGGAATCATGGACTTGACATTAAGACTTTCCAAAATGAGGGCTCAACATATGGGACCTCAACTAGGGAGTCTTCATTAGCAAACACAGAGTCAGCTTCATTCATTCATAGGTACTTCATTTTATTTCATTCATAGGCCAGTGTAAACATTAGCTATACCTAGGGTGTAGTTTAAGACTTTCATCGGGTTCACTGTGCAATGATCAAGAATAACCTAGCATTACATGAGTCTAGCTCACATCTTGATTATCCTATCCTAACACCTTTGGTATCATTCATTTCATTATGTTCTTCATTTGAGGCTGACCTCATTCATTCATTGAGAACTTTAACTTTAACCGACATATATCATGTGAGCATCATGAAATCCATTGTCTCCCCCTCACCGGAATGAGGTGGAATCACCGGCCAAAGTGACCCAAAAACATGCTAGCGTACATGGGAATTTACCCCGCTAGATCCCTATATTGGCAGTAGAGGTTCTAAGACCAGGAGATATAAGGAGACCCATACCCGGCAAGCCGGACAGTCTCATCTCATGAGAGTTACGTGAACCTCCGCCCTTCCCTAAAGAAGGCATCATCGCTCATAGCTAGTCTATCGATGCTCAGTATAAAGTTCCATTACATTCAACTCATACGTCATGGAAGCTGACTTATACTATGAGGACATCATAGCTCAATAGATGATTTCTCATCTCATCATTAGTATTAAGTGTGTTAGTCTCAATACTTTCATTAGAGTGTTCATAGAGACTGGTCTCTTCATTAACTTTACACTCTCAAAGGTGAGTACGTTTGGGTAACATTTACTTAGGCTCATTTGAGATTGTTCTCATCTTTTACATTAGCCTCATATCATGTTGTCACCACATTCATTAACATTAGCACATTTACTCTTCATAATTACTCACCCCATTTTACGTGAATGTTCATTTAATCATATGCCAATATACTTGGCCATTTGTGTGTTTCACACTCTTACTTAACCCTTCTAGGGTTTCGTCATTTCATTACATAATAATTATTTCATCGTATGCCAATGCACTAGGCCATTTACTGTGTTTTACACTCATACTTAACCCTTCTAGGTTACATCTTTTCATTACATACATCTTAGGTTCACTTTTTTAAAACGTATGCTAGACTTATGAGTCTATACACACAATCCATGAGGCTTCATTCATAATTCGTTAAGTGATTCATACATTCCTAAGATTATGTAGTACAAGACTTATGTATCTTGTATCTATGCCAAGATCTTGATTTCGATCTATGTAGGTGGCATTATTCTTGTATATTTTGTTCACGTATGACTTATGTATCAATACGGAAGTTTGGGCAAAGAAACCCAAGTTCGAATCACTTGGATAACATTTACATTTTTCATTGATTTTATTTTTAATCTCCATGACATTGGACTCTAAATTGAACCCCAACATTAACATTGTATCTTTCATTTTCTACTTGGTTTTCCTCTTAGTTTGGCCGAAGGGTTGTGGGTTTGAACCCCCACAACCCCTTTTTATTTTTCATTAAAATAATATAGTCCCATTTTGCGTAAATCAAGAGGTTGTGGGATCAAACCCCCACAGCCTCTTTTATTTTATTCATTATATACGCTGGAATAGGGAGGTTGTGGGTTTGAACCCCCACAGCCTCCTCATTTTAATTTAAATTTGCTAGAGGCTGTGAGGTTGTGGGTTCGAACTCCCACAGCCTCCTATTTTAATATTTTTAATTAAAACTCCCCTAGGCTAGGCGTTTGCCACTGAGGTTGTGGGATCGAGCCCGCACAGACTCTCTTATTTTCTTATTTATTTCGCTCCTCTCCTTTCCAGCCTTGAGGTCGTGGGTTCGATTCCCATGCCTCACATTTTCTTTTCTTTATTTTCTCTTCTTTCACTCGCTGCCTGGAGGTCGTGGGTTCGATTCCCACGCCTCCCATTTATTTATTAATTAATTACCCTCTCCTTTCTCTTCCAGCAGCCCAAGTTCGATTCCCCCCAGCCCCATTTTTCATCCCCTTTTCGCGATTTACAGTAGCTACACGGGTTAGGTCACAGGTTCGAACACTGGTGGCCTCACCCTTTTAAAACTCATTAATTTCCAGATTTCTCTATTATAATTTAGTCTAAATTAACATTGCATAGTTGCTGGGAATTTTGGTCATTTTTTACCTCATTTTTATCAACGTTTACACTTGATTCATAGGGTGTATTGATATACCATTTTAACACATTTTTAGGCGCATCTTTCATAGATTTATTTGGCTAAAAGATGATTATTCAATCAACCACATTTCATTACAATGAACATCAAGTTGTGTACAATTTTTGCACATAAAACACAAGGATAAAACATGCCATTTCACAACTTCAAGAGTGACTAAGTTCACTGCCAAACGTGCACACACACACATCATTTTTTTTATCACACATTGGTTGTCATTTTCTTTATTTCACGTACATAAACATTTTCACATTCAACAGAAAAACATCACACATACCTAAATCTACTAGCAAACAAAACCCAACCTACAAATCATTGGGAGCTAGTGACAGGGACATACAAAGGGGAATAACCCTAGTTTTCGGAGTGAATATCTTGAATCTTAAGGGGTCTCTTGGGAAAGGGACCAAGAGATAAGAAATCCATACCTTAATTTATGTTCAAACGTAGAAGCTGCTGCCCAAAACCCTCTCCAAAAATCAGTCCAAGCCTCCTCAAGTTTCACCGACAGAATCTTGTCTTTGCCTTAACGCTTTTGGTTTACTTGGTTTCTTAGCTTTTTTTTTGTGAGTTATTCAAGTGTGAAGAACTCTTGTTATACTCTCTGTTCTTCACGTTAATTTGGCAGAGAGAACAAGAGAGTTTTGAACGTGAAAGTATGATAGACGTGAGAGAGTGAAATGTGTGAAGTTGTTTAGGATTAGATGATGAATTAGTCAATTTAGGACTCTCCTTAACAAACAAAAATCTAATTTATTTAATTATACGTGAAAGGACCACTTAGCCCCTACGAAAATCAGATTTTAATCCACAATTAAATCATTAATTTGTTGCTTCCAATGGGGCTCAAACTCGGGTGGAGTGACCCTTGCGAAATGGACCATTTCCGGTCAACCCGAGCCTAATTGGTTCTTTAATTAAATTAATTAATTACTTAGGGTAATTACGATATTACCCTTGGCCTGGAAAAGACCATTTTACCCCTGGACCCTCAAAACTTAAAATTTCCTCTTTTAAGTCCGGTAAAGACTCTTTCGATTAAATCTTCATTTTCAAGAGCCCTACATGGTTGGTTCCAACCTTTCCAAGCTCAACTAACTCCCCAAGTTAGTTGGCTTGGCCGTAGTAAGGGTTCTGAGGTCTGTTTCTATGCGTATCAATTCGTGTGAACCTTGGTCTAATCGCAAGCATTCTTGACACCTTAAGCATTTATCTTATTCATTTTTAGGGTTGTTACAATATCCCCCCTTAGGAATATTCGGCCCCGAATGACATTACCACAACATATCGTAATGCCAGTCAGATCATAACATGATCACTATGCACAGTCAAGCAATAGCAACAAAATACAGAGAGATAAGGAAACATAGACTTAAGAGTAGAAAGTCTAACCTCAAGAGCTAAAAAAATGAGGGTAGCGGGATCTCATGTCGGCCTCAGCCTCCCACGTAGCACCCTCAACAAGATGATTTCTCCACAATACCTTCACTTTGGCAATCTCCTTGTTCCTCAGTCGCTTGACCTTTCTGTCTAAGATCTCTACAGGTATCTCCTCATAAGACAAGTCTTTATCAACCCCCAAACCTTCAACAGGTAGAATCCATGCTGGATCACCTAGGCACTTCTTCAGCATAGAGACATAAAAGACTGGATGAATAGAAGCTAGCTCCACAGGCAATGCTAACTCATAGGCCACCACACCCACACGCTGTAGGATCTCATATGGCCCAACATACCTCTGACTCAGCTTCCCTTTTCTACCAAATCTCATCACCCCTTTCATAGGTGATATCTTCAAGTAAGCCTGGTCACCAACATCAAATTCTAAGGGTCGTTTTATGTTATCTGCATTTGACTTCTACCGACTGTAAGCAGTAGCCAACCTGTCCCTAATCACTCTGACCTTCTCTAAGGCCTCATGAATGATCTCTGGACCAAATATGAATGACTCTACAACCTCGAACCACCCAACTGGATATCTACACCTCCTACCATACAGTGCCTCAAACGGTGCCATCCCAATGCTGGAGTGATAGCTATTATTATATGAGAACTCTATCAATGGCAGATGGTTATCCCAGCTACCTCTGAAGTCAATCACACACGCTCTCAACATGTCCTCCAATGTCTGAATGGTGCGCTCTGCCTGCCCATCAGTCTGAGGATGAAAGGAAGTACTAAGCTTTACATGCGTGCCCAAGCTCTTTTGGAAAGATCTCCAGAAATGTGAAGTAAACTAAGTTCCTCTATTTGAAATGATAGACAAAGGAATCCCATGCCATCTCACAATCTCATCAATATAGAGTCTCGCATAATCCTCAGCTCTGTAAGTAGACTTCACAAAGATAAAGTGGGCAGACTTAGTCAATCTGTCCACAATAACCCATATGGAGTCATGCTGCCTCCTAGTCCTCGGAAGACCAACCACGAAGTCCATATTAATGGCCTCCCACTTCCAAGTCGGAACCTCAATAATCTGAGTCAGACCGCCAGGCTTAAGATGTTCTACCTTAACCTGCTGACTATTAGGACACTTGGCCACATATTCTGCAATGTCCTTCTTCATGCCATCCCACCAATAAATATGCTTAAGATTATGATACATCTTGGAGGAACCTGGATGTATGGAATATCTGGAACCATGTGACTCTGCAACAATCCTGGTCGGCAAATCATCCACATCTGGTACACACAGCCTGTCCTGATATCTAAGTATGCCATCACCTCCCAAAGCGAAAGACTCATTCATCTTTATCAGCACTGAGTCCTTCAGCTCCATCAACACAGGATCTAGGTGCTGACCCTGCTTGACTTCAACTACCAAGTATGATTCAGAACTAGGATGAACTGAAACATCCCCACTAGTAGAGTCAACAAATCGCACACCTAGTCTGGCCAGTCTGTGTACATCTTTCACCAACTCCTTTTTCTCATCCTCAATGTGGGTTGTACTTCCCATGCTCATACTGCTCAAAGAATCAGCTACAACATTAGCCTTACTTGGATGGTAGTGAACGTTCATGTCATAATCCTTCAACAGCTCCAACCATGTCCGCTGACCTAGATTCAACTCCCTCTGTGTGAACACGTACTGGAGACTCTTGTGGTCTGTGAATACATCCACATGCATTCCATACAAGTAGTGCCTTCACATCTTCAGTGCAAACAACCATAGCTGCCAACTCCAGGTCATGAGTGGGATAATTCTTCTCATGAACCTTGAGCTGTCTGGACGCATAGGCTATCACCTTACCAACCTGCATAAGAACACAACCCAAACCAACCCAAGATGCATCATAATAAACAGTGTAATTCTCACCACACTTAGGCAAAGTAAGCACCGGGGCTGAAGTGAGTCTGTCCTTGAGCTCCTGGAAACTCTTCTCACAAGTCTACGCCCATTCAAACTTGGCTTTCTTCTTAGTCAAAGCTGTCAATGGTGCAGCAATGGAAGAAAAGCCCTCCACAAACCTGCGGTAGTAACCAGTCAATCCCAAAAAGCTACGGATGTCAGTGGGAGTAAGAGGCTTTGGCCAGTTCTTCACAGCCTCAGTCTTCATGGGATCCACCTCCACGCCCTGATCGGACAAAACATGACCCAGAAAGGTCACTGATCTAAGCCAAAATTCACACTTACTGAATTTGGCATACAGGTGATGTTGTCTAAGTACCTGCAAGGTTAGTCTCAAATGTTGTTCATGATCTTCCTTGGTCCTAGAGTATATGAGAATGTCATCAATGAATACTATGACGAAAGAGTCAAGGTATTCACGGAAGACGCGGTTCATGAGGTCCATAAATGCAGCAGGTGCATTCGTAAGACCAAATGACATGACTAAGAACTCATAGTGACCATAATAGGTACGAAAGTCTGTCTTTGGGATATCTCCATCCCTAACCCTAAGCTGATGATACCCTGAACGAAGATCAATCTTAGAGAAGAAACTAGACCCTTGGAGCTGGTCGAACAAATCATCTATTCTGGGAAGTGGATACTTATTCTTTATAGTGACTTTGTTGAGATGCCGATAATCGATACACATTCTAAGGGTTCCATCTTTCTTTTTCACAAACAACACTGGAGCGCCCTATGGGGATATGCTCGGCTGAATGAAACCCTTATCAGTGAGATCTTTTAACTGCATCTTTAACTCTTAGAGTTCAGCTGGAGCCATTCTGTAAGGAGGAATTGAAATTGGTTTAGTAACGGGTTCTAAGTCGATATCAAAATCAATCTCTCGAGGGGGAGGGACTCCAGGCAAATCATCAGGAAATACATCTAGGAACTCATTCACTATAGGTACTGGTCTATGGAAGGAATGTCATGATCTAAATCATTAACACTCACAAGATGACACAATAACCCCATGGACACCATTTTATTGGCCTTAAGGTTAGAAATCAAGAGGTTAGGACGACTCGAGTTGTACCCCTCCCAAACTAGCTCCTCTTCATCAGGGAAACGAAATCTCACCACTCTACTACGACAGTCCAAGCAAGCATAAAAACTCTGAAGCCAGTACATGCCAAGAATAACATCAAAATCATGCATTGGTAACTCAACCAAATCTGCACACATAGTCTTACCACTTACAACTATTGGCACTCTAGCATTTATGAGGTAATCCATACCTAAGCCATCTCTTTGAGCTTGTAAGAAGCCAACTTAGTCTTCTCCTCTTCCTCAGTACTTATAGCAGGCTTTAGACCATCCATGCACTCACCTCCGTGCGAACAACCACTCTTACAAAACGTCTTTCGTTCACGCTAGGCAATTTCTATCTCTGCCCCTTCATGGGAAGGCCAGATCTTGAGTCTGGTTCCTTAGACCGCTTGTACATCCTAATTCTTCTGTATATTCTTCTACGCGCGCACACAAGAAGGAAGTTAGATACTTAGAATTACACAAAGTATCAAAGCTCTAGATAGCACAATAAAAAGTATAAGAAGGGAAATTTTCCTATGCATCATGCAGTCTCTAATTCAGGATAGTGGTGCACTTCACTACCATGACTTAGAAACTACTCAATGTTGTTGATTTGAACTCATTATTCTCGGAATTTAACCTAGTGCTCTGATACCAACTTAATCACGACCGGAATCTAGACCCCAGACGAGACCGGCGTCGTTGACCTCTCAGATGTCGCAGACAAGACTACATACGTCATTCTTACTTCATCTAGGTTAATTTTAGCGGAAAATTTGGAACTTTTTGTTTCTTAACTTACTTATTAAACATTCTCATTAATACATAATTGTTCACCATCAACCATATAATATTAAGATCATCAAATGAAAGAAATACTGTAATATAGTAATAAAGATGTACTTGCCAAAATGGCACCAACACTATGTCTGAATAAAACAGGAAAGAAACGCTAGTGGAACATCCTCCACTAGCTCAACTCTAAAACTAATGCTAGAATATAAATGGCAGCATCCTCGAAAGCATGAGGGCCTACAAAATCCGGATGAATGCTCGTCGTCCGGATAGCTTCAGCGTCAACATGTAGCTCTAGCGTCCACCTGTGCCTGCATCTAAAATTGTAGAGTTGTATAGGGTTAGTACACACTTGTACTATGTATGGGTATATGCAAGCACACACCAAGGACATGCATGAGAAAAGATAGCTCTTTCCTAACAACATGATTATGGAAAGTCAAGTCAGTGGACTTGCCAAATTGAGATTAGCAAAATAGTGAACCTTCCAAATTTGGATTAGGAAAGTCAGTGAGCTTTCCAAATTTGGATTAGGAAAGTCAGTGAACTTTCCAAATTTGGATTAGGAAAGTCATGCCATGAGAGTAACATACATCATCATAATTATCATACTGCACACAACACATAACATCTTACACATAGCACATATCATATTGCATATAGCACATAACATATATCACATAGCTTCTTTCATATCATTCATTCATATGCCATGAGACCTTGGAATCATGGATTTGACATTAAGACTTTCCAAAATGAGGGATCAACATATGGGACCTCAACTAGGGAGTATTCATTAGCAAACACAGAGTCTGCTTCATTTATTTATACGTATTTCATTTCATTTCATTCATAGGCCAGTGTAAACACCAGCTATACCTAGGGTGTAGTTTAAGAGTTTCATCGGGTTCGCTGTGAAATGATCAAGAATAACCTAGTGTCATTACTGAGTCTAGTTCACCTACTTATTATCCTATCCTAACACCTTTGGTATCATTCATTTCATTATGTGCTTCATTTGAGGCTGGCCTCATTCATTCATTGGGAACTGTAACTTTAACCGACATAGATCATGTGAGAATCATGAAATCCAGTGTCTCCCCTACACCGTAAAGAGGTGGAATCACCGGCCAAAGTGACTCAAAAACATGCTAGCGTACATGGGAATTTAACCCCGCCAGATCCCTATATTGGCAGTATAGGTTTTAAGACCAGGAGATATAAGGAGACCCATACCGGCAAGCCGGACAGTCTCATCTCATGAGAGTTACGTGAACCTCCGCCCTTCCCTAAAAAAGGCATCACCGCTCATAGCTAGTCTATCGTTGCTCAGTATGAAGTTCCATTACATTCAACTCATACGTCATGGAAGCTGGCTTCTAGTATGAAGACATCATAGCTCAATAGATGATTTCTCATCTCATCATTAGTATTAAGTGTGTTAATCTCAATACTTTCATTAGAGTGATATTAGGGACTGGTCTCTTCATTAACTTTACACTCTCATAGGTGAGTACGTTTTGGTAACATTTACTTAGGCTCATTTGAGATTGTTCTCATCTTTTACATTAGCCTCGTATTATGTTGTCACCACATTCATTAACATTAGCACATTTACTCTTCATAATTACTCACCCCATTTTACATGAATGTTCATTTCATCATATGCCAATATACTTGGCCATTTGTGTGTTTCACACTCTTACTTAACCCTTCTAGGGTTTCGTCATTTCATTACATACTAATCATTTCATCGTATGCCAATGAACTAGGCCATTTAGTTTGTTTTACACTCATACTTAACCCTTCTAGGGTTACATCCTTTCATTACATACATCTTAGGTTCACTTCTTTAAAACGTATGCTAGACTTATGAGGCTTCATTCATAATTCGTTAAGTGATTCATACATTCCTAAGATTATGTAGTACAAGACTTATGTATCTTGTATCTATGCCAAGATCTTGATTTCGATCTAAGTAGGTGGCCTTATTCTTAGATATTTCGTTCACGTATGACTTATGTATCAATACGGAAGTTTGGGCAAAGAAACCCAAGTTCGAATCACTTGGATAACATTTACATTTTTCATTGATTTTATTTTTAATCTCCATGACATTGGGACTCTAAATTGAACCCTAACATTAACATTGTATCTTTAATTTTCTACTTGGTTTTCCTCTTAGTTTGGCCGAAGGGTTGTGGATTCGAACCCCCACAACCCCTTTTTATTTTTCATTAAAATACTATAGTCCCATTTTGGCTAAATCAAGAGGTTGTGGGATCAAACCCCACAGCCTCTTTTATTTTATTCATTATATACGCTGGAATAGGGAGGTTGTGGGTTCGAACCCCCACCGCCTCCTTATTTTAATTTAAATTCGCTAGAGGTTGTGAGGTTGTGGGTTCGAACCACCACAACCTCCTATTTTTATTTTTTTAATTAAAACTCCCCTAGGCTAGGCGTTTGGAAGTGAGGTTGTGGGATCGAGCCCCCACAACCTCACTTATTTTCTTATTTATTTCGCTCCTCTCCTTTCCAGCCTTGAGGTCGTGGGTTCGATTCCCACGCCTCACATTTTCATTTCTTTATTTTCTCTTCTTTCACTCGCTGCCTGGAGGTTGTGGGTTCGATCCCCACACCTCCCATTTATTTAATTAATTAATTACTCTCTCCTTTCTCTTCCAGCAGCCCGAGTTCGATTCCCCCCAGCCCCATTTTTCATCCTGTTTTCGCGATTTACAGTAGCTACATGGGTGGGGTCAATGGTTCGAACCCTGGTGGCCTCACCCTTTTAAAACTCATTAATTTCCAGATTTCTCTATTACACTTTAGTCTAAATTAACATTGCATAGTTGCTGGGAACTTTGGTCATTTTTCACCTCATTTTTATCAACGTTTTCACTTGATTCATAGGGTTTATTCATATACCATTTTAACACATTTTTAGGCGCATCTTTCATAGATTTATTTGACTAAAAGATTATTATTCAATCAACCACATTTCATTACAATGAACATCACGTTGTGTACAATTTTTGCACATAAAACACAAGGATAAAACATGCCATTTCACAACTTCAACAGTGACTAAGTTCACTGCCAAACGTGCACACACACACATCATTTTTTTTTACCACACATTGGTTGTCATTTTCGTGATTTCACGTACATAAACATATTCACATTCAACACAAAAACATCACACATACCTAAATCTACTAGCAAAAAAAACCCAACCTACGAATCATTGGGAGCTAGTGATAGGGACATGCAAAGGGGAACAATCCTAGTTTTCGGAGTGAATATCTTGAATCTTAAGGGGTCTCTTGGGAAAGGGACCAAGAGAGAAGAAACCAATACTTTAATTGATGTTCAAACGTAGAAGTTGCTGCCCAAAACACTCTTGAAAAATCAGTCAAAGCCTCCTCAAGTTTCACCACCAACTCGATGGAATCTTCTTTTTGACCTTAACACTTTTGGTTTGCTTGCTTTCTTAGATTTTTTTTTTGTGAGTTCTTCAAGTGTGAAGAACTCTTGTTATATTCTCTGTTCTTCACGTTAATTTGGCGGAGAGAACAAGAGAGTTTTTAACATGAAAGTATGATAGACATGAGGGAGTGAAACGTGTGAAGTTGTTTAGGATTAGATGATGAGTTAGTCAATTTAGGACTCTCCTTACCAAACAAAAATCTGATTTATTTAATTATACGTGAAAGGACCACTTTGCCCCTACGAAAATCAGATTTTAATCCACAATTAAATCATCAATTTGTTGCTTCCAATGGGGCTCGAACTCGAGTGGAGTGACCTTTGCGAAATAGACCATTTTGGGTCAACCCGAGCCTAATTGGTTCTTTAATTAAATTAATTAATTAATTAATTAATTCCTTAGGGTAATTACGATATTACCCTTGGCCTGGAAAAGACCATTTTACCCTGGACCCTCAAAACTTAAAATTTCCTCTTTTAAGTCCGGTAAAGACTCTTCCGATTAAATCTTCATTTTCGAGAGCCCTACATGGTTGGTTCCAACCTTTCCAAGCTCAACTAACTCCCCAAGTTAGTTGTCTTGGCCGTAGTAAGGGTTTTGAGGTCTGGTTATACGCGTATCAATTCGTGTGAACCTTGGTCTAATCGCAAGCATTCTTGACACCTTAAGCATTTATCTTATTCATTTTTAGGGTTGTTACAAGCTAACACAAGATCATGAGTTGGATAATTCTTCTCATGAACCTTCACTTTTCTAGATGTATAAGCTATCAGTTTTCCATGTTGCATGAGAACACAACCCAAACCTACTCGAGAAGCATCACAATACACTACAAAGCCTTCATTACCCTCCGGTAAGGTCAGCACTGGAGTGGAGGTAAGCTTATCTTTAAACTCTTGAAAACCTTTTTCAACACTGGGAGATTAGGGTTTTGGGGTTTCTGGGTTTCTGGGAGAGTTTGATTTTTTTTTTGGAAGAGAATGGAGTGAAGTGAGTGTGGGAGTTAATGGAGAAAGAGGGGAATAAGGGGAGGGAAACGGTTGGGAGGGAATTTTAAAAGGTGTGGGAGGGTAACTGAATGGTTGTATCTTAATATAGCCAGTCGGGTCGGGTCGGGTCACTGGTTTTTGTGAACTGACAGTACCTCGTTGACGGTCTCTAAATCACTCGACGGTCCGTCGACTGGACCGTCGATTGTGCCCTAACTTAAACAAAATTTTAAAACATACCTGGGATCTAAGGACACTTAATAATATCATTCTTAACTACCTCTTGCATAGGTGATACGCTCAAACTATACTTCCCTAAAAAAGTATAAGCGGTCGTAACAAGTAAAGAACCCAATTGTTAGGTTGGGGTCGATCCCACAAGGAAAATTGTTTAGACTTAACTTTAATCTACCATTACGTCTATTTAGTCAAGTCCTTCCCAAAAATAGTTAAAATAAAAAGGGGAGTTTTATGTAAAAAAAATGTTCGATTATTACTAAGTAAACAAGTAGCAAGATTAAAACTTTAGTGTTTATCAAGTGATGAGAGAAACTAGGGTATAAGTGTTCCCCATAGGGTTATAACGTGGTAATCCTAGCTATAACAACTCTTTCCTAGCATCTTGCATGCAAAGTGGTAAGTTATGTATCCTTAATTCCTTGGTCCGGCAACTAGGGAATTTCACTCTGCACCTTTGTCCAGCTACGTGTGTTAACTTTACTAGGCCTTACCTTTACCTCATATTAAGCGTCATATTCAATGTATGTCTAAGTTACTACTTCGCACCAATTGAAACTAGCCTATTAGATAGTGTATACTAAATCTACGTTGATAATTTTTTTCTTATTAGCTACCTCGTTGGTCCGGCAAGTAGCAACAAGGCGAGTTCTAACGTTGGCCACCGTTAAAAAGACTTCTAATCTAAGAATTATCAATACATGCAAGAAACTATTCTAGAATCTTTATTTAGCTAGGTTTACAACGTTAATTACCCATGGTTCCCACAACCCTAGTTGTGGATTTAGTTACCCATGCTAAGAATTACCCAATTCATAATAGTTAAACAAGAAATCATGTACTTACTTTAACAAGTTTGAAGAAAACCCAGAAATATCACTTGAATTAACTAAAATACTGAAAGAAATGATTCTGGAAAATTGAAGTATTTCCAAAAACCAAAGTTTAAATTCCAATAACACAAATCTCAAAATAGTAAAAGAGTCTAACCCTAAAAATGAGGTTTTTAGTCCTATTTGTAATAATAAAGTCCTAAAATAAAAAGGGTTCTAAATAAGGAAAAATCTATCCAAACGCGTCTTCATTTGATGACCCAACTGACGGTCCGTCGATGGAATGACGGATCGTCGACAACTTCCGTCGGTCCATACTTTAAATCTTTTTTTAGCCTCAACTTTTCAACACTTTCTGTTATCATCGATGGACCAATAACACAGTCCGTTAGTAGACTTACGGTTCATCAATGGCCTCCATTCCTCCATACTTTGTGGTTTCTTCCAGTCGGGTACTGGGACTGCTCTCTGTTACCATCAACGATTTGCCAGTGACGGTCCGTCGATCAATCGACGGACCATCGATCCTTCCGTAGCCCCACACTTAGTCAGAATTACCCGATTTAACTTCAGAAGCTTGAACCTCCAGTCAACGATCATCACGTACAGACCGCCGATGGGTCGACGGACCGTCGATGGCTCCGTTGGTCATCACTTCTGCACTGATTTCAGCACAGTCTTCTGCATTTCCGTTCTGGATAGTTTTCCTGCAAACACATATAAAAAAACATTAAAATTACTATAAAAAGGCCTTAGAGACACACTATAAGGAAAAAGCATTGACAGTACCGTGAAACCACGGTACATCAACACCACAAAGTTAAATTCGTTGTTTGTTCTCAAGCGATGCACTATGACACACCACAACACCTTTGTACAAAAGTATCTTTATTTAAGCTTTCACAATCATCTGTCTATCATTCCCGATTATTTTCATTGTTTTTATGCATGATATCACTCTTAGGCTCATTCATGTGGATCAGACCATGACACAGAATCACCACGCACCGACACCTCTCCTCTTTTATCTCTCACCAAGATACCAACTTCCCAATATTGTAACTAGAATCCTCACTTTAAAAACAACATCCTCTTTTTCACACAGTTAATTCAATTTGAGTATAAGGATTATTTTTAAACACTCGCACTCATAACCACTTCACACCTAATTGATACTTGTCGCCATAGGCTTGCCCTTATTTTAACTGCTTTTAGTTCACCATATTAGACTCTCAGGATCACGATAGCACTTTCTTGGCTTGTAACGTAGGTTCAGGATCAGTTAGGGTACATTTGGATACATTTTAGTGACTTGTTGCCCTCCTTGACATAATTGCTAGGCGTCCTACCTTTTCATCGTTTATTATGCCCTACTCTTCAGTTTCTTATATTCCTTGCGTTGCTTTTCTCCTTTCTTTTTCCTTTTGTGCAAATGACACTTCTTTTATTTTTATTTTCAAATTTTCAAAATTTTCACTTTATTTCAACTTTGATTGAGTCACTTTTCTTTTCATCTTCCATTAATTCTTTCAACCCTACTTTCCGGAACATTCCTCATCAATGCCACCCTCAACTCATGGCTTTGCCATGAATCAAGGTACACAATACCCAATTTTTGGGTCAGGGCCAGGACGAGCTTTGTTTCTGCATTAACAACCCTCAACTTATGCTTTTTGCATAAGCTGAGGTGCACATGTCCAAGGAGGGACCACGCCAATTTATTGTACCCAGAAAAGATGAGTTGGGGTAGAAAAGAAAGGTCCATTGTAAGCTTAAATTATTTGGATAAAAAAGGATTAATTTCATTTGGTTTTCATTCATTTCGGTTAAAGATTGACTATGTTGAACAAGGGCCTATGATCCTTTCCTGATTGTCTAACACAGGTTACTTTTTGCTGGACTAACCGGGCAAGTTCTTGCTAGGTACCAACGGTGGACTATTTAACATTCCTCACACTCACTTAACACCTCATTACCCTACCAGATTATCGAACACCTAGTTCGAGCGTTAGATCGAGGGTCATGCAAAGGTGTATCTCTATGTCATGCTTAGAGACAACACATTCAATATTCAATTATGCCTAATCATGCAAGCATTCATTTCAGAATGGGATATCATTGTATTTTAGCTATGATGCTTCACATTTGACACATACTTTGTACAAGGTACTAACATGCGGGTTCAACAATAAACTAATCAGTCTCTTGGGGGAAAAAAATACAGGCAAGAAAACCCCAAGAGAGGATCATGAGTTGGGCTACTCAGACTTCACCCTAGCACTCACATTCCATTTACCCCACCCCGAACAAGAAACCATGCAATTGTCCCCAATGCATAAGAAATATAAAACATGGTGGTAGGTGAAGCATATCTGAGGCGCATAGCAACGATGATCAACAAGTTGGTGGGTCCGGTTTCCCGAAACCCTCTCCCTCAGTAGTAGGGACACCATCAGTAGTGTCCGTAGCAACGACAGCACCCTCAGTAGTGCTTCTCTCAACATCAACAATCCTGGAGCTAGATGCCCCAGCAGCCAACTCAAAAGCCCTCATCTGCCGGGCCTCATCATCCATCAACATGGCTCTCCTCGCAGCGTCCAACTCAGTACGCTCTCTCTTCCTAGCTCGAGCCTCATCACCCTCTCTGGATCGGTGCCTCTTGGCATGCTCACGCGGTGGAGGCGGTGGCGCAACAGTGGTCTGGAATAATGCAGCAAGCACCGTATCCTCAGCAGGATCTGCAGGCGTGGCCTCAAGATGAAGTAACCGCGCATCTAGAATGGCATCCACGTCAGCCCTCAGACTCGCCACAGCAGCTTGGAGAGTCAGCAAGTCAATAGTAGGGGCTGGCCGGGTGAAAACTCTCAACTCAAAGGCATCAAGGCACTGGTGGACTGCCAGAATCTGCCTCTCAGTCTGCTGGGACATCCTCTTCTCGATCCGATCCTCCGCCTCAGCAATGGACTTTTGCATCCAAGGTTGGATATGGTGCAGCAGTGTGGCCATCTGGTTCTCTAACTTCTGGACCCTAGCAATTGGGACCAGTGCTGCAGATGGAGTAAAGCGTGAGGAACTCGGAGCTGTGCTAGTACCCGGGATAGACTCCACTAGGGTGGTGCGGGTAGGCTCTGGTGTAGCCTGATTAGCCCCTTGGACTTGCTCTACCGTGTCCGCCAAGTTCTCACCTACCGACTGCACCTCCACTCTGGGTCCTCTGTTGGGTGCCGCCTCATTGGCCTCATCCTGGATGAGCGATATCAACTGTCCCAGTGGGAGTCCTAAGAACATGAATATGCCATTTGGTCACTCCAGTAGACCTGCACAACTCTAAAATCAAGCATGGAAAAGGGTACGTGGTGGTGGCCTTAAAGGCCCTCTCATGAAGGACTGCCAACAACAGTCTCGGAACATCCACCTGGAATCTTGCAACCATGGCAGCTACCAATACTGCTCTATTCCATGTGAGAATGTTGTGAGCAGCAGTGGGGGATAGGCAATGACAAACCAATAGCCAGATGAATTTGACCACGAATGTGAGGTTGGCCTTCTTTATAAAACCTCTGGGCTTCAGTACCCAATCGGCACCCTCACCATCCACGGAAATGTGCTGGGCTATACACCTCTTGGTGGTCTCTCTCACCCCCGCATCACGCTGGAAATGGCCCTCCTTTATCGGCTTCAATCTATAGTCAAACTCGGGGGTAATGGGATCCCTGGTATCATCTGTATCAACGCCGTATAAGAAACGGCGAATAGCGAGCAAGGAGATGTCCACCCTGCGGCCACGGACTAGAACAAGATCAAGTGGTGCCCGTTTGGCGGGATTAGACCACCTATCAATAGAAGACCGGAGAGTCGCTACATAAGAAGCGTAGAACACTCGCACCACCTCCTCGATGTAGCGTCCAACGCTCCTAGCCATCCACTCTAGCCGATGGCGGGTGAAAAGAGCATGTGCATCAAGGATTGAGTGGAGACTCCCTGTAAGAACTCGTCGCTCGATAGTTAGAGTCCGAGTCATGACCCCCTTATCGTTGAGCATATTGGCATCCCTGTACACCTGGTATTGTCCTTGTACACACCACCGGTTGGGCTAATCAGCAACCGGTGCAGGGACGTCTTTTAGGGGTGCTGGAGTGGAATCCGCACTGTCAGCCTCATCAAACGAGGCAGAATGTACCGGTGCAGCAGGAGCAGTAGGACCATGTGAAGCTGAACTTCCTCCGACCCAGAAGCCTCCTCAGAGCCAGATGCTCCCTCAGACCCGGAAGCCTCCTTTAAGCCAGACGCTCCTTCAGAACCCGTAGCAGACCCATATGTTGTGCCGGTCAATATGCGCTCCTCATCAGACTAGGAGGCAGTGACTACGCCGGACGCCACCTTCTTAGGCATTCCCCGAGAGGTCCTAACAGCACATGCCGGTGTCTGGGTGCCTGGTGGCACGTATTCGGGTCGTGTTCATCGTCGGATGAGCCAATCAACAGCCGGCGTGACGGGGCGACAGACTTGGAACGTCCTCTTGAGTAGACTAAGTCTTGCTTGGGGGCCATTGGTACCTGCAAATGAGAGTTACTAGTTTCATTGTAAACATCTGACACACCCAACAGAAGAAAGATCAAAATTTGAAACACAAAACACAGTCAAGTTCCAAACTACAGAACTGACTGACGGGCACTATAGACTGTCCGTCGATGGAACGACGGTCCGTCGGTAGGGTCCATTGGTGAACACTTAGCAAATATTGTGAAGGCTTTGGGAACAAAGGTTCTGTTAAAGACGACAGACATGCAGGACGGTCCGTTGATCAACCGATGGACTGTAGACCTAGTCCGTCGTTGGACACTTTGAAAAAAATTAGAATGCTTGACATGCTAAGGTTCTGTTAAAGACAACGGACGTGCATGAAGGTCCGTCGATGAAACGACGGACCGTAGATCACTTCCATTGGAAGGCACTTAGGCAAAAATTTTAGGTCCTCAGCAAACAGGGTTCTATTAAAGTCAACGGACGTGCAGGACGGTCAGTCGATCAGTCGACGGACCGTAGGCCTAGTCCATTGTTCCAGAGGTTGTTAAAATCGGGGGTAGCTATCGACGGACCCTATCGATCAAGTTCCGCAACCAACGACATATTATCTTCAATACCATAACTCTCAAAATTTATGATCACTGCCGCTAGTGCCTCAACACCAAGGCTCTCTTCGATTTGTACCTCAGACGTACTCTAAACCCTGTAAGATATAGCAGATACTGTTTGGAGCTCACCACTCTACTTTATGTCCCTATAAATATTGAAGGTTGTTTCTTCATTATTTAACCAAAACTTCATCTGCCCTTTGTCCATATCAACCAAGGCGCGACCAGTAGCAAGGAATTGCCTCCCAAGAATAATAGGCACCTCAAAGTCCACCTCACTGTCATGAATCATAAAATCTGCCGGAAATATAAACGACTCCACCTTCACTAACACATCATGCATTATCACAATAGGCCTCTTCACTGTTCAATCGTCCATCAGTAACCGTATCACAGTGGGCTTTGGGTCACCCAAACCCAGTTTCTTATAAATGGACAGAGGCATGAGATTTATGCTAGCACCGATATCACATAGTGCTTTAGCAAAGTGTAACAACCCGATGGTACATGGAATATTGAAAGCGCCCGGATCTTCTTTCTTTTTCCCAAGAGACCTTGTAGCAATAGCACTACAATGTTGCATTCTGTCATCATCCTCAAAACTTACCGATCTCTTCTTTGTAACCATATTTTTCATAAACTTGGCATAACCGGGAATTTGTTCAAGAGCTTCTATCAAAGGGACATTGATGGAAAGTTTTTTCAACATAGTAATAAAACGCCGGTATTTACAATCCTCAGTATTCTTCACCAATCTTTGCAGAAATGGTGGTGGTGGTCTAGGCACGGCGATCACCTTTTGAGGTATCTCTGCTTCTTTCACCGCTTTGTCTACCAACTCACCACTAGCTTCCACTACCTCATCATCTTTTCTCACCTCATCTTCTACGCCAGACGGCATAGGTGGATCAATGGTTTGCTTACCCCCTCGAGTAGTGACTGCCATAAAATGTTCATTATTTTTCGGATCTTGGACGGTATTTCAAGGAAGAGTACCTGGTTGACGTGGGTTCACAGTAGTAGACAATTGGGCCATTTGAAACTAAAGATGCTTGATTGACACTGCATGTGCATCCACATTTTGCCCAATATTAGACAAATCACCTCTCAACTATTTGGCGTGCTCATCACTTGCATCAAAACTCTTCATCATCTTTTGCAACATATCTTCAACTCGGGCCATACTACCTCCACCATCCCTAGGAGCAACTTCCCAATTTTGAGGTAGAACATAGGGCCCACTTCGATCGTTTCTCTTACAATAGTTACCTCGGTTGAAGTTGTTTTCGCGGTTGTAGTTTCCATCTCGATCATAATGGCCTTCTCTGTTGTAATTCCCATAGTTCCTACCTTGATTTCCTTGACCTTGGCGCCAATTCTTCTGGTTGGAGCCTTGGGCATTCGGTCGGAAACCCCCCGTCTGCTCATTCACTGCATAAGAGTCCTCTTCATAGTAGTATTCATCCACTGCGGTGGTGGTTTAATCAAATAATTCAGCGAATTTACCTTCTCTGCACCCCAATGATATGTTTCAAAACCAACCCGAGCTCAGTTCTCATTTGAGCCATCTCTTCACGAATCTCATCGGCGGCTGAATTGTGTGTAGCTTGCACTGGAAAGTGCACTCACTACAAGAAGCACCCATAATAAAGCTCCTAGTCCTCCTAGTGTCACGAACCCCAGTGTCCGACTTCCTAGTGCTCCAAGATTTATTGTTGTGGGAGATTTTCTTGAACTTCTCTGCAATCGCTGCATAAGTGCACTCACTATAAGAACCACCCGCTATAGTATCAAGCACTGCCTTGTTATTATCATCTTGCCCCCAATAGAAGTACTCTTTAAATGACTCATCATCAGTGTGGTGGTTTGGTAATCCTCTGACAAATGCAGTAAACCTATCCCAAGAGCTATTCACCGACTCCCCATGTAGTGCCACAAAGTTGTTAACTCTATCATTGTGGTTGAGATTTTTGGACACTGGTAATTCCATGCTAGGAAAACATCCCTTAATTGATCCCAAGTATAGATAGAATTATAGGGCAACTCAGTGAACCATATTGAGGCCTCTCCCGTCAGTGAAATAGGGAACACTCTTAACCCGATGACGTTCATGTCCAAATACGGCCTCCCTACAAACTCTTGCACACCGACCTTAGTTTGGCGATGTGAGCATGTGTATCCTCAGATGGTTGCCCTGAAAACAAACCCCTTGCAGTGAGCCTCTGCATCAAGCTACTAGTTACCACAGATGTGTGACCCTGTGGTGGAGGAGGTAGGAAAAGAGGCCCATCAGAATCAGTGATGTTCATGTTGCCCCGATAGAACTCTTGAGGGCGTGGGACGGGAGGTTGAATTCTCAAAGCATCATCAAGTGGAATATCCCTAACCACTTGATTGTTAGCATCAACTAGTGGTGGAGGCCCATCAATAATATTAGCACGGTTTTGTTGATTATTTATTCTGCGGAGTGTCCGGTTCAGTTCAAGATCGTATGGAAGCGTTGGTTATCCTCGGCTCCGTGTACTTGGCATACACTAGAGCTAGACGTGAGAGAGTCAAAAACAAAAAGAAAAAGTAAATTAGAAAATTGTTGACTAAAATTCGGTAATGTGATTAAAGTTAATCTAAAAGCCACTTTCCGAGGCAGCGGCCCCAAAATTTGATATGCTCAAATAACACTTCCTTACAGAAGTATAAGCGGTAGTATCAAGTAAAGAAACCAACAAGTAGGTTGGGATCGATCCCACTAGGAAAATAGTTTAGACTTAACTTCAATGTACAATTACATCTATTTAGTCAAGTCCTTTACAAAAATACGTAATTAAATGGGGCGGGGGGGGGGGGGGGGGGAAACAAAAGTGTTCAATTATTTCTAAGTAAAACAAGTAGCAAGAGTGAAACTGTAGTGTTTATCAAGTTGTGCGAGAAACGAGGGTGTAAGTGTTCCCCATAGGTTCATAACGTGGTAATCCTAGCTATAACAATTATTTCCTAGTATCTTACATGCAAAGTGATAAGTTAGGTATCTCTAAATCCTTTGTCCGCCATTTAGAGAATTTTAACCCGTACCTTGGTTCGGCTACGTGTGTCTAAGCTACTAACCCTTACCTTTACTTCATATTAAAGATCATATTCGATGTACGTCTTCGTTATTACTTCGCACTAATCGAAACTAGCCTATTAGATAGTGTCCCACTAAATCTATGTCTATAATTCTTTTCCTATTAACTACCCCCTTGGTCTGACAAGTAGAAATAAGGCGAGTTCTAACACGTGCACTCGTTAAAAAGACTTCTAAGCGAAAGAATTATCAATGCATGCAAGGACCTATTCGAAAATTGTTATTTAGCTAGTTTTACATTGTTAATCACCCATGGTTCCCACAACCCTAGTTGTAGATTTAGTTACCCATGCCTAGAAAAACACAATTCATAGTTAATAAACAATAATTCATGAACTTACTTTGACAAGTTTGAAGAAAATCCAGAAATTATACTTGAAACAACAAAATTCACTTGAAAGTCGATTCCAGAAACTTGAATTAATTGCCCAAGTTGCAAAAAAAATCTCCACGAACAAAACTATGAAAAAATACTAAGAATCCAACCCCAAAAACGAGGTTTTACACCCTATTAATAAAAACATTGTCCTAAAATAAAAGGAAAACAAATAAGGAAAGTTTGTCCAAACAATGCGGCTTCAATCGACGACCCCACAGACGGTCCATGGATGAAACGACGGACCGTCGACTGCCTCTGTCAGATGATACTTAGCATCTTTTTTAGCCTTCACTTTGTATCTTCTCTGATCCAATCGACGGACCAACAACACGATCCGTCGATTCACCTACGGTCCGTCGATGCTTCTCGTCGTTCTATACTTAGTTTTTTCTTCAACATGGGACATTTCTCTAATCAAATCGACGTTTTTCCAGGATGGTCCGTCGATCAACCAACGGACCATCGATCCTTTCGTAGACCCTCACTTAGTCAGAAATCTCCGAGTTGCTTCCAGATGCCTGAACCTTCATTCGACAGTCACCACATACAGTCCATCGATTGGACGATAGGCCGTCGATGGCTTCGTGGGTCACTTCTGCACTGATTCTTCACAACCTTCTGCATTTTAGTTTCGAACAACTTTCCTGCAAAACAAAGATAAAAACATACTAAAATTACTACAAAAAGGCTCTAGACACACACCAGTCTTAAGGAAAAAGCATTCAAAGTACCGTGAAACCACGGTACATCACAATCCCAAGTCTTCGATATAAGCAATATAAAATATTTCCTGCATACATCAAAATATTGTTAATTTAGGTGTACTTTTCGCCCTTTGACTTCTCCATATTCATCGATTGGAGGAATTTGCTGATTTCAGGGCAAATCTATAAACCTGCATCCATAGAAAAATCGTTAGTTATAAAACGAACTGATCTGTATCGATTTCTTCAGTTGTCTGCTCCTTGTCCTACCATCTCTGGTTGATCTTCGAATCTCCCGACTCTTGATAGATAAGACAAAATATTCTATGCCAAAACAAATGAAACATAAAGGGAAAATTTTAAGAAAGATAAATTTCAAAAAGTAGTATTTTGAAAAAGGTTACTGTGAAGTATCATGTCACGTCAGGCTTAGCGAACGTTTTTAAGTCTGATGCTTGGAGGTGTATCTTATTAATCTTTGGGGAGTATTCAGAGTCACTCTAGAGTGTCAACAAACCCATGTTGAAATTTTGAAGCAATCCTAAAAAATGCTGTCCCAGTTACATGTCTCAGCTTATCTTCAACTGCCGCTGAGTAAATCACTGAATTTATTAGATACCCTAGAAAATTATGTCCCAGTTGCAGATTTCCAAGTAACTTCAGTCGTGGCTTGTGGAGGAAAAATCTTATTCTTGAGAATTTTTGAGTCCTCAAAAATTCTGTTAGAGATTCTATTATAAAGAAAACTAGAAATCATACGGGAGATATGACCGAACCCTTGTGGCGCCTATATATCCCGTTGAGGCAAGAATCAGGTCAAACGTAGTTCCCTTTACAGGTTAACAAAAATAAGAAATTTTACATGGAAACCGAGCGAGGCCGACATAGGCCACCTATGTATCTCATTCTTGACAATTTAGGTTGAACGTAGTTCAAATATAAAGAAATATTAAAAGGGACAAATGGGGGTTACCGAGGCCGACATAGGCCACCTACGTATCTCATTCTTTAGAACTCAGGTTAGACGTAGTTCATTACAAGAGGGATAAGGTTTTAAATAGAGGAAATACAAGCAAATTAAACGATTACAGGGAAATGAAAAAATTACAAACTAACTTCACATGTATTATCTCTTGACAGTATCTGAGTGGATAGGTTTTGGCCATGCGGTGCCATCCATATCCGATAGGACCAAATCCCCTCCAGATAATACCTTGCGGACCATGTAAGGCCCTTGCCAATTCGGAGAAAACTTCCCTTTGTACTCACCCTTGATGAGGAAGAATGTGTTTAAGGACCAGCTGACCAATTTCGAATATTCTGGCTCTGACTCTCTTGTGGAAAGCACGAATCATCCTCTGTCGATATAGTTGACCATAACAAACAACAACCATTCTCTTCTCATTAATCAAGGTTAAATGATCGATCCGCTTGTTGACCCATTCAGCATTACTCAACTCAGTTTCTTGGATGATTCTCAATGATGGTATCTCAACTACAGCAGGTATGACTGCTTCTATTCCATCTACTAACAAACTTGGAGTAGCTCTAATCGACATTCTGAAAGTCGTTCGGTATCCCAACAAAGCATATGGCAACATCTCATGCCAACCTCGATTATTGTCGATCATATTCCTCAAAATCTTTTTGATGTTCTTATTGACAGCCTCTACGACTCCATTCATTTGAGGACGATAAGCGGTTGAATTTCGGTGAGTAATCTTGAATTGTTCACATATATCTCTCATCAAGCGACTGTTGAGATTTGCACCATTATCAGTAATGATGGATTCTGGTACTCCAAACTTGCATATCAGATTGTTGCGAACAAAATCAGTTACAACTTCCTTGGTCACCATCTTATAAGATGTTGCTTCCACCAACTTGGTGAAGTAATCTATGGCAACCAAAATAAATTTATGTCCTTGACAAGAGGCTGGCTTTATCGGACCGATGACATCCATGCCCCAAGCTACAAACGGCCAAGGTGAATTCATAGCGTTGAGTTCATGAGGCGGCACTCGGATCAAATTACCATTCACTAGACATTTATGACATGTCTGCACAAACTTGCAACAATCATGCTCCATAGTCATCAAAATATAACTGGCTCAAAGGATCTTCCTTGCCAAAGTGAGTTTATTCATGTACGTTCCACAAACTTTGGCGTGTATTTGTTCAATAAGCTTCACATCTTCCACAGCATCAATACATCTAAGGAGACCTAAATCTAGAGTCCTCCTGTAAGGAGTTCTCCGCTTAGAAAGAAGTGGAGGGCCATACGACGTATCGACTTAAATTAGTTAAATGTCGCATTCTCAGGATAAATCCCAGACTCCAAATACTTCTTGATATCAAAATACCATGGCAAACCATCTAGTTCTGCTTCAACATATGAATAATGGATTGGATGTTCTTTCATCTCTATATCCAAAGGGTCAATATAATCAGTATTTGGATGTTTAATCATTAAAGAGATAGTGGCCGGAGTATTGGCTAACTCATTTTGTGTTCTTGTAGTATTTTTGAACTCGATCTTACAGAATCTCTTGCACAACTTCTGTATATACTGCACGTACGGCGTAATCTTCGGGTTTTTCACAACCCATTCTCCTTGAACCTGATGAATAAATAAATCTAAATCTCCAATAACCAACAACTCGTGGATATTCATGTCAATGGCCATTTTCAAACCGAGGATACAAGTTTCATATTCGGCCATGTTATTCGTGCAATTAAACTGGATCTTAGCTGCCATAGGATAGTGTTGACCGGATCCTGACACTAAGACCGCTCCAATACCTCTTCCTTGGTGATTTGCCACTCCATAAAAGAATAACCTCCAGCGCGAATATGCTTCAGATATATCTTCACCCACAAACGATGCTTCTTAATCGGGAAAATATGTCTTTAGCTGTTCATACTCTTCGTTGATAGGATTTTCTGCAAGATGATCAGCCAAGGCTTATGGTTTTATAGCCTTAAGTCACATACACAATATAAAATTCACTCAAAAGCATTTGCCACTTAGCTAACTGTCCGGTAGGCATCGCCTTCTTGAAAATATACTTTCGTGGGTCCATTCTGGAAATGAGATATATAGTATAAAAGGACATATAATGCCTCAATTTCTTCGCAATCCAAGTCAAGACACAACACGTTCTTTCCCGAAGAGTGTAACAGGACTCATATGGAGTGAACTTCTTGCTTATGTAATAAATAGCTCTCTCTTTCTTCACTGTCTCATCATATTGACCAAGTACGCACCCAAATGCGTTATCTGATACAGACAATTATAGCTAAAAAGGATTCCCTTATCGCGAAGGAACTAACGCCGGTGGATTAGACAAGTAGTTCTTGATAGCATCAAAATCAATCTGACATTCTTCAGTCCACTTTGTCAAAACGTCATTCTTCAACACCTTGAAGACAGACTTACATACCACATTAGATTGAACCATGAACCGACTGATGTAGTTCAACCTCCCTAAGAAACTCATCACTTCTTTCTTAGTATTCAGAGGAGGTAGCTCTTGAATTGCCTTAATCTTGGAAGGGTCGAGCTCACTACCTCTTCTGCTGACTATAAATCTTAACCACTTGCCAACTAGAACCCCAAAAGCGCACTTAGCGGGATTTAACTTCAAGTTGTAACGACGCGGATGGTCAAACAACTTTTTCAAATGCGTCAAGTGGTCCAAACTTTTGCGGGACTTGATTATGATGTCATCTACATACACCTCGATCTCCTTGTGGATCATGTCATGAAATATGATCGTCATAGCCCTCATATAGGTAGCACCAGCATTCTTGAGGGCAAATGACATCACCTTGTAATGATATACACCCTAAGGCGTAATAAAAGGTGTCTTTTCTGCATCTTCCTCGGTCATCAGGATCGGATGATAACCTTCATAACAACACACAAACGACTGCATTTCATGCTTAGCACAGTTGTTGATTAGAATGTGAATGTTCGGCAACGGAAAATTATCCATTGGGCTGACTTTGTTGAGATACCTGTAATCGACACTAATTCTGATCTTTCCATATTTTTTATCGATCTGAACAACATTGGCCAACCAAGTTTGGTATTGCATAACTTCCACTAATTGAGACTCGATTTGCTTAGTTATCTCTTCTTTGATCTTTAAACTTAACTCAGGCTTAAACTTCTGAGCCTTCTGTTACACTGGACTGAACCCCGAATTAATCGGCAACTTGTGAGACACCACATTTGTACTCATCCCTAGGATGTCGCTGACTTCCCAAATGATCACATCGATGTATTCAGTAAGCAAATGAATCAAATTCTTTCTTTGAGCTTCATTCAAGTGGACGCTGATTTAGACCTCTTGGACACACTCTTGGTCTCCAAGATTTATAGTTTCTGTTTCTTCCAAATTTGGCTTATGATCATTTTCAAACTGCCAAAATTCTTCAGCAACATATTTTGGTACCTCATTTTCCTTTTCGTTATCTTCACCCTCGTTATCGTGCCTCATTTTGTTCGTTCAGCTTGTGACATGACATGACATTGGCATGTTTAAAATTAGTATTACTGAAATCATAAATAGACAAAGTTAGGAAAGTGAAATATAGCAGTTAAGTAAATAATCAAGTTTTCAATAAAAGAGACTTTCATTTAACTTGGAAAACAATCCAAACTTTGTCCATGAAAAAGGGCCACGTTGCCTTTTTAAACATCACGGGTAAATTCCAAAATTCAAGAAATTAAAGAAAAAGCAAAATGGTGGGTCTCGGGCCTCTTCCGGACTACCACCAATTTTCAAAATATGTATAAACAATGTCCTTCTACCAAGATGATCGGGAATAAAGATTGGTGTATAAGTACAATTTTGCAGTTGTTCTCCAGGATCAGCATCGTGAATACCAACTAGCTTAACCTCGTCCTCTATGACAACATCGATCTCTTCAAAAAGGCCATAGATCCCTTCCCCGAGGCCATCAGGATCGGCGCTCTCTCGGAGTTGAATTGATTGGTACAAATGAGGGATTGACCTAGCCAATACTTGATTAATGTTCTTCTTCGTCCTTATCTCATCATCTGTGGGGACGTACCCCAAAACAGATCTCACTCCTTTGACGGGAACTGAATAGTCTCAATAATTCCTTGGGAATTTCTTCCCAATAAGAGACCTAGCTCGAACCCATTATGTAGCATTACAGTGGCGCTCATATTGTACAAAGAAGGTCTAGGAGTCTGGGGGCCAAATCCTAACCGGTGGCATTTACCAGCTACACAGTGTAGGAATTGGTTCCTCGTGAGCCTTCATCAATAATCGGCGCCTGCATGTCGGAGTGACTTCCTTCGTGGTGAATAACCAGTTCTTGGTCCTTCCAAATGAGCTTCATCATCTAGTCAAGAGTAGAAGGCACAACTCTATCCATGTGGATGAGAGTCTTTCCCATAAGAAGGTTATAGCTAGTGTCAATATCCAAGACTTGAAACTGTGCACTATAATCCACCAGACCCATTTGGATGACCAAATTCACTGCTCCCAATGTGTCTCTTTGTACCCCATCTAAGGCTCTCACATTGACTAGGTTTTGTTCCAGCTTCCCCAAGTCAAACCTTAACTGCCTCAGAGTCGACAGTGGGCAAATGTTGAGACCATACCCATCATCCACCAGGACACGGGTTATGAACCTTTCATGGCATATGAAAGTGACAGGCAATACCTTGTTGTTCGACCTCCGCTCAAATGGCAACTCGTCGTCACAGAAGCTAATCTGATGCCCTCGGATAACTTGGTTGATCATAGCCGCTACATTATCGCTGCTTGTGCCCACGGGCATATATGTGACATCCAAAGCCTTTATCAAGCCCTGCCTGTGGAGCTGTGAGCTCATCAACAGGGCCCACACAAAAATCTGAGTCGGGGTTTTCTCTAAATGCTTAACAATTGAATAGTCTTTTGGCTGCATCTTTCTCCAGAATTCCTCCGCCTCGCCCTTAATTATCGCCTTTTTCCCCTGGTCCTTCTTCTGCCCTCCTAGATCCAACTCTTCGGAAGTATAACACCTCCCAGATCTGGTCATACCTTGAGCGACAGCGGTTTCAATCACAAACTTTGGCCTAGCAGAAGTTTCTAACGGCACTAAGGCAAGAGCCTTTGCGGGTGTCAGGATCACGAACTCTTTTTTATCCTTAACGCTCAGCGAGGCCACAACCATTTTCTAACTCATCATGGACAATCGGAGTTATCACCTTAGTCCGCACCAATCTTCATCCATCTCTATCATGTTGATATTGACGCATCCATGATTCGGCAAAGGATTGGTGTTGACATTGGGTGCGTATGTTTGAAGAGAAACCACTTCTTAGTCGATTAGATCTTGAATCTTGTGTTTGAGGTTGATGCAATCCTCAGTATCATGTCCAACACTATTGTAGTGATATGCACACCTTTGATCGGGTTTGTAGAATGTGGAACTAGTATCCACCGGCTTGGGCCCCACCGGGTGAATGTATCTACCACAGCCAGTCACTCGTACATCTTTGTTCTGCTTTGAAGGAGCGCGGTAAAGTTTCTGGGGGGCTTTTTCTTGAATCTGGGTCGAAGGAGATCATAGTTTCCTTGTTAGGGAGGAGGCATTTGTTGATAATTTTGGGTATTTGGATAGCGAGTTTGGTTTCTTGGATAAGGATTTGTTTGGTAATTTGGTGATTGAGCTTGGTAGTTCGTGGGGGTATTTTGGTATTGTGGAGCTTGGTATACTAGGGGAGGTACTCTGTAGTTTGACTGCACATTGGCACAGTTAGGAGCAACATTTTGGTAAATAGGGGATGGAAGTTTGTAAAGTGGAGGAGAATTTTGGTAAACTGGAGATGGATTTTGGTAGTTTTGAGGGGAGACATTTTGGTATGTGGAAGTAGCATTTTGGTACAGAGAAGGAATATTTGGATAACCAGCTTGCGTATAGCAAGCCTGGTAAAAATTCTGGGAAGGTCGAGGATTACCTTAGTAAGATGATGGTCTTCTGGGGGTCTTCCTCCCCTCGTAAGAGACAGAAAAAACATATTCTCTTTTCATCTTCAACAAATCAGATGATCCGGGCAACGCAACAACACGGGCAATCTTCCCGATTTTCAAACCATTCTCGAAAGTCTCACCAACCTTGACTATCTCAACAAATTTTTCTCCTACGAGCAACATGATCCTATCATAGTGTTCGGGCTCCTGCACCCACACAAACACTTCAACTATGTCTTTTTTAGACATAGGAGGTTGTACTATATCAGCCTTCTTGCGCCATCTATGCAAAAAATCTCTGTAGCTTTTGTTGGAATTTTGTTTCATCGTTTCCAAGGAATAATAATCAGGGACGATCTCTATATTGTAGGCGAACCATTCGACGAAGTCTTTATCCAAAGCATTCAAGCTGGGCCACTGTCTGGTCTCGTGAGATGTAAACCATTCCAAAGCTTCTCCGCTCAAACTTCGGCTAAAAAGTCGCATTAGTACAACTTCATCTCTATAAACTCCTACGAGTTGGTCGCAGTAGGACCTTAGATGCGCTAAGGGATTCCCTGTTGCTTCAAAAGTATCAAACTTTGTCATCTTGAACCCTTCTGGGAGGTCTAGATTTTGATGAATGCATAAGTCCTCGTACTTCAAACCGGTGACGTTAGGAATGCACTAAAATTCTTCATTACTTTTTGGTTTTCCACCTTTATATCTATTTGTGCGGCCTCTTCTTTCGACCTTCACTCTATTTCCTGCTCCTCATAATGGTCGAGCTCAGAACCATTCACGTCATGCTCATTTGGAACGGGAATTTGTAAAGTTGTTTTTCTAGGTAGGGGTGGAGCTACGAAGGGACTTTGGGCATTCTGGGTAGTTTGGTAGTTTTGCATATAGGTTTGGGGATTAGTATTTTCGTTTTGGTGGTAGTTAGAAGTTTGGGGGTGGAATGCGTTTTGGTTTTGGTTTTGATTCTCGTTTTGTGATGGTAGAGGGGTTTGATGATGGGTATTGTGAGGAGGAGGTGGTATTTGGAAATGGTTATTTTGAGGAGAGGGTGGGGTTTGGTAAGAGGCGGAGGCGTATTGAGGGTTTTATGTAGTCAATTCAATTACTGAGGGATTTTGAGCAGGAGTATACGACAGAATCTGAGCTGGATACATGTTTGAAGAGGGGAAGTATAGGAAGGTCTCACATACGTAGAAGATTTGGCAGTAAAACCTGGTGGAGGCAGATCCTGTCTCCTTTGCATCTCCACTCTCATCTCAGCGATTTGTTCCATCAATTGTATAATCAGTTCATTCTGATCCGCTATGGTGGGTTGAGCCAACACAACGTTAGTAAGACTAATTTCTTCGTTGTTGTCCCACAACACTATTTTTCCCTTATCTGATCTTTGGCCGGGGAAGCAAGACGTAAGGCAGGATATCATATAGAGATTATATAAAAATACAAAAGTTGCTTTGTTTGAGAACATGTTAACCCACGAGTAAAGGGAAACTAATTTTTGAACAAGCAAGAGTTTGCTTGTTTTAGTTTGACACTATCTCAGAAAGGTTAAATCACGTTGAGCTAAGGTCCGTTGATCTAAGCCTCACATTTCCTTGTAGAATGAGAGGGGCAGAATGAAATTTTTTATAGATAGGGGCCTGAACTTGAAAGGCTGCCTACGTATCTAACAAGGAGAATTAAGGCCCTACGTAGTCCTGGGAGGGGAAATACTTATTTTATTCATTCGTTCTTAATGATTACAAGGAAATGGAAAATAAACAACAAAATTCTAATAAGATAACGGTGGCCCCATCTCAGTCGTTCTTCTTCTTGTTGTAGCATCAGCCACGGGGAACAGACTCAACTTGAATCTTTCCTATGCTGATGAGATATGGCATGTCATGGCAGAATGCAAGACACTATTAAACGCTATGGTCTGCGGCATTGTTATAGGGGCAACGTTTTCGAACTTCGAACCAAATGGAATATAACACTCCCACATCATTATAGAGAGGGGTAAAGACCCCATTTTGAACCAATTCTGAATAGACCTCTAACATTGCTTTCTTGAAAGGTGTGAATGAGCAACGATAGAATACAGTCTTCTCAGTGACTTGTATGCCGAGCGGCGGTTCATCGCATTCAATGATGACACCGTCACCCCAACTGTTCGCAGTACTATCCATATCGAACAAATGGAGGACCACATTTTAAAACTATCACAACCCGAGACCATAACCTAGAAGATAGGGTGCAACCTCGGAATGCGACCGGCGTCGTCAAACTCTCAGAGTTCTACGAAAAACCTCACTCATATCATTCATCGCATATATATAGTGAAAAGTAGTGCGGAATTAAAACTTTTCACAGAAACATAATATAGTCTTTAAAAACCTCTTTCATATAAAAGGAATAGAAATGCTAAGTCTCAATGTCATCATCTTAAGACACAAGAGTACTTTAATACGAAAATAGAAATAACATAGTCTTATTACAATACTTCATAAATGAAACATAAGATGACATATATGTTACCTCGATACAAATGAGGACATACTTCAATTCTTCTACTCGGACGATCCTTCTAAGCCCAAGTCTTCTTCTCCAAAAGCTCCTTACCTACCAAGGACTATAGACAGAAAATAAAGCATGGAATTAGTACAACCACATGTACTAAGTATGGCTATATGCATAAAATCATGAAAATGGACTTTATTGGAAATATGTATCTTTTCATTTAAGAAATCATAGTTTAAACATAAGAACATCATTTAGCAATTAAAAAACACATAAGATAACATTTAATCGAAAATAACATTTAAGGAACTCACTTTACAGTGAGCTATACTCACTGTACAGTGAATTAATTCACTGTTACAGTGAATCACTTCATCCTTCACCATAAGTCTTCCTAGCATGTAATTCCCTCACTTAAAGTCATCCTTAGATTCACTTAAGTCACACAAAGAGAGACCGCCCATACACCCTCTCTAGATGTGCCTAAACGACCCTTAAGATTACCTACGATGAGTCACACACATACTTAGAAAACAATCATAAACATCTATGTAAGATTCATCTACCAAAGGTGATTTCCAAGGTTCACTTGAGTGAGTGTGGAGCGACCGCCCATACAATCTCTATCACACACACACAAGAGATCCTATAGACTACCTATAATAGAATCATTCTCACTAAACACACCAACACTTAAATGATAAGACATTCTCCTTCCAAAGCCTATCAAAAGACCCACTTAAGTAAATCGAGAAGATAAAGTCCATAGTGCAATAACCTCTTAAAGATTACCTAAATAGTCCTTAAGACTTCCTAAGGTTTAGATCATGTCAACAAGATTAACCAACTTCCCTAACTAGAGTCATTTTCAAGACTTCCAAAGATAAGACATGAAGAGACCATACTTTCATGTCCTCCTCACACTTTAGCTAAGGAATGCTTAAGTCACTTTAGATTAGGTACTCAAACATTTACATAGTCACTAACATAGGTCATTAGTTCATTAGTTCATTAAGACTCATACATCACCTAAGACACTCACATAATGGATCACATAATGGTCTTTGGAAAAGACCTAGGAACTCCACATAACACCTTCAAAGTCTATTGTGCAAGGTCTAGATAGCGTCCCATACCACCACCTAAACCTCATAAACTTATCTAATGCTAATAGGTATTCCACATTATGAGAATAGGCAATAAACGACATAGACCATGGTAGAAAGACATGGAATCCGAAGTTCTATCCTACTTCGATGAGGTTGTTCTACTTGCCAATGGTAGAACTTGGACACATCCCATGTAGGCACATGGTTAAGGAATATGAAGGGTGTGCGAAGCATTCAATCTCTTATTTAATTGAATCCACTTCCCCCTTACTCATACTCACTCGGTGCTAGCCTTAGTTCTCATAGATTAATTCACATTAAGGTTCATATAAATAGGTCCTTATCTAGTTCATGACCCCCTTTACATTTACCCTACAAAAGCAAGTTCCACTAGGGCATATCTAAATTTAGCGACAAGAAGCTCATAGCGATTTTCCTAAGGTATGATATGATGTCATTCCATCCAACCATCCCTAAGTCCATCACTCATAACATGAAGGATACCATTACGGCTAACTACTTCACAATTCATAACCTCGCCACTAGGTTCTGGGTTCCACATAAATTTGACCTTCTTATCATTAAGGTCTCACCTATATTTATTTATTCAAGACTAAGAGTAATGACACCCTATATCAAGACATCACATACTCATAACCATATATACATCAAGTAAGAGATACAAGTCAACCAAGACAAGACATCACATACTTCACTTTTAACACATAATACAAGCCATTCTAGAAACACTTCTAAAACAACCTAACATCTTCAAGTCATCCTATATATCATCATAACATCATTAATATACTCCAAATAGACTCACAAAGTCAAATAGGAATAATCCAAGACTTAACCCTAACACTATACTCATAATGTCAAGACAAAGTCTAACATGATCACTTAAGGCAATATAACTAGAAGAATACATACATGACTATATAACTTCTCATGTATACAAGTAATGTCATATTCACATCATCAACTACACAAATAGCCACATAACTTCAAGTAATTGCCAATAAGGCCATGCTCATAATATTGCATAAAGTAACGCCGACAAGGCCACATCAATTACAAGTAAAACACATAACACCGCCACCATAAGTGGACCATACCAATCACAATAACATACAAGTATAATTAATATCAAATTAAGGAAAAAGGGGCAGCATACCTTCATCCCCATATCCACACTTCAATACAATGCCAAATCAACCAATTCAACATCACAAGGCCCTTACCCATGGCCATGAACAATAATTCAAAGCAATAACCATAAAACTCAATGAATATACATCAATTCAATCTAGGTTTAAAAATATAATATCAATTACATATCAATTGAGCACAATTCATATATCATTAGAAAGCCCATAAGAAACTACACAACAATTCATCAACATTAGCTTAATATCAAGTAACCCAATAAGTAGTCAAAAACTAGGGTTCATCAATTCACATGGGTTCATAGGTAATTTATGTTGAAATCATCAATACAATATAAATTAGATCATAATTCAATGTTTAGAAATCATTTATGCAAGAACCCATGGTAGAATCCCGAAATTTGACAATTCACTTTAGAAAACTTTGTAAAACACTTTGAGGATCGGGCTCCTTGATGAAATAAGTTTCAAGGATCAAAAGACATACCTCAAGTATGATAATCCTTCACTTTGATGAAGAATTTCCACTCAAGAACCCCTCACCAAGCTGCCTCTTCAAGTTGTACTTCAATGGAGTCTTCAATGAAGGTTTTGAGATTTCTAAGAGACTCTGGGTTTTCAATTTGGAAGAATAATGAAGTCTCTAGGGTCTTAACCACTTAAATAGTTAATTAAAATACCCATAAGACCCTAAACAACCGCCTAAACTCTTATTTAGACGTGCGGTGAATTTACCAATTCACCCCTGACTTGGCAGAAAATCTGCGCACAGGGACAATGGCTGCGATGAGTGCCTTGTGACGGGGCGTCACGGCTGACACGGGCCGTCATGGACCTCCGTTGCAAGGTACAGTGGCTTGACAAGGGTCACATATACACCCTTGTACAAGGCCCCCACGACAGAACTTTGTGACGGGGCGTCACAGCCATGACTGGCCGTCGACTGCTCCGTCGCCAAGGCTGCCTGGGACAGCTTGCCATCAGGTTATGGGTCCTTTCCTCAAGGACCCTTTGATGGTCGTTGGGGATAATTTCCCAGACGTTTCCAACCCAAATATGATCATCTATGATTTTAACACCTCTCACATGAATTTTATCCAAAACGAACACATAAAACTCAACGAAACTCACCTAGACGTACAAGGTCGACTCAAGGCACATCTTTCGAATGCCTTGGACGTTCTTGGTCGTTTGAACTCCAAACTTCACGAAAGTTTAACCACTGCCTATACATGATATAATAACTCTATTAAGAACCTTAACACACCATGAAATACACATAAATACATAGAACCACATTTTAGACATTTAGGTGACTTAGTCGTCAAACGTCTTAGTCATCCCTTGACGTTTGACTTCCAACACCTTTAATATTTTAGCTACTGCCTATATACAACATATTAAACATATTTAGGACCTTAGAACACTAAGACCAACATTTTAGGATCTAGAGCACCTAAGCTATTTTCAACGTCTTACAATCTCCCCCACTTGGACACATTCATCCTCGAATGACACTTGCCACTCTCCGAACACTTCCAAGATTAGAGATTCAACTATCAGCACATAACCAAACCATAGAAAATATCATCAAGAAGAAATCATCAACTTCACATAATCAAAAGATTCACAACACAACAAGAAACTAGAAAACAATTCTATAACTCATTATGCTACAAAACTCACATGCTTCAATACAATAGAAAAAACTAATTTTATATTCAACATCATACTCATATACATCAGTTCTAATCACATAACAAGAATTTTAGACCAAAGAATCCATTAGTCATTTTTACAAAAATTTAATAGTGAGCAGTGTATCCATCTACAGTGATTTCAACAACTTTTCCAAAAATGCAATCTTTAGGCAATTCTCTATATAAACATGCTAATATGCAAGATAACATCATGTAAACACATCATACAACATGCTCAAAACTTCATAACACACACAATGCAAGAAGTAAATGAAATTCAATTTCAACCAAACTCCTAAACATCATGCACATACAACAATTCAAGGAATTCTATCCCATCTACAAACTATACTCCCCCACTTAGAAGGAACTCATACTATCAAAAGAGAAACAAGAACTTACCAACATCATCATCACCATCACCCGACTTATCAATTCTAGTACGGAGTGCATAGAAACGCCTCTTAGTTGGAGCATCATCCTTTGGAACACTAGGCTAAACCCTCTTGCCCTCCTTCCTAGAAGCAATGTTTGGACAATCTCTCACTTTGTGCCCATCCTTTCCACATCCAAAGCAACTAACGGTACCCAATAGACACTCACTATAGTGACTCTTGCCACAATTGGCACAAGTAGGCTTGCTATCCTTAGAACCACCTCCTTTCTCAAACTTCTTCTTAGGAACTGTAGGTCCATCTTGAGTTTGAATCCTCTTTTTGAACCTAGGTTGCTCTTGATCACTAGCAACACCCCTTTTCAAACTTCTAGCCATCCTTCTAAGTTTAGACTCCTCAATAGATTATGCATACACCATGAGTCTAGATAGGTTCATATTATCATGAAGCATAGCGGTACGACATTCTTCCTTCACCAAATCGGCTACTACGGTACAAAAGCGACTCATTTCGTCTCTTGGATTGGACACAAGAGAAGGATCATACCTAGACAATGTCGAGAATTTCAAAGAGTACTCCTCAACACTCATATTGCCTTGCTTGAGATTAATAAACTCCTCCACCTTGACTTCTCTTCTCTCTCGGGTAAAGTACTTGCCAAGAAAAGCTCCCTTAAACTCTTCCCACTCAATAGGACCCGAATCTTCCGGCCTATTGTCCTTCCATTGAGTGTACCAAATTTGAGAAACATCTCTCAATTGGTATGAAGCCAACTCCGCCTTCTCCCTAGATGTAACCCCCATAGCACTCAAAACTTTGTACACACCATCAAGAAATTCTTGGGGATCCTCATTCACCTTAGAGACAAGAAAGATTGGAGGATTCATCCTCACAAAGTCTCTCAACCTAGAAGTCATAGTGCTCTCCATAACCCTAGGCACCATTCTCAAATTGATATGAGTAGTTACGGCTTGAGCCAAAGCCATCAGAGCCTCTCCAATCACCCTATTAGACAACTCCGGTACCTCATCACCTCCATCCACATTAGGAACATGATCACCTTGGGGAGGCACTTCATCACCTTGCCCATCTTGGACTCCTTGCTCATCTTGAGCAACTTGCTCAAGTTGCTCAACTTGAGGAACCTCCTCATTCACCCTCTCCTCTTCCAATCTTCTAGCGGCCATCCTTCTAGTATTCATCTCCTAGCAAACACAAGGACACTCATAAGAAGGATAATCATAACATTTATTCTACCGCACGATATAGGAATAGAAAAGAAGGGAAACTCTATCGTCCTATAGGTTCTCGTCCATAGATGTGTCGTGATTCACACCGATGGTCAAGACTCTACTACACGTGACGTGATGAGACTTTTTGATACCTAATACTACTTTCACCAAGCCTATGCTCTGATACCAACTTTGTCACAACCCGAGACCATACCCTAGAAGATAGGGTGCAATCTCTGATTGCGACCAGCGTCGTCGAACTCTCAGAGTTCTAAGACAAGCCTCACTCATATCATTCATCGCATATACACAGTGAAAAGTAGTGTGGAATTAAAACTTTTCACAAAAAACATAATATAGTCTTTAAAAACCTCTTTCATATAAAAGTAATAGAAATGCTAAGTCTCAATCTCATCATCTTAAGACACAAGAGTACTTTAATACGAAAATAGAAATAACATAATATTATTACAATACTTCATAAAAGAAACATAAGATGACATATATGTGCCCTCGATACAAATGAGGACATACTTCAATTCTTCTACTGGGAGGATCCTTATAAGCGCAAGTGTTCTTCTACAAAAGCTCCTTACCTACCAAGGACTATAGATAGAAAATAAAGCATGGAATTAGTACAACCACATGTACTAAGTATGGCTATATTCATAAAATCGTGAAAATGGACTTCATTGGAAATATGCATCTTTTCATTTAAGAAATCATAGTTTAAACATAAGAACATCGTTTAGCAATTAAGAAACACATAAGATAACATTTAATCGAAAATAACATTTAAGGAACTCACTTTACAGTGAGCTATACTAACTGTACAGTGAATTAATTCACTGTTACAGTGAATCACTTCATCCTTCACCCTAATTCTTCCTAGCATGTAATTCCCTCACATAAAGTCATCCTAAGATTCACCTAAGTCACAAAAAGAGAGAC
The DNA here is from genome assembly GCA_016801875.1 of Solanum sitiens. NCBI lineage: Eukaryota > Viridiplantae > Streptophyta > Magnoliopsida > Solanales > Solanaceae > Solanum > Solanum sitiens. The sequence continues at coordinate 546,248 of JABWTJ010000347.1, read as the reverse complement.
CGCCCATACCCTCTCTAGATGTGACTAATCGACCCTTAAGATTACCTACGATGAGTCACATACATACTTAGAAAACAATCATAAACATCTATGTAAGATTCATCTACCGAAGGTGATTTCCAAGGTTCACTTGAGTGAGTGTGGAGTGACCGCCCATACAATATCTATCACACACACACAAGAGATCCTATAGACTACCTATAATAGAATCATTCTCACTAAACACACCAACACTTAAATGATAAGACATTCTCCTTCCAAAGCCTATCAAAAGACCTACTTAAGTAAATCGAGAAGATAAAGTCCATAGTCCAATAACCTTTTCAAGATTACCTTAATAGTCCTTAAGACTTCCTAAGGTTTAGATCAGGTCAACAACATTAACCAACTTCCCTAACTAGAGTAATTCTCAAGATTTCCAAAGATAAGACATGAAGAGACCATCCTTTCATGTCCTCATCACACTTTAGCTAAGGAATGCTTAAGTCACTTTAGATTAGGTACTCAACCATTTACATAGTCACTAACATAGGTCATTAGTTCATTAGTACATTAAGACTCATACATCACCTAAGACACTCACATAATGGTCTTTGGAAAAGACCTGAACTCCACATAACACCTTCAAAGTCTATTGTGCAAGGTCTAGATAGTGTCCCATACCACCACCTAAACCTCATAAACTTATCTAATGCTAGGTATTCCACATGATGAGAATAGGCAATAACCGACATAGACCATGGTAGCAAGACATGGAATCCAAAGTTCAATCCTACTTCGATGAGGTTGTTCTACTTGCCAATGGTAGAACTTGGACACATCCCATGTAGGAACATGGTTAAGGAATATGAAGGGTGTGCGAAGCATTCAATCTCTTATTTAATTGAATCCACTTCCCCTTTACTCATACTCACTCGGTGCTAGCCTTAGTTCTCATAGATTAATTCACATTAAGGTTCATATAAATAGGTCTTTATCTAGTTCATGACCCCCTTTACATTCACCCTACCAAAGAAAGTTCCACTAGGGTTATGAAACCCTATATCAAGACATCACATAATCATAACCATATATACATCAAGTAAGAGATACAAGTCAACCAAGACAAGACATCACATACTTCACTTTTAACACATAATACAAGCCATTCTAGAAACACTTCTAAAACAACCTAACATCTTCAAGTCATCCTATATATCATCATAACATCATTAATATACTCCAGATAGAGTCACAAAGTCAAATAAGAATAATCAAAGACTTAACCCTAATACTATACTCATAATGTCAAGACAAAGTCTAATATGATCACTTATGGCAACATAACTAGAAGAATACATACATGACTATATAACTTCACATGTAGACAAGTAATGTCATATTCACATCATCAACTACACAAATAGCCACATAACTTCAAGTAATTGCCAATAAGGCCATGCTCATAATATTGCATAAAGTAACGCCGACAAGGCCACATCAATTGCAAGTAAAACACATAACACCGCCACCATAAGTGGACCATACCAATCACAATAATATCAAAGTATAATTAATATCAAATTAAGGAAAACGGGGCAGCATACCTTCATCCCCATCTGCACACTTCAATTCAATGCCAAATCAACCAATTCAACATCACAAGGCCCTTACCCATGGCCATGAACAATAATTCAAAGCAATAACCATAAAACTCAATGAATATACATCAATTCAATCTAGGTTTAACAATATAATATCAATTACATATCAATTGAACACAATTCTTATATCATTAGAAAGCCCATAAGAAACTACACAATAATTCATCAACATTAGCTTAATATCAAGTAACCCAATAAGTAGTCAAAAACTAGGGTTCATCAATTCACATGGGTTCATAGGTAATTTATGTTGAAATCATCAATACAATATCAATTAGATAATAATTCAATGTTTAGAAATCATTTATGCAAGAACCCATGGTAGAATCCCGAAATTTGACAATTCACTTTAGAAAACTTTGTAAAACACTTTGAGGATTGGGCTCCTTGATGAAATAAGTTTCAAGGATCAAAATCCATACCTCAAGGATGATAATCCTTCACTTTGATGAAGAATTTCCACTCAAGAACACCTCACCAAGCTGCCTCTTCAAGTTGGACTTCAATGGAGTCTTCAATGAAGGTTTTGGGATTTCTAAGAGACTTTGGGTTTTCAATTTGGAAGAATAATGAAGTCTGTAGGGTCTTAAAAACTTAAATAGTTAATTAAAATACCCATAAGACCCCTAAACAACCGCCTAAACTCTTATTTAGACGTGGGGTAAATTTACCAATTCACACCCTGACTTGGCAGAAAATCTGCGCACAGGGACAGTGGCTGCGACGACTGCCTTGTGACGGGGCGTCACGGCTGACACGGGCCATCATGGACCTCCGTTGCAAGCTCCACTAGCTTGCCAAGGGTCCCCTCTACACCCTTGGACAAGTCCCCCACGACGTAACCTTGTGATGGGGCGTCACAGCCATGGCTGGCCGTCGACTGTTCCGTCGCCAAGGCTGCCTGGGACAGCCTGCCATCAGGTTTTGGGTCCTTTCCTCAAGGACCCTTTGATGGTCCTTGGGGATAATTTACCGGACGTTTCCAACCCAAATATGATCATCTATGAGTTTAACACCTCTCACATGAATTTTATCCAAAACAAACACATAAAACTAGACGAAACGCGCCTAGACGTACAAGGTCGACTCAAGGCACATCTTTCGAATGCCTTGGACGTTCTTGGTCATTTGACCTCCAAACTTCACGAAACTTTAACCACTGCATATAAATGGTATAATAACTCTATTAAGAAACTTTACACACCATCAAATACACATAAATACATAGAACCACATTTTAGACATTTAAGTGACTTAGTCGTCAAACGTCTTAGTCGTCCCTTGATGTTTGACTTCCAACACCTTTAATATTTTAGCTACTGCCTATATACAGCATATTAAACATATTTAGGACCTTAGAACACTAAGACCAACATGTTAGGATCTAGAGCACCTAAGCTATTTTCAAGGTCTTACAAAAACTCTATGCACTCCTCTATCGTATGCCCTTTATAGTTAGGATGACACTCACAAGTATTGGGAGGTCCCTGATCCCACTTGGTAAGATACTCTTTCAACGGGCCTCAACATACACCTAGATGGATAATGTTCGAAAGTGAGGGTGCACGAAATGGCCTCCCTCCATGTTCGGTATTCTTGTGGATATGCTTCGAGAGTGACTTTATGGTCCCCTTCTACCAGAGGTCCCTCGAGAGAGGGTTTTCGGGCAATCGCCTCCTCATAACTTTCTTCAATGCTCTCTAACTCGGGGCTCTCCAAAGGAAATAATAGGTCATATAGGCGCTTTCTGCGCTGCTTCCGTATGTCGACCATCTCTTCCTGGGTTGGTTCAGTCTTAATATTCTTTCCTTCGTCCATAGTTGTGATCTCTCCTTTCGTGAGATGGTAGAGTAATGTTCTAGGATTTGCTTTTGGTTGAGAAACTTATGTCTCGAGAAATTTAGTCGATATTAATGTTCCATTTTATCCCATTCTTGATGAAAATGATATGTTTGGATCTGGAGCCTCATTTGGACGTCTTTCATTTCTCGTCCCACGCGTGGTGTCGGGTTCACTACCCCACGCAAATTATCCTGCAACCATTTTTAGTACTCATCAACATATCCAGCTTCATACCTGTTTTCTGCAATACTTCCTTTTATGTTGACTCGCCCGACCCACTCTTGAAGGATGATTTTGGCGAAAGGTATCTTAACACACCCGTTGTAATCAATGACGAAAGAGATCGTATCCAATTGGACAGGTGTAATTTGTCTTCTACAAAATTGCCGCATCACCCTACTTTGATTGTACGGTCGCATTCCGCTGATGCCGGTAAGGACCAAAAAAGGATGTTTGGCTCCCTGAGTCGCTATCTTCTCTGACATGAAGTTTTGGAACATCCACTATATGTCTCCTACTCTTAGGTCGTAGAATACGTTCTCCCATTCATCCCTTGTAGTGTGAATTGGACACTTGCAGATGCTTAGATAAAACTCGTAATTGTCAAAGGGACTCGTCTGGGTCGGCTTTGACAACTCATGTTGTTGTGTGCCGTCGCTTTTACGCAGATGTTCAGTCATCCACCATTGAAGCAAAATGTTGCACCCTTGGAAAAATGGGAATCCGTTCTTACACAAACTCAGTGATCAATACATGTCAGCCAAAATAATCGGGGCCAGATTGTAGTGTTTTTTTACTTCTTTTTCTTTACCGATCCCTCTGAACATAGATTCTACAACCATCACAACCCTTGTATTGATCTTCTTTCCTTCTTCTTGATGGAATACCATCGTTCCTAAAAGGCACCAGGAGAACGCGATAGTCTGAGTCCGTCTCCAAGTACTATGATTATGAAACTCGTTCGGGAATTTTATGAAATAGCTTTCGTGCCCCCACCTTTCAACAAATCTCATTAATGGTATACTCTGAGCATCCAACCAGTTTGCGTAAACTTGCAACAAGATGTCTTTCAGTTTTAGACTAGTCGGCCAATCTGGTAGTAGGATGTGATGATCTGGGTGTTTTTTCTTTTTAGCACACGTTTCGATGGAGTCTAAACATTCTTTTATCTTCTCTAGGGTTGGTGTTAATTCGACATCCCCGAATTGGAGAACCATACTTTTGTTGTCTCAGAGCCGAGTAACTACCTCGATAAACTTGGGCCAAACCTTGAAGTCTATTATCGAAGGTAGGTGGCCCAAGTGAATCAATATTTCTCTCTTCTGACAGTCCTTGAGGTTGCTCCACCACACAAGAAGAATATCGGGCGTCTCGGTGACCATTTTGAAACTTAGGAACGCATTTGACATCTACAAAACATACAAATAGTTAGTTGCCACCCCCCAAGACACAACAATTTTCCAAACACGCAAACATCCTTCAAATGGAACATAAGTATGATCGTCCTATCGAGCCGTGGTCTCTTTGGACTCATGGCGATCTTTCTAATGGGCCCAACACTCCTTGGGTGTTGGGTCATCTTTGGCCAACGCGCACTTTAGGGATTTCGTTTCGCTCTATCTTAGTTTGACTAGGAGTGGGTTTTATTTATAGTGGAAAGGGTGACCCAAACGGACTACTTGGGCTGGGACAGTTAACGACCGTTGACCATCAAATAGCCAACTACATTCGTCAGGGTGCCCCGAGAAAGATTTGGTTAGCGAACGACTGCGAGCACGCATGATTGTCTGTTAAGTGATAAATAAACCATTGTCGTTTGATGGAGTAATGATAGGCCATGAAATGTAACAGTTTAAAAATGTGATAATTAAAACAAGTAAACAATTAATTACACATAACCAAACATGTTAGTTTTAAAGTTAGAATCCTCCAATTCCCCACTGAAGTTGTCACATCCAAAAATTACACCCTATAAGTTAGGGTGCAATCTTGGATTGCAAATGGCGTATTCGACCTCTCGGAAGTCGCATACAAGCCTATCGTATCTTTCATGGCATAATAACACACTAAAAATGCGTAAGAATTAAAAATTTTATTTTCTGAAACAATACATAAGCGGAAGACTTTCATTTATAACATTAAACCTTTAAAACCCTTGAACCATCTAAAACAAGAGTATACAAAACTTGGGACTAATCCCATACAAGACATAAACATTAAGACTTAAACATTAAGACATGACCAAACATTAGGATATTGTCCTCGAATCGATGAGGACTCACCAATACTTCATCTTCAACTCTTAGAAACCTATACGTCATCCATGGTACATGAAGACATCCAATTCCCTACACTTTAGTCAAAAAGGGAAAGAATGGGTTAGCACAATAGATGTACTAAGTATGGAAGCCATGCAAAAACCATGAAAAAGGGACACTTAGTTAATAACATGTTTTTCATGAATTTCGGTTTAAACATCATAATATAATCATAAGAACAACATTATCACATTACAAATACATAAGAAAATCATTTAAGCAATTATCATAATTTTTAGAACACATTACAGTGACTACTTCACTGTTACAGTGAAGCCTTCACTGTAACAGTGAAGTTCCCAAACTTCACATTTAACATCCTTTGGCATGTCGTCTTCTCACTAAAGCTATCCTAAGATTCACTTAAGTCACACAAAGAGAGACCGCCCGTACACCCTCTCTAGATGTGCCTAAACGATCCTTAAGATTACTCATAATGAGACACATACACACCTCCAATACATCAACATACAAAACATAAGATCCTCCTACCAAAGGTGATTCTAAGGTTCACTTGAGTGAGTGTGGAGCGACCGCCCATAAAATCCCTATCACCCACACACAAGGGATCCTATAGACTACCTAGGATAGAATCATTCTCACTTAATACAATAGCATACATGAAACATGACATTCTCCTTTCCAAGGTTATCCAAAGAACTACTCAAGTGACTCAAGAAGATAACGTCCATGATTGACCTCTTCAAGATTACCTAAATAGTCCTTAAAACTTACCTAAGTTAGGATCATGTCCACATAATCAAATCATATTCACTAACTAGAATCTTTATTAAGACTCGTCTAAATAAGCGATGAAGTGACCATTCCGTTGCCCCCTTCACAACTTAACTAGACAACCCTTAATTACTCTAGAAAGGAACTTATACAATTAACATGCTTTCCTCTCTTAAGTCATTACATTACTAAGTTCATTTAAGAGACATTCATCACATAAGGACATTCACATAATGGTCTTAAAGAAGACCTAGGGACTCTCACTAACATCTTCAAAGCCTATTGTGTAATATCTAAGTAGCATCCCATACCACCACCAAAACTTCATAGAATTTCTCTAATGGTAGTGGGTATCCCATATGATGAGAATAGGCAATAACCGACATAGACGATGGTAGCAAAGTATGGAATCCGGAGTTCTGTCCTACTCCGATGAGGTGTTCTACTTGCCAATGATAGAACATGGACATCCCATGTAGGCACATGGTTAAGGAATATGAAGGGCATACTTTGCATTCTAGTCTCATACTTAAGTAGAACTACTTTACCTTACCATATTCACTCGGTGCTAGCCTTAGTTCTCATAGATCAATTCACATTAATGTTTCTATATCAAGTTCATTACCCAATTACATTTACCCTACCAAAGCAAGGTCCACTAGGGCATATCTCACTATCGAGACGAGAATCTCATCGCGACTTTCTTAAGGTATGATGTGATGCCGTTCCAGCCAATCAACGTTAAGTCCATCACTCATGACATGAAGGATACCATTATGGCTAACTACTTCACGATTTATAGCCTTACCACTTTGTTCAAGGTTCCACATAAATGACCCTCTTATCATTGAAGGCCTCACCTATATCCATTTATTCAAGACTAAGACCTTTTACGTTCCTAAGTCAAGATATCACATATTCATATAAGCATCAAGTAAGGGACACAAGTCTACCTAAACAAGACACAACATACTTTCATTTAACACATATAGCCTATCTTTATTTAGACTCTTAGGAATGACCCTTAACACTATTTAGCCCACCTATTCATTACCTTAACATAATCAACATAATCATTATAGACTCCTATAGTCAAGATAGGGACAATCACATATCAACTCTAAGACTACACACTTAACATATAGCCCTTAGTCTAACATGATCACCTAAATAACATCAATAGAAGAACACATACTCTCACATTACTTCACATATAGATATATATATATATACAATCATAATTCACATAATCAACTACACTAATCAACATATTATTTCAAATAGTGCCGACAAGGCCATGATCATCGATAAACTTAAAATAACGCCGACGAGGCCACATTAATACATATAACGCCACCACCATAAGTGGACCATACCAATTACATATAATCCAAAAGCTAAATTACATTAACTATACACAATAATAAAAGAGTTAGGGCAGCATACCACCCTCTTGATCTTATCTCTTCAATCCAAAGCCAAACCATTGAATTCAATACCATAAGACCCTTACCCATGGCCATTCACATCAATTCAAAACATAAATCATAATGATCAATGAATCTAAGTCAATTCAATGTAGATTAACCAATCTAAGACCAAATAGATATCAATTGAATACAATTCTTATATCATTAGAAAGCCCATAAGAAACTACAATAGAATCTACCAGCATGAAGTTCATATCAATTCAATAAGCCTAATAGTCAATAGATCTAAGAGTATTCATTACTCAATTAATCAAATTGAAACAGCCTATACATCATTCATACATAATCTATACATCATTCAAAAGCCCATAGCAATCTACACATGAAATCATCAATCTCAAAGCATAGACAATTCACCCATAATTTAGTGAAAATTAGAGAATTGAGAAGATCATGGGTTCATGGAGAGTTTCATTGGAAAACATCAATAATATCATATCTTAACGTTTGAAAACCTTTCATGCAAGAACCCATGATTTAGAGTAGAAATTAGACTTTTCATCTTTTTGAAATCACTTTGAAAACATCTTTGAAATTTGCTCTAAGGTGATGGCAAACCTTAGATGAAGAACTCCCATACCTTATTTGAAGAATCCAAAGCTAATTGAAGAACAAACTCCATTGAAGACCCATCTTCAAGCTTCATCTTCACCTTGAACTTACATGGAAGTTTTTGGAGAAACTTTAGGAGGGAAGGGGTTTTGATTTAGATGCTAGGGTTATAATGAGAGTTTAACGACTTATATACTCTTAAAATACCCTTAAACACCTAAAACAACAGTCCCCACCTTTTATAAGACTTCGGGTGATTTTCCAAAAACCCTCAAGTCTTAACAAAAAAACTGCCAATTTCCAGCACCATCGACGTGACCATCGACGGACGTTGGTCAGGCGACGTCCCATCGATGAGGCCTCGTGGTTCACTTAAGAGGTTCCCCAACCTGCAGGATACATGTCCCAACCGACGAGACCCATTGACGGGCCATCGCCTGGTCTACAGGCCGTCGACTGGTCCGTCGTTTGGCCACTGCCTGGCAGTGTTGGTCTCTAAGGTGGGGGCCTCCCTTAGGGCCCCTTTTGAGGGTCCTATGTGGAGTCGTACCACGATGTTTCCACCACAAATATGTTCGTATATGAGTTTAGGACCTACCACATTAGTTTCATCCAAAATGAACACGTAAAACGAGATGAAACACGCTTAGACACACAAGGTCATTTCAAGGCACAACTTTCAAACGTAATAGACGTTCTTGAGGGTTTGACCTCCAAACTTCACGAAACTTAACATGCTGACTATAAACGTCATATAAACACACTTAAGAACCATATAAACTCATGCATTACAGATAATCACATAGAATCACAAACGAGGCATTTAGGTAACTTAGTCGTCGAACGTCTTGGTCGATCCTTGACGTTTGACTTCCAATGCACCTAAACTCTTAGCTATTGCCTCAATAACACTTTATAGACTATTTTAGGACCTTAGAAAATCATGACAACCACGGTAGGCTCTAGCTTCACCTACGTCATTTTTGGGGTCTTAGAGAAGTAGTCATTCTGTTTTAGTTTCAGAAAATAATTTTTCTATAAGTTTTTGAGACTTTAGAGTCGCCATATAATTTTTTAAGAAAAATCAAGAAAAACTTGGTTTTCAAAGATTTAAATAGAAAATCGATTTGAAAACGTAAAACGGAAGTTCGGGGATTCTTATTTATAATTTAGGAAGGTTTGGCACCTGAAATATTCAATAACTCGTGATTGTCCGATAACTAAATTTTTGGCTAAAATGATCTAACTTAAAATTAGTTTGAATTGAAAATTTATTTAGAAATGCATAAAGTTAAATACTAACTTATTATCTAAGTGAATTTACAACTTGCAAAATTTATTTTTAGTTTGTTTACTTGATTGATTAAATGATTAAAATGAGGTGGCGTCTTGCGGGAATTCGAGTTTTTAACCATAAGACTAACGACTAAGATAACGAAACATATAAATAATAAAGTAAAAGGGGGAGCGAGAGAGTTGGGTCCAAATCCGATTTCTGTCCGCCTGGACCAGTGTTTGGACCCATTTTAGTTTTGGGTTTTTGGCCCAATTTTTGTCACCTTATATACCTGTCCTGAACTAAAAATAATAAAAGATAAATGAAGAAAAGCGTCAAAGGGTCTTTGTCCCAAAAGAACAAAATACAAGACTTAGAAAAATAAATTTTGGCTTCTCGGCCAAAAATCTTCAAGTTCTCGGCCTCTTTTGAATTTTTCCGACTTCTGGACCTGTACGCTGATTTCGATGGGCTTGTTCTTCAACTTTTAGAGGACAGCCTTACTCGGAATAAGGATTTAGGCCTCCTTGGCCCAATGTAAAAATGCAAGGATATGATCCATGAGGACCCATACATATTTCACATGCAAAACGATAAACCAATTATCAAATTAATACTCAATGGTAGGAAATGATGTGAGTGGATAAAAGCAAATAAATTAATATGATACGTGCTAGTTAATGATTAACAACTCAACATTTAAAGAATAACTTAACAGAGAAACCGATGAAAGACTTAATATATTCACATCTATGACAAAAGACAATGACGGGATAGGGAGTCAAAAGGAAACTAATAAACTTTCCAAAAATTTAATAATGCGAGAAAATAGAGAAAAAAACAAATTCAATGATCTCAAGCTACTGAGATCATACATGCTAGTTAGTTAGATAATATCGAACAACATGAAAAGAAACAATGATATGGTCTTATGAAATGAGCAACCATCAAATACAACAATGCCAACTAATTTATCATGTAATTATCAGGGAATAACCCTAGTAAGACTATATTAGGTCAATTATAACTCATGTGAAAGAGTAACTAAATCGATAAGATGCAATTATCATTCAACTGCTTATACTATTTGAGATAGCAAAAGATTTCATTTTGAGGAAAACTAAATTCACCGAGTCGTAATCAAATAAACACGCCAGCATTCATAAGCTAAGCCAAAGAATGAACTTAATATTTCTAAATCGAGATAAGACACGTTGAGGAGAAACAAGAACAGATTTCATGAAAAATAGAAGAAAAAGACAAAGATAAAAGAAGCATGCTAAGAGAGATTATATTTTGACTGCAAATGGCAAATATTTCAACTAAAATTAGACAAATATAGAAACACAACTTGGTTTACACTTCACTAATTGGTACAATAATCATAAGACTTGCAAAAATTAAGGAGATACAACAAGAGACCAACCAAGTCATAAACGAAACAACATAAAAGTTCATTATCGATTAGGTTTTTTTTTCCTCCTATTTTGCAGAATCTTCAGACATTGATAAGAGGGGGGTTTAGCATTTTTTTTGAAAATTTCAAATGGAGGAATAAAGTAGACGTAGGCGTACAGAAAACCATATTAAGCTTCGAGAAAAATTCACATGCCGAATCATGCATTGGAAACCAAATGAGAGAAAAGGAAAAAAAATTTAAAAAAAATAAAACTCAACAAAGAAAATATATATCATGTTTCACCTTCTTACAAATTCACAACGATCAGGAAAATGAAATAAGAGGGATGAGACAGTTTGAAACTAAATTAAAATGGCAACTAAAACAAAAGGAAACAGTAGATTAGAAGGAAAAACATAGCCAATAAGCGGACATTCCATCAACTCGAACTAAGTGATTTTACCTATTCATAATGTAAAAAAACAGGGAATATACAGCCGATGGAAGTCAAAATCACCTATAGAAAAAGATTTCGAAACTTTATAGCTGAATCACTACCTTTGCAGCAGACTTTCTAACAGTAAGAAAGCGAGCACCCGGGACCAACAGAAAGCATCAATTGAAACGAACACAACAACCAGACAAACTAAAATTTGTCACTAAACTGCAGCTAATAATGAATCGAAAACTTACTAGCACATAAGCAGGACAGAAAATTTTGGAATGAAAGCCATAGAAGAACAAAAATAAAAACAACTTGTTTAGGACAGGAAGGATAAAACGAATAATGACACGGATCAAAATAATATCATATCCTTTCGGACGAGCATAAACTAAATCATTTAAATGATCGTCTTATACAGACTGAATCATAAATAAGTTCACAGATGAAGCCTGCACTCCAGATTACCAAAACATATCCTTTCCACATTCAACTAAAAAAAACTAACACCAATCCACTAAAAACAGAAATGTATGTGGAAATTAATCGAAAGATATCATTAGCAAAAAATAGTTAATCAAATTCTAGCACATGGCGATCGAAACAAAGCTAACCCATGAATTGGGACAAGAGACGCAACCCATAATATATCATGTATAGGAAAACATAGAAGGAACTAGATTTAAATGAGATCAAAAGAGAATTTACATCTTTTGGGCAGTGAATAAGGCAAGAATGAGTAGAGCCGACTTCCACCACCAACCTTGTACTTTCGCGAGCTCAGAAAAGCTACCAACAGAATGAGAGTGAAATTGGGTCCAAAAGTATCATACTTACTATTCTCAAACGAAATGCTTTCTGGTTTTTGTGTCTATTCTTTCTTTTTCGAGCCCCCAAAGAAAACTCTCTGTTCTTCTTGGCAAAGAAATCCCAAACTAAAATTCTGATTCTGAATTTTTTTTTCCCCAACCCCCTAAAATTGTCCAACCTCACAGAGAGGGAAACAGACCTATATATATATGGGAAAGATCTAGGGCTCGGATTGGAGAGGCGGGAGAATTTATGGAAAAGATTGGGGCAAAAATGAACATTCACTTCGATTCAAAAAATTGAAAATTTTACTCAAGGACGCGGCAGTTGTTCCTTTTGTACAAGATAATCTGATTTTTGACCAAAATCTTAAAGGTCGAAGAAGATGCGGACGACTCAGATTCATCTCCCATCCTTGCGGCTTGACGTGGCCCAATGTCACGCTAGGGAAGACGGGAGACGCGGCTGCAAGGACAAAAATGACATGCGGCTGTGGCAGGTGAAAACTGTAAGATCCCAAAATTTTCTAAGTTAAGCCCTAGCAATTCTTAAATTTTCGTATAAGGTCATACTGAGTGACTCTTAATTTTCTTAGGTTTTAAGGTAAATTTCTTAGTGTGCGAACGATTTTCAATATCAATTAAGATTATTAGAAAAACCTTGCACAAAGTAGAGTTGAATGTTTCCTTACCAATTAAGTTTAGACATAAGATTTATTTGGGTAAACTTCAAACGACCATATCTCTTAAAATATTAAGAGTTATGTGAGCCATTAACTATCAAATTAAAGGTATTTGAATACTCTTTCCAACGCCACCAATTTCGCATCAATCTAGTTTTGGAGTAAAAAGTTATGACCATTTTAGTGAATAGTATTGTGTAGTCCCGCTTTGGCCGCTGGAAAATAGTAATTAAGGTAATTTCCTCTCCTGTTCCCACTAGCAAAACCTAAATAAAACGGGTTTCACAAGTCCCTAAAGCCTTACATAATCCTAATTCCATCTTTAAATTCATCATTCTCTTCTCTCTCAAACCCTAGGGCAAAATATCAAGAAAACAATAAAGTAGAAGACTCCATTCAAGAAAATTCAAGATTTGTCAAGATTCTTTAAACAAGGGTAAGGTTGAAGCTAGGATTGAAGTTCTTCATTGATTTTTTCACCAAATTTCGTGTATTTTATCCAATAAAGGTATGAGTTTTTATCCTTAAAACTCGTTTCATCAAGGAGCCCAACTTTCAAAGATATTTTCTAAAGTTTTCGAGAGATGAATTGACCTTTTTCATGATCTACCATGGGTTCTTGCATTAAAGGTTTTTCGTCATTGTTTAGTGATTGAATTGTGGTTATTAATGTTATTTTAACTCAATTAACCTATGAACCCATGAAATTGATGAACCCTAGATTTTGACTAACTTATGGGTTACTTGATATTGGTCTAATATTTATGAATTAATGTGTAGTTTCTTATGGACTTTCTAATGGTGTAAGAATTGTATTCAATTGATGTCTATTTGGTCTTAGATTGTTAAATATATATTGAATTGACCTAGTTTCATCTAGTATTATGATTTATACTTTGAATTGATGTTCATGACCATGGGTAAGGGCCTTATGGTATTGAATTGGATGATTTAGACATGAGTTGAAGTGGTGAGAATGGATTGGTGGTACGTTGTCCTAATTTTCTTTATTTTATGTTAATTAGACTTCAATTATGTTGTGATTGGTATGGTCCACTTATGGTGGCTGTGTTATGTGATTGATGTGGCCTTGTCGGCGTTATTTTAAGTATATTGATTATCATGGCCTTGTCTACACAACTTGAAGTATTATGATGATTTGTGTAATTTATTATGTGAAGTATGATTATATCTATTTACATGCTAGTAATGTGAAAGTATGTGTTCTTCTATGGATATTAGGTGATCATGTTGGAGTATGACTATGTGTTTATGTATGTAATCATAAAACTGATACATGATTATTCCTACTTGACTATATCAGTATATGATGGTTATATTGATGATGTTATAGTAAAGTATAGGATGCCATAAATATGATAAGGGTCATTCCTAAATGCTTCAAAGAATGATATGTTATATGTTCTAATGTGAATTAATGATGTGTCTTGTTTTGGTAGATTATGTCCCTTACATGATATATGTATATGATGAATATGAACATCTTGACTTACTAGGCTTAGGCACCTTTCTCTTGTATGTGTATGGATGAATGTCTAGGATCGGTATTCCTAAGATGGTGCCCTTCTAAGCATGACTAATATGTGGAATCTTCTATATAGAAAGAAGGTTAAGAATAAGCTATCCTTATAGACCATTGAATGGCAGCCCTAGTGTACCCATCTTTGGTAGGTGCATTATGACTACGTAATGACTAAGAGATGGTACCTTTTCATATCTCCCTTATATTGAACTTACTCTATGAGATCAAAGGCTAGCACAGTGAATATGTTATGGTTTGTAGCTCTACTTAAGAAGGAGACTAGAGTATAATGTACCTCTACTTGAGAATGAGACTAGAGTACATAAAAGACCTTGATATTCCTTAACCACGTGCTTACATGGGGTGCGTCTTAGTTCTACCCTTGGCAAGTAGAACACCCTCCATCGCAGTAAGTTTATGACTCCGGATTCCATGCCTAGCTAGTATGGTCTATGTTGGTTATTGCCTATTCTTATCATGTGGGATACATGCTAGTGTTGGATAAGTTCTAGAAAGTTTAGGTAGTGGAATGGGACGCTATCTAGACATTGCACGATTAGACTTTGAAGATATTAGTTTTTGAGTCCCTAGGTTTTCCAAGACAATTATGTGAAGTCTATAATGAATGAAATGTCTTTTAATTGACTTAATGAACGATCACAACTTTAGCTAAGGTATGATGAATAGAATGTGCTCTATCTAGGGTAGCTTTGAGTGTTCTTAGGTAAGCTTAAAGATGGTGTATGGGCGGTCTCTTCTTGTCCTACTTAGGTGAATCTTAGAGTAACTTTAGGCGGGGAGTTAATGAAAGGAAAAGGGAACAATCTTATCTGAGGTAGTCTTAAGGATCATTCAGGTGTGCTTAGAGACGGTGTATGGGCGGTCTCTCTAAGTCTCACTTAAGTGAGTCTTAGGATAACTTTTGGTGAGAAGGATGTAAGCTAAAAAGGGTTACAGTGAAGTGGAACTTAGTTCACTATAATGTTCTTCAATGTTTGATTAAATGCTTATGTGAAATCTTATATGTTTCTAAGAACTTAAATGTTGTTCTTATGCCTATGCTATGATGTTTTAATCAAAAAGAGCATGTTTTATATAAATGTACGTTTATCATGATTTTATGCATCACGCCATACTTAGTACAAGTGTTTGTACTTATTCCATACATTTTGTCTATTTCGAAAAGCGTAGGTGGCGTTTGAGAGGAATCTCGAAGTTGAAACTTTGACTAGTGTTCATTCAAGTAGAGAGTTGGTATGTCCTCACTAGATTAGAGGACATCTTGATGTTTAGTTTTCCTTATTGAAAAGTATTGTAATAGACTTAGCTATTTTCTATATGTTGAAGTTTTGGTCGTGTCCCAATATATTCCTATGTCTAACATGGCGACTTTGAGACTTAGCCTTTCATTATTTTTTCTATAAAAGAGATATTTTGAAGTATTTTTATTTCGTGTGAAAAGTTTTAATTTCGCACTACTTTTCATACATGTATGTAATGAATGGTACGAAAGGGCTTGTCTTAGACCTCCGAGAGGTCGATGACGCCGGTCGCAATCCAAGAATGCACCCTAACTTCTAGGGTGCGGTTTCGGGATGTGACAAGCTTGGTATCAGAGCATAAGGTTATGAAGTAGAACTAAGGAATCGAAAAGTCTCAAAAAGACACGTCTAGTAGAGTCTTGACCATCGGTGTGAGTCGCGACACATCTATGGGCGAGAGTGTATAGGACGATAGAGTTTTCTTTCTTTTCTACTCCTATGTCGTGTCGTAGAGTGAAATGTTATGCATTTCTTTTGTACTCCGGACTAGAGGAGCAAAGCCGGATGAGGGTGATAATGATGATGGTAAGTTCTTGTATTTCTCTCTTTAGTGATATGAGTTCCTTCTAAGTGGGGGAGTATTGTTAGTAGATGGGCTAGAAAGTCATAGAAGCATGTTGCATTTGCAATGTGTTTAGGAGTCTTATTGGAATTGAATTTCATTGATTCCTTGCATAATGCATTTCATGAAGTTATGATTTTGTTGTAGAATATGTTTATAGGGTTTGATATTGCATATTAGCATGTCTCTATCATCCATTGCCTAAAGGTTACATTTTTTAAAATTTGAAGCATCTTCACTCTAAAGGCTGCCAGTTCACTGTAAGATTTTTGAAAAAAGTGACTAATTCATTCTTTGGTTAAAAATTTTTGTAATGTGGTTAGAACTGATGTATATGAGCATAATAATGAATATAAAAGGAGTTTTTACTATTTGGAATGAAGGATGTGATTTTTATAGCATGATGAGTTGTAGAATTGTTTTTATCTTCTTGTGTTGTGATTTTCTTGATTATGTCAAATTGTTGTTTTTCTCCTCGATTGTGTGTTGTCTAATGTTTTATGTGGTATGGTTGAGAGTTGTTAACTGAATCTTTACTCTTGGAAGTGTTCGGAGAGTGAAAAATGTTATTCGAGGACGAATGTTGTCCAAGTGGGAGAGATTGTAAGATCCCAAAATTTTCTAAGTTAAGCCCTAGCAATTCTTAAATTTTCGTATAAGGTCATACTCAGTGACTCTTAATTTTCTAAGGTTTTAAGGTAAATTTCTTAGTTTGCGAACGATTTTCAATATCAATTAAGGTCATTAGAAAAACCTTGCACAAAGTAGAGTTGAATGTTTCCTTACCAATTAAGTTTAGACATAAGACTTTATTTGGGTAATATTCAAACGGCCATTTCTCTTAGAATATTAGGAGTTACGTTATCCATGACCTATCAAATTAAAGGTATTTGAATCCTCTTTCCAACGCCACCAATTTCGTATCAATCTAGTTTTTGAGTAAAAAGTTATGAACATTTTAGTGAATAGTATGGTGCAGTCCCGCTTTGGCCGCGGGAAAATAGTAAAAGATGAGAGCAATCTAAAATGAGCCTAAGTAAATGTTACCAAAACGTACTCACCTATGAGAGTGTAAAGTTAATAAAGAGATCAATCTCTATGAACACTCTAATGAAAGTATTGAGAATAATGTATACTTAATACTAATGATGAGATGAAAAATCATCTATTGATCTATGATGTCCTCATACTAGAAGCCAACTTCCATGACGTATGAGTTAAATGAAATGGAACTTTATACTGAGCACCGATAGACTAGATATGATCGGTGATGCCTTCTTTCGGGAAGGGCGGAGATTCACGTAACTCTCATGAGATGAGACTGTCCGGCATGCCGGGTATGGGTCTCCTTATATCTCCTAGTCTTCGAACCTATACTGCCAATATAGGGATCTGGCGGGGTTAAATTCCTATGTACGCTAGCCTGTTTTGGGTCACTTTGGCCGGTGATTCCACCTCTTTTCGATGTGGGGGAGACACTGGATTTCATGATGCTCACATGATCTATGTCGGTTAAAGTTAAAGTTCCCAATGAATGAATGAGGCCAGCCTCAAATGATGCACATATTGAAATGAATGATACCAAAGGTGTTAGGATAGGATAATCAAGAGGTGAGCTAGACTCAAGTAATGACACTAGGTTATTCTTGATCATTGCACAACAAACCCGATGAGAGTCTTAAACTACATCCTAGGTATAGCTGGTGTTTACACTAGCTTATTAATGAATGAAATGAAGTACGTATGAATGAATGAAGCAGACTCTGTGTTTGCTAAGGAAGACTCCCTAGTTGAGGTCCCATATGTTGAGCCCTCATTTTAGGAAGTCTTAATGTCAAGTCCTTGATTCCAAGGTCTCATGGCATATGAATGAATGATATGAAAGATGTTATGTGCTATATGCAATATGATATGTGCTATGTGTAAGATGTTATGTGCTGTGTGCAATATGATAAGTATGATGATGAATGTTACTCTCATGGCATGACTTTCCTAATCTAAATATGGAAAGCTCACTCACTTTCCTAATCCAAATTTGGAAAGCTCACTGCCTTTCCTAATCTAAATTTGGAAAGTTCACTAACTTTCCTAATCCCAATTTGGCAAGTCCACTGACTTGACTTTACATAATCATGTTGTTAGGAAAGAGCTATTCTTACTCATGCATGTCCTTGGTGTGTGCTTGCATATACCCGTACTTAGTACAAGTGTGTACTAACCCCATGCAACTCTATATTTTTAGGTGCAGGCACAGGTGGACGTTAGAGCTTACAGGTTGACGTTGCAACTATCCGGACGTGGAGCTTTCATCCGGACTTAGTAGGCCCTCATGCTTTCGAGGATGTCTACCGTTATTATCTAGCTTAGATGTAGACTTTAGCTAGTGTAGCATTTTCCACTAGTGTTTCTTTCCACCTTCATTTCAGACTTTGTATTGGTACCGTTTTGGCAAAAATATGTTTAATGCAATTATGAACTGTTTCTTTCATTTGATTATGTCTACATTAGATGGTTGATTTGTGAACGCCTACGATGTTATGTTTAAAATATTTAGCATGAAATAATAAAACAAAAAGTTCAAATTTTCCGCTAAAATTAACCTAGATGAAGTAAGAATGACGTATGTAAGCTTGTCTGCGACCTTTGAGAGGTCAACGATGTCGATCTCGTCTGGGTCTAGATTCCGGTCGTGACAAAGTTTGTATCAGACCACTAGGTTAATTTCCAAGGATAATAAGTTCACATCAACCACATTGAGTAGTTTCTAAGTCATGGTAGTGAAGTGCACCACTATCCTAAATTAGAGACTGCATGATGCGTAGGAAAATTTCCCTTCTTCTGATCTTATCGTGCTTTTCCTAATGTCTAATTTCTTGGTGTTTTGAGCGTGTCTAACATCAATCTTTGTTGTTTTCAGAGAATGAATACTAGGAGAACCATTGGTCAGAGGAGAGGAGGTGCAGCTGCTGGGGACAATCAGGTTCTACCCCAGGCTCCAGCTGAAGGAGTGGCTATGCCGGTTAACCTAGCTGGGTTGACTGATGCGGAGGTGCGGGCATCTCTGGCCCAGATGGCACATGCCATCACTATGCAGGCCCAGGCCATGACTTCCTAGGTCAACCGACAGAATGTTCAGAGGGAGAACCCACCGGTTCGTAGCATGGCTGACAGGCTTAGAGACTTCACGAGGATGAATCCTACCATTTTCACAGGGTCTAAGACTTCAGAGGACCCCCAGGAGTTTGTGGACGAGGTGCATAAGATTTTGATGGCTATGGGGGCCAGAAACACTGAGAAAGCAGAGTTGGCTTCCTATCAACTCAAGGATGTTGCACAGACTTAGTGCAAGATGTGGCAGGATAGCCGAGCTTTGGGCGGAGTTCCGGTCACTTGGGAGCTGTTTAAGACAGCCTTCCTGGAGAGATTCTTTCCCAAGGAGATGAGGGAGGCAAAGGTTGAGGAATTTATCAACCTTAAGCAGGGATCAATGACAGTCAAGGATTATTCCCTGAAGTTTGTTAAACTATCCAGGTATGCTACTTTCCTTCGTATCTAACAACAAGAATGAGATGAGTACTGAAGTTTGTTAAACTATCCAGGTATGCTACTTCCCTTGTATCTAATAACAGGGATGAGATGAGCAGGTTCCTCACAGGAATCAACGAAGATCTGGAGGAGGAGTGTCGGTCTGTGATTCTTCATGATAACATGGACCTCTCCAGGTTGATGGTGCATGTCCAGTAGGTAGAGGACAACCGCAAGAAGAGGGGCATTCGTGATGCTAGGAGGGCTAAGCCTCAAGATAAGGCAGGTCCTAGCCATAAAGGCCACAAAAACAATTTTGGCGTCCGCGAGCAGCCCAGGCTCAAAAAGGGGCAGCAGAGTTCTGGGAACTATAATTCTCAGAGGAGTACAACACCTAGAGGAGGGAGACCTGAGCCCAAGAAGGGCAATGGAGGTGATATGCAGCACCCCAGAAGAACTGTGTTAGGTGTGGCCATGCTCACAGTGGAGAGTGCAGACAGGGCACTAATGCCTGCTTCGGTTGCGGTAAGAGTGGGCATCTGGTTAGATACTGCCCACAGAACAGAGGTCAGGCTGGAGGTAATGCTCAGCCTAGGCCAATCCACAGGGTGCAGCAACGGCCGAGCCTCCTAAGAGGAACATGTTCTATGCCCTGAAGGGCAGGGAGTAGCAGGAGAAGTCCGCTGATGTGGTCACAGGTATGCTGCAAGTATTCTCAACTTCTGTTTATGCTTTACTTGATCCAGGGTCTACGCTTTCCTTTGTAAATCCTTTGCTTGCTCTCACTTTTGAGATTTTGCCTGAAGTTCTACATGATCCTATAGTGGTTAGTACACATTTAGGAGAAAATGTAAGAACTGATAGAGTATACAAGGATTGCCCAATAGTTGTAAGTGGTAAGACTATATGTGTAGACTTGGTTGAGTTACCCATGCATGATTTTGATGTTATTCTTGGCATGGACTGGCTTCACAATTGTTATGCATGTTTGGATTGTCGTAGTAGAGTGGTGAGATTTCGTTTCCCTAATGAAGAAGAGCTAGTCTGGGAGGGGTACAACTCAAGTCGTCCTAATCCCTTGATTTCAAACATTAAGGCCAATAAAATGATGTCCAAGGGGTTATTGTGTCATCTTGTGAGTGTTAATGCTTTAGATCATGACATTCCTTCTATAGACTCAGTGCCTGTAGTGAATGAGTTCCTAGATGTATTTCCTGATGATTTGCCTGGAGTCCCTCCCCCTCAAGAGATTGACTTTGGTATTGACTTAGAACCCGATACTAAACCAATTTCAATTCCTCCCTACAGAATGGCTCCAGCTTAACTGAAAGAGTTGAAGCTGCAGTTAAAAGATCTCACTGATAAGGGTTTCATTCAGCCGAGCATATCCCCTTGGGGCGCTCTAGTGTTGTTTGTGAAAACGAAGGATGGAACCCTTAGAATGTGTATCGATTATCGGCAGCTCAACAAAGTCACTATAAAGAATAAGTATACACTTCCCAGAATAGATGATTTGTTCGATCATCTCCAAGGGTCTAGTTTCTTCTCTAAAATTGATCTTCGTTCAGGGTATCATCAACTTAGGGTTAGGGATGGAGATATCCCAAAGACAGCCTTTTGTACCCGTTATGGTCATTATGAGTTCTTAGTTATGTCATTTGGTCTCACGAATGGACCTGCTATATTTATGGACCTCATGAACCGAGTCTTCCATGAATACCTTGATTCTTTCGTCATAGTATTCATTGATGACATCCTCATCTACTCTAGGACCAAGGAAGAGCATGAACAACATTTGAGACTAACCTTGCAGGTAATTAGACAACATCAACTGTATGCCAAATTTAGCAAGTGTGAATTCTGGCTTAGATCAGTGACCTTCCTGGGTCATGTTGTTTCCGATCAGGGCATGGAGGTGGATCCCAGGAAGACTGAGGCTGTGAAGAACTGGCCAAAACCTCTTACTCCCACTGATATCCGTAGCTTTCTGGGATTGGCTGGTTACTACCGCAGGTTCGTGAGGGCTTTTCTTCCGTTGCTGCCCCACTGACAGCTTTGACTAAGAAGAACGCCAAGTTTGAATGGACGGAGACTTGTGAGAAAAGTTTCCAGGAGCTCAAGGACAGACTCACTTCAGCCCCGGTGCTTACTTTGCCTAAGTGTGGTGAGAATTACACTGTTTATTGTGATGCATCTAGAGTTGGTTTGGGTTGTGTTCTTATGCAGGTTGGTAAGGTGATAGCTTATACGTCCAGACAGCTCAAGGTTCATGAGAAGAATTATCCCTCTCATGACCTAGAGTTGGCAGCTGTGGCGTTTGCACTGAAGTTGTGGAGGCACTACTTGTATGGAGTGCATGTTGATGTGTTCATAGATTACAAAAGTCTCCAGTACGTGTTCACACTGAGGGAGTTGAATCTACGTCAGCGGAGATGGTTGGAGCTGTTGAAAGACTATGATATGAATGTCCACTACCATCCAGGTAAGGCTAATGTTGTAGCTGATGCTTTGAGCAGGATGAGTATGGGAAGTACAACCCACGTTGAGGATGAGAAAAAGGAGTTGGTGAAAGATGTACACAGGCTGGCCAGACTGGGTGTGCGGTTGGTTGAATCTTCTAGTGGGGGTATTTCAGTTCATCCTAGTTCTGAATCATCCTTGGTAGTTGAAGTCAAGCAGGGTCAGCATCTCGCTCCTGTGCTGATGGAGCTGAATGACTCATTGTTGATAAAGATGAACGAGTCTTTCGCTTTGAGAGGTGACGGCATACTTAGGTATCATGACAGGCTGTGTGTACCAGATGTGGATAAGTTGCGGACCAGGATTGCTGCAGAGTCCCATGGTTCTAGATATTCCATACATCTAGGTTCCACCAAGATGTATCATGATCGTAAGCAGATTTATTGGTGGGATGGCATGAAGAAGGACATTGCAGAATATGTGGCCAAGTGTCCTAATTGTCAGTAGGTTAAGGCAGAACATCTTAAGCCTGGCGGTCTTACTCAGATTATTGAGGTTTCGTCTTGGAAGTGGGAGGCCATTAATATGGACTTCGTGGTTGGTCTTCCGAGGACTAGGAGACAACATGACTCCATATGGGTTATTGTGGACAGGATGACTAAGTCTGCCCACTTTATCCCTGTGAAGTCTACCTACAGAGCCGAGGATTATGCGAGACTCTACGTTGATGAGATTGTGAGATGGCATGGGATTCCTTTGTCTATCATTTCATATAGATGAGCTCAGTTTACTTCACATTTCTGGAGATCTTTCCAGAAGAGATTGGGCACGCAGGTAAAGCTTAGTACTGCCTTTCATCCTCAGACTGATGGGCAGGCAGAGCGCACCATTCAGACATTGGAGGATATGTTGAGAGCGTGTGTGATTGACTTGAGTGGTAGCTGGGATGACCATCTACCTTTGATAGAGTTCTCGTATAATAATAGCTATCACTCCAGCGTTGGGATGGCACCGTTTGAGGCACTGTATTGTAGGAGGTGTAGATCCCAGTTGGGTGGTTCGAGGTTGGAGAGTCATCCATTTTGGGTCCAAAGATCATTTATGAGGCCTTAGAGAAGGTTAGGGTGATTAGGGACAGGTTGGTTACTCCTTACAGTCGGCAGAAGTCATATGCAAATAACATAAAACGGCCCTTAGAGTTTGATGGTGGTGACCAGGTCTATTTGAAGATATCACCTATGAAGGGGGTGATGAGGCTTGGCAAGAAGGGGAAGTTGAGTCCGAGGTATGTTGGGCCATATGAGATCCTACAGCGTATGGGTGAGATGGCCTATGCATTGGCATTGCCTGCGGAGCTAGCTTCTGTCCATCCAGTCTTTCATGTATCCATGTTAAAGAATTTCCTAGGTGATCCAGCATCGATTCTAACTATGGATGGTTTGGGGGTCGATGAAGACTTGTCCTACGAGGAGGTACCTGTTGAGATCTTAGACAAACAGATCAAGCGGCTGAGAAACCAGGAGATTGCCACAATGAAGGTGTTGTGGAGGAATCATCTTGTTGAGGGTGCTACGGGGAGGCTGAGGCCGATATGATATCTCGCTACCCTCATCTTTTCAGCTCTTGAGGTTAGACTTCCTACTCTTAAGTCTAAGTTTCCTTATCTCTCGATTTTTGTTTCTATTGCTTGACTGTGCATAATGATTATGTTATGATCTGACTGGCATTACGCTAAATGGTATTAGTGTCATTCGGGGACGAATGTTACTAAGGGGGGGATAATGTAACAACCCTAAAAATGGATATGATAAGTAATGCTTAATGTGTCTAGAATGCCTACGATTAGACCAGGGTTCACACAGATTGATGCGCGTAGAACAAGACCTCGAACCCTTGCTACAGCTAATCCAACTAACTTGGAGAGTTAGTTGAGCTTGGAAAGGTTGGGTCCAACCATGTAGGGCTCTCGAATACGAAGATTTACTCGAAGGAGTCTTTACCAGACTTAAAAAGGGGAAATCTTAGGTTTGGAGGGTCTAGGGGTAAAATGGTCTTTTTCCAGGCTAAGGGTAGTATCGTAATTATCCTAAATATATAATTAATTATTTAATTAATAAGGTGGAGGGGCAATTTGTGGAGAGAGGGCTGAAAATTGGCTCTTGAAGTGAAGTCTTGCTCCACCCGGGTTCGAAACTAGGTGGAAGCAATGAATTAAAATTGTTTTTAATTTAAGTTGGTAGATTAATATAATTAATTTATATTTATTATTTATTAGCTGATTTAAAATAAAAGAAAATCATATTTTTAAGAATTAACTAAACCTTATTTGACTAAGTCCTAAACTAGACTCCTAAGCCTAATATAACTCTCTCCTCTCACGCCTATCTCTCAACGCACGATCATTCTCTCTTCATATTCACGTTCTCTTTGCAAAATAAAGTACAAGAACAGTAGGTAAACCAAATTTCTTCACACTTGTAGAACTCACAACGAAAATTATAAACAAACAACTAATCAATCAAGTAGGCAAAGAGAAGGTTTTCCGTCGAGTTTGGTGTTGAACTTTTGGTGTTGGACGTGTGTTTGGAGGAGTTCTTTGGGAAGCAAGTCAAGGTTTTAACGTCAAAAAGGTATGGGTTCTCTTCTCTCTTGGTCTCTTTCCCAAGAGACCCCTTAAGGTTCAGATTATTCAGTCCAAAAACTAGGGTTGTTCCTCGTTGCATGTCCTATCACTAGCTCCCAATGATTCGTAGGTTGGGTATGATTGCTGGTAGATTTAGGTGTATGTTGTGTTTTCGTGATGAATATGTTTATGTTTGTGTATTTGAAATCGTATGAATGACAACCTATGTGTTTCCGAAACTATGTGCATGTGTGTGCACGAATGTGACTATGACTAATGTTCTCTATTTGGTGCTCCAAAATGTGTAACGTTATGGTTGTTATTTTACGTGCATAAACCTATGTAAATCGTGATGTTCATATAAGATGAAATGTGGCTGATTTAAGTAACAATCTTTTGTCTAAACGAATCCATGAAAATGCACCTAAAACGTTATAAATGAACTATGAAATTTCCCTAAGAACTAATGTGTAATTTGATGAAAAAGGTGCAGAACAATCATGGAATAAATTTCCAGAACCTGGAAATAGGCTTTAGAAAGAATCTGGAAATTTTTGGACGTCAAAAAAAATAAAAAAAAATAAGTGAGGTCTGCAGGGATCGAACCCAGGACCTCACTAAGGCTTACCCTAATAAATAAAATAAAAAAGAAGGTGTTAGGCGGGTCTCAAATTGGGGCTGTGGTCAGCGAAATTCGCCAGGGCAAAAGGGAATAAAAATAAAATGTTGTTCTGGGGTTTCGATCCCACGACATGGAAGACCCCAGTTTATTTTAAAAAAAATATATGGGGTCGTGGGGATCGATCCCACGCCTCTCTGTGAATGCAAAAATAATAATAATAAAAAAAGGGTCATAGGGAATTGATCCCACGCCCCTCAGCAACTGCAGTAAATTAAAACAAAAAAAAAGGGGGCTGTGGGGGATCGATCCCACAACCCCTTGGTCAGTAGCGAAATAGGAGAGGAGAATGTAGAAAAAATTCATTAAAAACTTTGGGGTCGTGGGGAATAGATCCCACGCCCCTCAGTAAGCTGCAACAATTTAAAAGAGAAGAAAAAAAAGGGAAAAAATTAATGTGCCATTGGGGATCGAACCTGGATCCCCAAGCCAAGGGACACAAAAATTGAAAGTGAAGGAAAATGGCTAAGTGTTGTTCAAGGGATTCGAAACCGGGTTCCCTTGCCCAACTTCTGTATTGACACATAAGTCTTAAGTGATTTAAATAATTAACGAATGTTGTCTATAAGAATTAAATTGAGACTTCGATATACTTACAAGATGCATAAGTCTTATATCACATAATCTTAGGAAGATATGAATCACTTAAACGAACTATGAATGAAGCCTCATGGCTTGTATGTATAGACCGATAAGTCTAACATACGTTTAAAAATAAGTGAACCTAAGATGTATGTAATGAAATGACGTAAACCTAGTAGGATTAAGTACGAATGTAAAACACACTAAATGGCAAAGTGTATTGGCACACGATGAAATGAATATTATGTAATGAAATGATGAAACCCTAGAAGGGTTAAGTAAGAGTGTGAAACACACTAAATGGCCAAGTGCATTGGCATATGATGAAATGAACATTCACGTTATAAGGGGTGAGTAATTATGAAGAGCAATGTGCTAAAGTTAATG
Organism: Solanum sitiens; assembly: GCA_016801875.1. Taxonomy (NCBI): domain Eukaryota; kingdom Viridiplantae; phylum Streptophyta; class Magnoliopsida; order Solanales; family Solanaceae; genus Solanum; species Solanum sitiens. Next base: position 519,376 of record JABWTJ010000347.1, on the reverse strand, counting down.
AATGTGGTGACAACATGATAAGAGGCTAATGTAAAAGATGAGAGCAATCTCTAATGAGCCTAAGTAAATGTTACCAAAACGTAACACCTATGAGAGTGTAAAGTTAATGAAGAGACCAGTCTCTATGAACACTCTAATGAAAATATTGAGAATAATGTATACTTAATACTAATGATGAGATGAGAAATAATCTATTAAGCTATTATGTCCTCATACTAGAATCCAACTTCCATGACGTATGAGTTAAATGAAATGGAACTTTATACTGAGCACCGATAGACTAGCTATGAGCGGTGATACCTTCTTTCGTGAAGGGCGGAGGTTCACGTAACTATCATGAGATGAGACTGTCCGGCATGCCGGGTATGGGTCTCCTTATATCTCCTTGTCTTCGAACCTATACTGCCAATATAGATATCTGGCGGGGTTAAATTCCCATGTACACTAGCATGTTTTGGGTCACTTTGTCCGGTGATTCCACCTCTTTTTGGTGTGGGGGAGACACTAGATTTCATGATGCTCACATGATCTATGTCGGTTAAAGTTAAAGTTCCCAATGAATGAATGAGGCCAACCTCAAATGATGCACATAGTGATATGAACGATACCAAAGGTGTTAGGATAGGATAATCAAGAGGTGAGCTAGACTCAAGTAATGACACTAGGTTATTCTTGATCATTACACAGCAAATCCGATGAGAATCTTAAACTACATCCAAGGTATAGCTGGTATTTACACTAGCTTATGAATGAATGAAATGAAGTACATATGAATGAATGAAGCAGACTCTGTATTTGCTAAGGAATACTCCCTAGTTGAGGTCCCATTTTGGGAAGTCTTAATGTCAAGTCCATGATTCCAAGGTCTCATGGCATATGAATGAATGATATGAAAGATGTTATGTGCTATATGCAATATGATATGTGCTATGTGTAAGATGTTATGTGCTGTGTGCAATATGATAAGTATGATGATGCATGTTACTCTTATGGCATGACTTTCGTAATCCAAATTTGGAAAGCTCACTGACTTTCCTAATCAAAATTTGGAAAGTTCACTGACTTTCCTAATCCAAATTTGGAAAGTTCACTAACTTTCCTAATCCCAATTTGGCAAGTCCACTGACTTGACTTTCCATAATCATGTTGTTAGGAAAGAGCTATTCTTACTCATGCATGTCCTTGGTGTGTGCTTGCATATACCCATATTTAGTACAATTGTGTACTAACCCCATACAACTCTATATTTTTAGGTGCAGGCACAGGTGGACGCTTGAGCTTACAAGTTGACGTTGCAGCTATCCGGACGTGGAGCTTTCATCCGGACTTGGTAGGCCCTCAAGGTTTCGAGGATGTCTACCGTTATTATCTTGCTTAGATGTAGACTTTAGCTAGTGGAGCATATTCCACTAGTGTTTATTTCAACCTTCATTTAAGACTTTGTATTGGTGCCGTTTTGGCAAAAATACGTTTAATGCAATTATGAACTGTTTCTTTTATTTGATTATCTCTACATTAGATGGTTGATTTGTGAACGCCTATGATGTTAAGTTTAAAATGTCTAGCATGAAATAAGAAAACAAAAATTTAAAATTTTCCGCTAATATTAACCTAGATGAAGTAAGAATGACGTATGTAGGCTTGTCTGCGACCTCTGAGAGGTCAACGACGCCGGTCTTATCTGGGTTCTAGATTCCGGTCATGACAGTGTCTTAGTTCTACCCTTTGCAAGTAGAACACCCTCCATCAGAGTAGGTTTATGACTCCGGATTCCATGCCTAGATAGTATGGTCTATGTCGGTTATTGCCTATTCTCATCATGTGAGATACATTCTAGTGTTGGATAAGTTCTAGGAAGCTTAGGTAGTGGAATGCGACGCTATCTAGACATTGCACGATTAGACTTTGAAGATATTAGTATGTGAGTCCCTAGGTGTTTCCAAGACCATTATGTGAAGTCTATAATGAATGAAATGTCTTTTAATTGACTTAATGAATGATCACGACTTTATCTAAGGTATGATGAATAGAATGTTCTCTATCTAGGTTAGCTTTGGGTGTTGCTTAGGTAAGATTGAAGAGGGTGTATGGGTGGTCTCTTCTTGTCCTACTTAGGTGAATCTTAGAGTAACCTTAGGTGGGGAGTTAATGAAAAGAAAAGGGAACAATCTTATCTTAGGTAGTCTTAAGGATCATTCAGGTGTGCTCAGAGAGGGTGTATGTGCAGTCTCTCTTAGTCTCATTTCAGTGAGCCTTAGGATAACTTTTGGTGAGAAGGATGTAAGCTAAAAGGGGTTACTGTGAAGTGGAACTTAGTTCACTATAATGTTCTTCAATATTTGATTAAATGCTTATGTGATATCTTATATGTTTCTAAGAAGTTAAATGTTGTTCTTATGCCTATGCTATGATGTTTTAATAAAAAAGAGCATGTTTTATATAAATGTACGTTTATCATGATTTTATACATCACACCATACTTAGTACAAGTGTGTATACTAATTCCACACATTTTGTCTATTTTGAAAGGTGTAGGTGGCGTTTGAGAGGAGTCTCGAAGTTTAAGCTTTGACTAGTGTTCATTCAAGTAGAGAGTTGGTATGTCCTCACTAGATTCGAGGACATCTTGATGTTTAGGTTTCCTTATTGAAAAGTATTGTAATAGACTTAACTATTTTCTATATGTTGAAGTATGGGTCGTGTCCCAATATATTCCTATGTCTAAGATGGCGACTTTGAGACTTAGCCTTTCATTATGTTTTTCTATAAAAGAGATATTTTGAAGTATTTTTATTTCATGTGAAAAGTTTTAATTCCGCACTACTTTTCATATATGTATGCAATGAATGGTACGAAAGGTCTTGTCTTAGACCTCCTTGAGGTCGACGACGCCGGTCGCAATCCAAGATTGCACCCTAACTTCTAGGGTGTGGTTTCGGGATGTGACAAGCTTGGTATCAGAGCATAAGGTTATGAAGTAGAACTAAGGAATCGAAAAGTCTCAAAAAGACACGTCTAGTAGAGTCTTGACCATCGGTGTGAGTCGCGACACATCTATGGGCGAGAGTCTATTGGAAGATAGAGTTTCCTTTCTTTTCTACTCCTATGTCGTGCCGTAGAGTGAAATGTTATGAGTTTATTTTGCACTCCGGACTAGTGGAGAAAAGTCGGATGAGGGTGATGATGATGATGGTAAGTTCTTGTATTTCTCTCTTTAGTGATATGAGTTCCTTCTAAGTGGCGGAGTATGGTTAGTAGATGGGCTAGAAAGTCATATAAGCATGTTGCATTTGCAATGTGTTTAGGACTCTTATTGGAATTGAATTTCATTGATTCCATGGAATATGCATTTCATGAAGTTATGATTATGTTGTAGAATATGTTTATAGGGTTTTCAATTGCATATTAGTATGTATCTATCATCAATTGCCTAAAGGTTACATTTTTGAAAATTTGAAGCATGTTAACTGTAAAGGCTGCCAGTTCACTGTAAAAAATTTGAAAAAAGTGACTAATTCATTCTTTAGTTGAAAAATTTTGTAATGTGGTTAGAACTTATGTGTATGAGCATAATAATGAATATAAAAGGAGTTTTTACTATTTGGAATGAAGGATGTGATTTTTATAGCATGATGAGTTGTAGAATTGTTTCTATCTTCTTGTGGTGTGATTTTCTTGATTATGTGAAATTCATGTTTTCTCCTCGATTGTGTGTTGTATAATGTGTTATGTGGTATGGTTGAGTGTTTTTAACTGAATCTTTACTCTTGGAAGTGTTCGGAGAGTGGCAAGTGTTATTCGAGCACGAATGTTGTCCAAGTGGGGGAGATTGTAAGATCTCAAAATTTTCTAAGTTAAGCCCTAGCAATTCTTAAATTTTCATATAAGGTCATACTGAGTGACTCTTAATTTTCTTAGGTTTTAAGGTAAATTTCTTAGTGTGCGTATGATTTTCAATATCAATTAAGGTCATTAGAAAAACATTGCACAAAGTAGAGTTGAATGTTTCCTTACCAATTAAGTTTAGACATAAGATTTTATTTGGGTAAACTTCAAACAACCATATCTCTTAGAATATTAAGAGTTACGTTATCCATGACCTATCAAATTAAAGGTATTTGAATCCACTTTCCAACACCACTAATTTCGCATCAATCTAGTGTTTGAGTAAAAAGTTATGACCATTTTAGTGAATAGTATGGTGCAGTCCCGCTTTGGCCGCGGGAAAATAGTAATTAAGGTAATTTCCTCTCCTTTTCCCACTAGGAAAACCTAAATAAAACGGGTTTCACAAGTCCTATAAAGCCTCACATAATCCTAATTCCATCTTGAAATTCATCATTCTCTTCTCTCTCAAACCCTAGCGCATAACCTCGAGAAAAAAAATCAAAGTAGAAGACTTCATTCAAGAAAATTCAAGATTTGTCAAGATTCTTTAAACAAGGGTAAGGTTGAAGCTAGGATTGAAGTTATTCATTGATTTCTTTACCAAATTTCGTGGATTTTAACCAATAAAGGTATGGTTTTTGATCCTTGAAACTCGTTTCATCAAGGAGCCCAACTTTCAAAGATGTTTTCTAAAGTTTTCAAATGATGAATTGACCTTTTTCATGATCTGCCATGGGTTCTTGCATTAATGGTTTTTAATCATTGTTTAGTGGTTGAATTGTGGTTATTAATGTTATTTTAACTCAATTAACCTATGAACCCATGAAATTGATGAACACTAGATTTTGACTAACTTATGGGTTACTTGATATTGGTCTAATGTTTATGAATTAATGTGTAGTTTCTTATGGGCTTTCTAATGATATATGAATCATATTCAATTGATGTGTAACTGGTCTTACATTGTTAAATATATATTGAATTGACCTAGTTTCATCTAGTATTATGATTTCTACTTTGAATTGATGTTTATGGCCATGGGTAAGGGCCTTATGGTATTGAATTGGATGATTTAGACATGGGTTGAAGTGGTGAGAATGGATTGGTGGTACTCTGCCCTAATTCTCTTTATTTTATGTTAATTAGACTTCAATTATGTTGTGATTGGTATGGTCCACTTATAGTGGCGGTGTTATGTGATTGATGTGGCCTTGTCGGCATTATTTTAAGTATATTGATTATCATGGCCTTGTCGACACCACTTGAAGTATTATGATGATTTGTGTAATTGATTATGTGAAGTATGATTATATATATCTACATGCTAGTAATGTGAAAGTATGTGTTCTTTTATGGATATTAGGTGATCATGTTGGATTATGACTATGTGTTTATGTGTGTAGTCTTAAAGTTGATACATGATTATTCCTACTTGACTATATGACTATATGATGGTTATATTGATGATGATATAGTAACATATAGTATGACATAAAGATTATAAGGGTCGTTCCTAGATGCTTCAAAGAATGATATGTTATATGTGCTAATGTGAATTAATGATGTGTTTTGTTTTGGTAGATTATGTCCCTTACATGATACATATATATGATGAATATGAATATCTTGACTTAGTAGGATTAGGCACATTTGTCTTGTATGTGTATGGATGAATGTTTAATGAAAGTCTAGGATCGATAGACCTAAGATGGTGCCCTTCTAAGCATGACTAATATGTGGAATCTTCTATATAGAAAGAAGGTTAAGAATGAGCTATCCTTATAGACCATTGAATGGCAGCCCTATTGTACCATCTTTGGTAGGTGCATTATGACTAGGTAATGACTAAGAGATGGTACCTTTTCATATGTCCCTTATATTGAACTTACTCTATGAGAATACACCGAGTGAATATGTTATGGTTTGTAGCTCTACTTAAGAAGGAGACTAGAGTAAAATGTACCTCTACTTGAGAATGAGACTAGAGTACATAAAATACCTTGATATTCCTTAACCATGTGCCTACATGGGATGTGTCTTAGTTCTACCCTTGGTAAGTAGAACACCCTCCATCGGAGTAGGTTTATGACTCCGGATTCCATGCCTTGCTAGTATGGTCTCTCTCGGTTATTGCCTATTCTCATCATGTGGGATACATGCTAGTGTTGGATAAGTTCTTGGAAGTTTAGGTAGTGGAATATGACGCTATCTAGACATTGCACGACGAGACTTTGAAGATATTAGTATGTGAGTCCCTAGGTCTTTCCAAGACCATTATGTGAAGTCTATAATGAATGAAATGTCTTTTAATTGACTTAATGAACGATCACGACTTTAGCTAAGGTATGATGAATAGAATGTGCTCTATCTAGGGTAGCTTTGAGGGTTGCTTAGGTAATCTTGAAGAGGGTGTATGGGCGGTCTTTTCTTGTTCTACTTAGAAAAATCTTAAAGTAACCTTAGGTGGGGAGTTAATGAAAGGAAAAGGGAACAATCTTATCTTAGGTAGTCTTAAGGATCATTCAGGCGTGCTTAGAGAGGGTTTATGGACGGTCTCTCTTAGTCTCACTTAAGTGAGTCTTAGTATAACTTTTGGTGAGAAGGATGTAAGCTAAAAGGGGTTACTCCGAAGTGGAACTTAGTTCACTGTAATGTTCTTCAATATTTCATTAAATGCTTATGTGATATCTTATATGTTTCTAAGGTGTTAAATGTTTTTCTTATTCTTATGCTATGATGTTTTAATTAAAGAGAGCATGTTTTATATAAATGTCCGTTTATCATGATTTTATGCATTATGCCATACTTAGTACAAGTGTTTGTACTAATTCCATACATTATGTCTATTTCAAAAGGTGTAGGTGGTGTTTGAGAGGAGTCTCAAAGTTGAAGCTTGGACTAGTGTTCATTCAAGTAGAGAGTTTGTATGTCCTCACTAGATTCGAGGATATCTTGATGTTTAGTTTTCCTTATTGGAAAGTATTGTAATAGACTTATCTATTTTCTATATGTTGAAGTATGGGCCGTGTCCCAATATATTCCTATGTCTAAGATGGAAACTTTGAGACTTAGCCTTTCATTATGTTTTTCTATTAAAGAGATATTTTGAAGTATTTTTATTTCGTGTGGAAAGTTTTAATTCCGCACTACTTTTCAAACATGTATGCAATGAATGGTACGGAAGGGCTTGTCTTAGACCTCCGAGAGGTTGACGACACCGGTCGCAATCCAAGATTGTACCCTAACTTCTATGGTGTGGTTTTGGGATGTGACAAAAATTGTGTGACGCAAAAAAAAGAGATGGAGACGTTGGTACGTCATATTGCCCCGTCTGCTGTGAACGTTACAGTTGTTCGAGGGGGGGGGGTGTACGCTCCTTCTTGGACGGTTGTTTCATCCTCACGGCATGAAATATCGTCGTCTATTGCTGCTGTTAAGCGCGTCAATCGCTACCATCCGCGTTTAGGATAGTTCTTGGAAGCTTTGCTCTTTTGAGGGTGACAAGGGTGTGGGTCGGGTCAAAAGGGTGTGGGTCGGTGGGAATTGTTGGGAAAAAGAGTGGGCTATTAAATTGGGATGTGATGGCTGAAAAAATGCAGTGGGAAACGAGGAATATGGAATAGTGCTGAAATTCAAAAAGGCCCAAACGTTGTCCTTATAATTTATTAATTAGCCGAATTGAATTTATTGGTGAATTTGCCTAAAAATAAATAAATAAGATCAATCAATATTAATCAATAACCTTCTTAGTTCTAACGGAATAACATAATTAATCTTAAAAAATCGAATAACTCAAAACTATAAATAGTTTAAGTTAAACTAATTAAATGGGTCATTTAAATTAAATTAAAAAAAATTAACATGATTTTCAAATACTTATTAAATAAACCAATTATATCTATAAAAGTAAGTGAAATATTTTTACTAATTATAATTTATAACAGCCGGCTAAGATCACTAATAATACTTGAAAAGTGTTCGAATTTTATAAAACTAATTATTCTAAATCATTTGGGAATTAAGAAGCCCGCGAATTAATATATACCGGGGAGGGTAAACATTGGGTGCCAAAAAGTAGTACTCACCCCAATAGAAAACAAAATATTGTAGACCTCATCAAGGAAATCTTGGGGGTCTTCATCAACTTTTGATCCAAAGAACATGGGAGGATTCATCCTCGTAAAATATTTCAAACGGCTAGCCATAGTACTAGCATGTTGGTTCTCTCGAGGAACAACCTCCCGGTTAGCTTGGGCCGTGATGGATTGAGCTTGGGTTGTGATGGCTTGGTCCATTTGTAACAGGGCTGCCCTCACCTCACAATCCGTCATAGCTGAAGGATTCACCGGAACTTGATTATTTCCAGCAGGTTGTACTTGAGGAGGAACTTGATTTCCTTAGGGAGTAGCTTCCACATTCTTAATCTTTTCTCCTACTCTTCTCGCGGATTTCCTTCTTGTGTTCATCACCTATAACCACAAGAAAGGTATTAGAAGCTAAAAGACACATAGTGTCAAAACTCTAAAGGCACGACATATGATTATCAATATAAGAGAAGTTTCCGAGTCATCACATAACCTCTTATCAATAATTGTTGCGCATTTCACAAGCATGAACAAGAAACTAGGTAATGTGGTTTAGTGAGACATTGATCCTAGAGGATATTTAACCTGGCTATGATACCAAGTTTGTCACACCTGGAGAACACACCCAAGATGCGACCAGCGTTGTAGTCCTCTCACAGGACTCAAACAATTTTAGACTACGTCATAACATGTGGTTAGTAAAAATTGCGGAAATATTAAAACTTTTACATTCTATTTGAAGTATACTTAGACTTCATAATTAACATTCATAATGACATTCGATATTATGAAGAATCCAAAGAACATAAAAGGAAATAAAATGTTCTTAAAATCTACTAATGTCTTCATAAGCTTGAATACGAAAGATAGCATCCCCGAACATGAGGACATACCAATACTTGGAGAAAGAGTTCCAAGCTTCTTCAATCAACCTTCTAAATCTTAAATGGCCGGACCCTAAAATTGTAGTAATATAAAGTAATGGGGTTAGTAAGACACATGTACTAAGCATGGGTATATGCACATAACATTTAAGGACATGCGTGAAAAAAGATCATTCATCATTTCTGTAGGAAACATTCTAAGTCATGTGAATGTCTTCAATGCACATACAATGTAACATATACAAGTTAAGGACTTCATCAACATACACCATGATCATAATCAAAGACATATTATCATAAAGTCATGTTAACCTTCATATTCAATAGATCACATATGCATAACATACAAAACCCTTACCAATGATCCCATCCCCAACCTACAAGTGCAATGGTCATGTGAAGCCCCATAACCCCACACAACCAAGTAGATAAGATAGAAGACCATTAGTAAAGCTTTGCTTCATATAACTTGTAACATAAGTAGTCATCACTTCATTTAACAATATAATCCAATAACATATTCATCATAATGACCAACATCATATAAGAGTAACATCATGTACTATAAGCATCATACCTTTCATGTCATCATATTACATTAGAACAATCTCCTAGGACTTCCCTTAGAGTCAACTTGTGCAATGTCTAGTTAGAGTACCATACCCCTACCTATACTAAGTAGACTATTAAAGTTACCCTAGTTAATGTCCATATACTTATCTTTAATTTTATATGGGGGAACATTCGCCTTAACCAACATAGACCATGTGAGATAAAGATGGAATCCGGTGTCATAAAACCCCACACCGAAAGAAGGTGGTCTACCGGCCAAAGTAGAACCAAACATGACATAGATTTGTAGGTGGATCCACTACCTAGTATCCTATAGTGGCAACATAGTTCAAGAACTAGGAGATTTATTAGAGATCCATAGTTCCTCATTACATGGAAGCCTCTATTTCATGAGAGTTATTGTGACCTACCTTCAATCTAGGGAAGGGATACATCTCATATCTAGTTCATCGGTGCATATCTTGAGTCCCTTTCTTGAATAAACTTTAAGTTGTATTTTATCATAAACTTAACATAGGTCATGGGAGATTAACTCCTTGTATAAACATGATCATGAGCTCTTTAGGATTAGATTCAAATTTCCTTTCATCATAACCCTTCGTATGTGAGATTAACGTAACATCATCACCTGGTGTAAAGCATACAAGAGGATATCATAAACTTGCATTTTCATATTCTTATCATGCTCTCTCAATTAACATGGTTGTAGCCCAAGATATATATACATAGCAACATCATATATATTTCCATAGAATATCATCATCATTTATATGCTAACATAACCATCATAGAGCAATCACGACTTTAGAATATTTACCTCTTGCTTTTAAGAACCTTGTTTAAGAACTTACAACAATCATAACAACAACATAGTGAAATACTCAATAGCATAACCAATACTCACTCTTCAACTAGTGATACTTGGTGCAATGCATCACCTTAAGGTCACAAGTAAACATACATATAACCTACATGAAGCAACACATACCATCATAGGAGTATAATACAACATATACACATTTAATCCAAGACTAAAAGGACATTATAGTGAACTCCTGGCCATTATGCACATATGCTTATTTTACTTCACATAGAACCTTCTAAGACCTAACTCATGTCTGCAATCTAAGTCTACTAGTGCATTGTACATGTAAAGCCCCATCACCTCGCACATACTTAGTAAACCCATCATGAGGCCACAATACTTTACATCCAAGTCATACATCAATATAGTAAGAGAAGACAACTTCATTTATGTGAAGCAAGACCCTCATCATATAGTCAATAAGGTCAACATCATGCGTATAGACTCATACCATGCACATCTTCATAACAAGTAGACCAATACTACAAAGTCATGCATAAAGAACATATACATAGTGACATGCATTAGAACACCTTCCTCGGACTTCCCTCAAGAGCCACTTGTGCAATGTATATGTGAAGTCCCATACCCCCACCTACACTAAGCAACTACCCTTAGGTTATCCTAGTTAGGGTCCTTATTATTTACTTCCATTGTCAATTTTATTTTAGGCAAACTGTAGCCTTAACCGACACTAAGACCATGGGTGCTAAACACGGAATTTGGTGTTATCCCCTCACACCAAAAGGACGGCATCTTACTTGACAAGGTAAGACATATATCATTCTAGCATATTAGGTGATATCACTTGCTAGATCCAATGTGGCAAGCATAGTTTATGGAACTTGGAGGTCATCGTGGAGACATCCCTCTATGCCCTTGGGATATGAGGATTTTCACATCATGAGATTTATGGTAGACCTACCTTTCCACATTAGAAAGGGACACACACTCATATACAAGTTCACTCTGTGCTAAGCTAAGTTTCCTTCATTGAAAAAGCCTTTGTTATCATTAATTTATAAAACATAGGGTTAGGTGATTCATCCTCTCATATGCTTAGCTCATATGTCATAGATAAGATTTAATCAACCTAAATCATGTGAGAAATCCTTTCACATGGACATAGCAAATGTATTAGCACATCTAGTTAAGGATACACTTGAGCACATCTTTCAAGGCTCATCTATTGACTAGATCATCATTCATGTGTATGTGTGTATACATATATGTGAGCAAACCTTTCACATAACACCTTAAGACCACACATGACAATACGTTCATATTCATGCACATAGAAGCCCAACCTAGGAACTATCCTATAAAGGTACACATGTGCAATGCATAGACAAGGTCCCATACCCTTTCTTATTCTTGGTACACCTATCAAGTCATCCTAGTTAAGGAAACATATCATTCTTTCATACATATAAAATTAACATGCGTAGTAGTAGACACTAGTGAATATGAGAACTACATTTCATTTAGACAACATGAACTATACTACTTGTAAACATGCATGAAGTGTGAGTGTGTGTATACATTGGTCAACATGATCACATAATGGCTATCAACAACACATTGAGGCAGCCAGCCTCTTAAGACCACAATACTCTTTCAAGCATAGACCATACAACACTCAATAGCACAGGAGGCAAGACAATCTTCATATTATAATCCAGACTCCTAACTTTAGCTATTTACACATTCACATAGGGGTACATTAGTAGGGATCATCAATCCTTAATAACTCATTAATGACAGCACCTACACATTATCTTAGCATAATCATTTACGTGCTCATAACAATAGTAACATAACCTAGATTCACAACTATAATAGAAGACTAGGCTCAAGTTACACATACAGTGATCATCATAACCACTCATTCATATATTAATAAATTTGCCTTCAAGGCCATGATCAACAAATATACAATGAAAATAATGTAAACACCGCCACCATAGGTGGACCATACCACACAATGCCATACAAGGTTTCATTAACATTACTATAGAGAAATAGAGAACTAGAAGAGTAGAGCAATTCTTACCAATCCTTTAGCCTTTGGTCATCATTGACCATTACTACTCTTTCATCAATAAATCAAGTATAGAGAAGTATCTTAAGTACCATAATCATACATGAATTCAAGTATAAGTTACTACAAGGTCATGCTACAACTAGCACAATACATTAACATACTAGAAAGTAGAAGAACATAGACCATTAGCCAATTTCACTTGCATGGATTTTAACTCATATTTTATTAATGTTATCGACCTATGGCAGTAGTTACAATTGTACTTACATATCTGTGTTCCACAAGTATGCATTATAGATTCCATGTTACAGTGAGTACCATACTTATCACTCAATAAGAAGTAGAGCTCAAGTTCTTAAAGTATCAATCGGAATTCATCCAATGTCACATAATTCATCATCAATACACATTCTATACATTATACCTAAGCATATTAACATACTAAAAATCCACTTTTATACCATTAAGAACCAATGCTACATTGATCATAAGTTACTACTTAATATCTTAGAAGCACCTAGATCAATTAAATCAAACCTTCTTTACTTTGATCATATCATATTTATATTCACAATTAAACCATTATTAACCTAAGGCAGTATCTACATGAACCACAACATAATCGATTTCCACTTTTATACCTTAAAAGGTCCATATTATAGTGATCACCTTCATAATAAGGCTAGGCGTGTTCAAATCCTCATACATTGATCCACATGGATCTTCATCATCAATTTATAATCAATTCACGTAAAAAAACATTAGGTATAAGTAATTCAACATAAGAGAGTCACAAAATAACCATTAACAAGCCATGATCACAAACACCAATGCAAGGACTCAATCAATTTAGGAAGGAACATGGGTTCATCTTGCAATTGGAGTAAAATCAAGTTCAAACCAATACATTAACATCAAATTATCATGATTTAACCATTTAAAACGTTTTTAGAAAGAACTAATGTCTAGATTGAAGAAAAAGAACTTTGATCATGAAAACTCTTTTGAAAACATTGAGAAGAACTCTCCAAGTGAAAGGTTACTTAGAGATGAAGGATCACCACACCTTTGTCTAGTTGAAAAACTCTAAAATTTGGTGAATAACCCAGGTGAATCCAATCTACAAGCTGTTCTTGAGCTTCAACAACAATGGTGGTTTCTAGAAATGATATTTTTGGAGGGAAAGGTTCAATTCGTGTAGAGGAGATTGGGAATGGGAGGTTCACGTGTTTGATGAATTATATACACACGAAAATAGGTAAATAAATAGTTTAGATTCAGTTTAGGACGTGGGGTGAATTTCCTATTCACCCCATAATAAAACAGTGCGCAAGGAAGCAGGTGCAGGCCACCATCGATGGACCCAATCGATTGGCCGTTCTTTGGCTTGTCAATTGGTCCTTAGCCAATTTTTATGTTGAGACCTGACCAAGATAAGTTTAAATCGACTAGACCTCATCTACGGTCCGTTGGTCAACCAACTGGCCGTCGTTTGGTTCACTCGATTGATACTGCCAAGGCAGTGTCTCGACCAGCCTTGTGTCCTTCTTGTGGGCCCTTTTGTGGGGTCCTTCAGAACTCGTACCTGAAAGTTTCCCACGTTAATACAAACCTTAACAAGTTTTAGACCTCCCACATAAGTTTCACCCACAACAAATACTCGCAACTCGTCCAAACATGCAAGGCCCCATCAAGACACACACATGAATGTCTCAAGGCCATCTTTCGAACGTCTTGGATGTTTGACTTCCAAACTTCACGAAACTTCATATAATAACATTAAAAATCATTATAAATCATTTTAAGACTAATCTCATTACATACAAATATAAACATGCATAGACACATGAGGAACATAGGCGACTAGTAGTTGACCGTCTTGATCGTCCCTTGACGTTTGACTTTAAAATCACCTCAAACATTATATGCTGCCTCTAAGAAATATTATAAGAAATTTTATGACCTAGAACCTAATGACAAACATGTTAGGATCTAGACACCCTAACTTATTTTTGGGGGTCTCACACCCGTAAGCATGTGAATCTCTTTAGAACACCCTTGAGCCTTACATGTTCTTTGGAAGAACCTTGATGAAACCTCGACCTTATGTTATTCATCAACTATAATCCTCTTGTTATGTATTTAAGTGTATAGCGAACTTAGGCCAAAGTCATAAGTTGGGGGTGTTGTAAGAAGACAAAGGAGAAGTCATGAAGTACAACAAATGTCTCGCGAACCCATGATATTATAGTAAAATGTAAACCATCCATATAAAAAAAAAAGAGAAGCAAAATACACAAAGAAATCGGATTTTGAAGCAATTTATCAAGAGGAATAAAGAGATGTCTTAGAGGAACTTGACTAAGGATTGAGGAAGGAAGGTAGGGGATAGCCTGAGGAATTCACATCTGATTGAGTAAAAATCCACTAAGCCTAAATGACCATACTTTTGCACTAAGTCAGTCACTGGACTTAGAAGACATTTCTGATCTTGAGTAGGCCGAACTGAAGATAAATTGGAAAATTGGAAAAGTGGTACCCATATAGGAATGACTAATGTGAAACTTTCAATATGAAAAAAAAGGTTAAGAATGTGAAACGTTTAATATGAAAAGAAGGTTAATAATGAAGCCTTCAAGTGGTAGAACATAATGTTGCTTCCTTCTGGAGTGGAATGATGGACTTAGAGGTAGATTGACTGGAAGGGCATGAAACCATCTCTTAGAAAGTCATAAGAACGATCCTAATGAACCTTGATCGGCAACCCTTGTGGATCCTGTAACACCCCAAAGATTCTATGACCTATACAAAGGCCTCACATAAGTATTTATGATGATTCTAGACCTAAATGAGTGTAAATAAATTGTATGAAAAGTATTAGAACCAAAATGTTAAGAAACAACCATGACGTCGGTAAACTAGTCAAATTGACACTAGTAAACGCCTTTGGTCTTGTGAAGGTTTTAGTGGGTTTAATGAAGTCTAAAACTTGTGAAACTATTTTCAATAGGTAAAATGATGTATATACGGTCAAAACTTCCAGGTTTGGCCCACCCAAGGACTACCCTAGGTGTCCATGGAGAGGACCCAACTTTAGCCAACAAGTAATTGCACTAGGTGGGAACCAGTCCGCGTCACGAACTTGGTGCACCCATGGCCAAAAATCTTTGTCCGCGTTCCTCAACTTATTCTTTTGGCCTAAGTTGAGGTGCACATGTCCAAGGAGGGACCAGGGCCAACACATTATACCCAATGAAGATGAGTTGGTGAAGAAAAGAAAGGTCTATAATAGGCTCAAAATATTTGGATAAAAAAGGGATAACAATTCCATTTGGTTCACTTTACTTTAGGCTAGATGTTTGCTAATTTGAACAAGGGCCTATGATCCTTTCCTAATTGTCGAACACAAATTCTTTTTACAGGACCACCCGGGCATGTTCTATCTAGGTACCAATAGTGGAACAATCAAATTTTCTCACACTCTCTTGACACCTCGTTACCGTATCAAATTATCAAGCACCTAGTTTTAGTGTTAGATTGAGGGTGATGCAGTGGGAGCATCTCTATGTCATGATTAGAGCCAACACATTCAACTTCTTTATACCTCTTCATGCAAGAATTTTCTTAAAACGGGATATCATTTATGTTTTGCCATCATGCCTCATATTTCACTTTCATACGTCTGTACAAGTTACGACATGCCGGTTCAACAATAAAGTAATCATCCTCTTGGGTTGGGCTACTCAGACTTCACCCTAACACTCACTTTCCATTTACCCCACCCCCAACAAAAAGGCATGCAATTGTCCCTAATGCGTAAGAAATATAATGATAGGGTGGTAGGTGAAGCAAACCTCAGGCGCAAAGTGCTGATGATCAACAAGCAGGCGAGTCCTGTTTCCTAGAACCCGCAACCACTGTAGTACGGAATCCTCAGTGGTGCCCACAACAATCTCCGCACCCTCAGTGGTGCTCCTCTCAACAGCCTCTAGTCTGGAACTGGATGCCCCAACAGCTAACTCTCGATCCCTCATCTGAAGGGTCTCGTCATCAATGAAAGAGCTCTCCTCGCAGCCTCAACATCCATCTGCTCCTTCTTCCTCGCACAAGCATCCTCTCCCTCAGTGGTGCGGTTGGAACGGTGCCTCTTGGTACGCTTACATGGCTCAGGCAGCGGTGCAATGGTGACAGTTAATAGTGCAGCAAGTATTGTGTCCTCCGCTAGCTAAACAAGTGCAGTTTCAGGCTTGATCCCCTAATCTACATCATGCTGTCAACATTTGCCCGCAGACTCACCACAACCTCCTAAAGAGTAGTCAAATCAATGGTGGGTGTTCGGCGTGCTAGAACTTGCAGCTCAAACGCATCTAGGCACTGGTGGACCGCCTAATTCTTCCGCTCCATCTGCTGAGCCACCCTCTTCTCAATCCGGTCCTCAGCCTCGGCAATGGATTTCTGCATCCAAAGCCGTATATGATGTAGCAAGGTGGCCATCTGGGCCTCTAACTTCTGAACCCTAGCAATGAGTACTAGTTCTGCTGATGGTGGAGTAGACCGGGAGGAACTAGGTGCCCTACTAGTGCCAGGGACAGACTCGTCCAGGGTTGTATCATGGGGCTCTGAATTTGCAGGATCAACCCGTTAGGTTAACTCTATCGTATCCGCCAAGTTCTCATTCAGCGGCTGCAAATCAACTCTGGGCCCTCGCCGTGGTGGCACCACATTGGACTCATCCCTGATGAGACCTATATCCACATTCCAGGTCGAAGTACGGAGGGCATCACGGTGCCAAATGGGCACTCCATCTTCCCTACATAACCAAAAAATCATACATGCGAACGGGTAAGTAGTAGAGGTCTTAAAATCCCTCACATGTATCACAGAGATCAACAACTTTGCGAAGTCGATCACAAACCTGAATACTAGTGCTGCTACCGTGACCGCTCTTTCCGAAGAAAGGAAGTTACATGCTTTTGTGGGGGATAGACGGTGGCAGACTAACAACCATAAGAACTTGGCTGTGAAGGAGATGTTGGCCTTCTTTATAAGGCCTCTGGGGTCTAACACCCAGTCTGCTCCCTCACCGTCAATGGACAGATTCTGTGCAAGCCATCTCTTGGTGAATTCTCTTTGCTCTCTGGTCCTCTGAAATTGGCCAATCTTGACCAAACTCACGTATAATCAAACTCTTGAGTAAGGACCTCCCTCGTAGTACTAGTGGGCACATCGTACAGAAAGCGGCGGATGGTAGTGGGAGAAATGTCCACCCAAGAGCCTCTAACCAAAACCTTTGTGAGTGGGTCGTGTTTTGAAGGTCTCGTTCTCCTGTCCAAAGCACCTCTGAGAATCGCTACGTATTATGCGTAGAATTCTCACACAATCTCCTTATTGTATGACCCAACACTCTTAGCTATCCACTCGAGCCAGTGGCGGGTAAACAAGCCATGCATATCAGGGACTGTGTGCAGGCTCCCCGTAAGAACTCGGTACTCGACTGTCACTAACCTAGTCATCACACCCTTATCATTTAGCAACTTTGCATCCCTGTATACCTGATATTGGCCATTAACGCACCATCGGTTTGGCTCATTAAGAATCGATGTAGGGACATCATCCTGGGTGCCGGAGCAGACTCCAAACTATAGGTCTCATCAGACGAGGCATTGCGGGCAGGTACCTCTGGGCGAGTGTCTCCAAGTGATCCAGAATTAGAGGCAATGGCCTTATTCGACCCCGTAGAGTGGGCCGACTCTAAACCTAAAGCCTCTTCGGAGCCAGACGCTCCATCAGAACCCGAGGCAGACCGAGACGGTGTGCCGATCAGTGTGCGCTCCTAATCAGAATGGGAGGCAGTGACTACGCCGGACACCACCTTTTTGGGGGCTCCCCAAGTTGCTCTAGCAGATGGTGTAGGGGTCCGGGCGCCTGGGCGCACATATTCAGGATCCCGATCATCGTTGGAATTGCCGATCATCGTTGGAATTGCCGATCATCGTTGGAATTGCCGATCATCCGATGGGATGTTGCCACGAACTTTGACCTACCCCTAGAATAGACGATGTCTGGTTTGAGGGCCATATGTACCTGGAAAGAAATTTGGTAGTCTCATTGCAATCATACTACACAAGCAAAACAATCCAAACAGAACCTTGAAACACAAAGCACATTCCCTTGCAGGACTGCAAATACTTATTGACGGGCACTATCGATGGCCCGTCGATAGTTTTCGTCATTTGCCACTTAGGAAAAATTTCTTATTCTTCATTCTAAATACCTCTCATTTGGAAACGACAGACGTGCAGAATGTCCAGTCGATCAATCGACGAACAGTAGTCCACTTTCGTCGACGGACACTTAGAATAATTTTTAAAATCTCAAAAATTAGGGTTTCAGTTTGAAACGAAGGACGTGCAGAACGGCCAGTCTGTTAATCGACGGACCATAGTCCACTTAAGTCATCTCAGAGTTCAGCATATTAAAAGTTATCCATCGACGGACTCCATCGACAGTCCGTCGATCAACCGACGGTCCGTAGATGGGGTCTCATACTGTTGGTGAGAGACAGGTTTCAGAACTTGTTTTAAAAGCACATTTTGACAACATTTAGACCTTCATAAGTTCACCCAACACTTAACAATAAGTACAAGACTAATTCTTCATCCTTAGGGTTTCGATTTTGTAAGTTTCAATATCGGATTCTACAGTGCTATTAAACCCTATGTCGGAAAGTCAACAATCATTTTACATAGATTACACCCCAACCCATTCACTTTCTATCATTCTAAGGGACATAGTACCCATAATTTAACCATTTAACATGCAATTTTGTCCCTAAGTCAAGACCCACATACAAATTATTCGTTTCCAATAGCAAATGAACGAGAATTCATTGAGAAAAGGGAATTAAAATACCTGAAAATTGTAGTGGAGTGAATCAGTGGGTGATCTTCTAAACAACCAACCTACGTGCATGCCTTCGAACACGGACCATAAAAAACAAGAGAGACGGAGTAGAATGTGAAGAGGGATGGGTTTTTGGGAGTTTAGGGATTTTGGGAGTTTTGGAGATTGTGATGAAAATGGAAAGGGGAGTTATGGTGATATGTTGAGAAAGGAAGGAAATAAGGGGAGGGAAACGGTTGGGAAAGAATTTGAAAAGGTTTGGAGGTTGATGAATAGTTTTCTTTTTAATATAACCGGCCGGGTCGGGTAGGTACATTGGTTCTTTGGACTGACGATACCTCGTCGACGGTTCGTAACTAAGTCGACGGACCATCGATTGGACCGTCAATTGCACATAAACTTAGACAAAAGTAAATGACATACGTGGGATCTACGGACACCATCGACAGTCCATCGATGGAACGACGGGCCGTCGATGGGGTCTGTTCATCTTTGCACCTGCATAATTCTTTGTTTTGGTCCATGCACATTCAACACCCATTAAATTATTATTTTTGTGTTTTTTGAGACAGTGACCCTAAAATATTCTCTAGCCAACACATTTTAAAAAAACGAAATAAAGCATCCAGATGTGAAAAAAAAAATGAAACAAGAGAATGCAACTATTCTTACACAGAAAAGAAAAACCTATTGTTGTCTAGAGGATACACCTTGGGTTGCCTCCCAAGAAGCGCTTGATTTAATGTCGCGGCATGACGCACGATCCTTGATTACTAAGACTTCATCAAGGTTATATGCCTCTACCACTTCATAGACACTCTCTGTATGCCCTAGGTAGATCTTCATTCTTTGCCCGTTGACCGTAAACTTTGCACCCTTCTTGTTCTCAAATTCAACCGATCCATGTGGAAACACTTTAGTAATAAGGAATAGTCCCATCCACTTGGACTTGAGTTTGCCCTAAAACAAGCGTAGCCTAGAGTTGAATAGAAGCACTAAATCCCCAACCGCAAATTCTCGCTTTTCAATCTTTAGGTCATGGTACTTCTTCATCTTCTCGTTTTAGATGGCAGAACTTTCATATGCTTTTAGGCAAAACTCATCACGCTCATTCAAACCACTAAGCCTCTATTCCACTGCTTCATTCCAATCCATCTTTAGTTTGCCCGTATGGCTTTGTGCTCTAATTCTACTAGCAAGTGACAAGCCTTCCCATATACAAGTTGGTATAGAGACATACCTATGGGGGTCTTGTATGAAGTGCGGTAGTCCCAAAGAGCTTCATGAAGCCTCTTTGACCAATCCGTTCTATTAGCATTCACCGTTTTCGACATTATCTTCTTCATTTCTCTATTGGACACCTCAACTTTCCCACAAGTGTGTGGATGGTACGGAGTGTCTAAATTGTGGCGAACGCCATATTTCTCCAATAGCCCTTTGAAAAACTTGTTACAAAAGTGAGATCCCCCATCACTAATAATGGCCCTAGGTGTGCCAAATCCGGAGAAGATGTTCTTTTTCAAGAACGCGGTAACACTCTTCCCTTCATTGTTGGCAAGTGATATGACTTCCACCCATTTTGACACATAGTCCACCGCCACAAATATATATTTCATCCCATGAGAAACCACAAACGGGCTAATAAAATCAATGTCCCACACATCAAACAACTCTATAACATTCCAGAAAATGTACTTGTCTAGTGAAGAGTCTATTAGGTTTTAAGAATATGTATTGGGGTACATAGGCATCCCAATGCCCAATATTGAGTAATATTGGGCATGTTAGAGAATATTGGCTTAAGGGTGTTAGCCAATTTCTATGTATTAACAAATAACTGAAAATACACTTTGATGTTCAAATGCTCTAATCCAAGCTTGTTGAGGAATTGTACCTGCAATGAAGACCCTATGCTAAAATTCTTAATTTCTTTGCTTACACACATTAGGTACAAGGCATCAAAGTGTCAAGCCTAGGTATCATAGAACATGATTATTTAAAATGATAATGTAGATTAAGTAGTGCCCAAGGACATAGTGAGGATTCTTGGGACAAGAAGTGAACTTTCCAAGTGCAACTACAGAGTGCACGGTTAGGAAAGTTCACGGCAACACATGTGCAAGCACATGTGCTACCGGCCGAGAGACCAAGCGACCAAGCCCAACAAATTCGGTTAGGGCAGTTAGGGGGCCAGCACGCGTTGGGTCAAGACACGTAGGGCTGAGCTTCCTAACTAATCCTAGGCTCTAACTAACTTACCTAACTAGCTAACTAACCTCGGACTAACTAAAATGAACTAACTAGTGTGCCCGAAATCCTAAGACCTAACTGGGTGACACTAGCCGAGTAGCTAACTAAAGAAACATCCTAGTACCTAACCTTGAATGGTCCAAAGAGGTTGGTTATGGTCCTAATGACTTAGGGGTACTTTAGTAATTACCCTAGCTCACTTAATTAATTAAATTAGCAATTTAATTAATTAATTTAAATTCATGGTCAAACCCGAGACCATTAGCAAATTTTTAGAATTTGGCTAAGTCAAATGCTCTCCTATTTTTAGTCAATTTAGGAGGGGCATTTTGGTAATTAGATAATTGATTTATTTATTAAGTTAATTAGCCTAAGTTGAATTAGTCAATATTCAGTTCCTAAGATATAGACTCACGTTTATCCAGTAGAAACTCACGACTGAAAAATAGCGAGCAAACGTAAGAAAAACAAAAAAATACTATCGGTTCTCCTTAGGCGATTTCAAGGCAATTCTTCAAGATTTTCGTACAAAGAACATGGTGATCTTCATAGATTCAATGCTACAGTAAGATATGGGTTTCTCTTTTGGATTCATTTCCCCAAGAGGCTTTTCAAACGTTTTGAATTCAAGAAAACCGAAACTAGTATTGTTCCCAATGAAATTGTCGAATGTTCATCTACCTAGTTCTCCCTATTTCTGATTCTAGTAGTATGTATAATGCAAATCTCGAGCATATTGTTGGTATTTGGTGCTAACTGATGACTATGTGTAGGTTTCTGTGATTTGATAATGTCGAATGAGACCTATAGGTTAGATCTGTATGATTAGAGTATCATTTACATGAGATAAGAAATGTTGTAATGCCTAATTGTGTTCGAGAAGATAAAATTGTTGTGTGTCATTTATGAAATTCAGTTTACTGTAAGAATGAAGGTTTCGATTACTGTGTGTGTTTACAGTAGATATGTTTGTAAGTGTTTGGAATTCAATGTTTCCAAGAAGAAATAAGAATGAGAATCAAAGCTAGTTAATGAATCTTCAATGCCAAATCAACTTTATAGCTTGGCCAAACTAAGCAAAGAATTGTTCTTATAAGCTAATCAAATGTTAAAAGTTGGCTTGCTTAAAATGATGAGATTACATAGTATATACATCAAGTTAATTGACTTGGCTAGTGATAATATCATGACAAGTGTTTAGTGAAAGTTTGGTTATGCCAATAAATTGGCCAGCAATATTATTTCTAATCTATGTAATAGAATTGGCCAATGACTAAGTCATACGAATCTTATATGGCCAATATAAATTATGATGTTTCTTGTAAGGCCAAATACATGTTAAAGATTGACTTGACAAGATGTAACTCAATAAACTCATAACCTACGGTATGCCAATGATTGGGACAAGTCCCAACATACCCAATCTAAATGAACTTGTGAACATAGTAGCACATTGAATAAGTCCTTATAACTTTCATAAAGAATTGTACAAGACTACCAAATAACATTGAACAAGATGAGGTGAGTAATGAAATAACTAAAAGCTTATGAGTTATGAAATTGACCTACAATGGGGTGTTAGAGGAAGTGAGACAAGTCTCACTTGCACTTAAACAATTATGTTTTAGATACTCACATAAGAGGGTGTTAGAAATTGTGAGACAAGTCTCATTAACACCATGAGATAATGTAAGACTTAAGCTTACATTCATAAAGTATAGAAAGGGATGACAAGTCATCCATTGAGCTAAGCATATTTCATACTGGAAGAATGCTTCCATAGTGTATGAGTGAACTCTAAAAGTTGTAAAGTATAATAAATTGAGCTAATCACCGATAGACTAGTAATGAGATTGTGCAGACACATGTAAGCCTCATGAGATGAGACTACCACAAAGGTTGATAAGGGTCTCCAAATTCTCCTAGTCTTTGAGCTATGTCGCCAGCATAGGTTACTAGCTAGTGGATCCACCTAAGAAAGATAGGAAGTATTCGCTTTCACTTTGGCCGGTGAACAACCTCTTTTCAGTGTGGGGAAGACACTTGATTTCATGTTTGCTCACATGATCTATGTCGGTTAAATGCTAAAGATTTCTTTAAGAAAGTAAGAAAGAAAGAAAGAAAGAACTAGGAAAATGAGCGGTGTTCGGATAGGTTGACCAAAGGGTGAGGTTAGACTAGTAATGATGTAAGTCATTCTTAGTCATTGCACAGAAAGATCCCAATGGAAGTCTTAAAAGAATATCCCAAGTCAACGTAGCATGTTCAAAGTGAACATGAGATCAAAGAAGAAGAAATGTAAGTTCAAAGTGAACTAAGTAAGCAAAAGAATAAGAATATCAAATCATCAGTGTTTGATAAGAATGAAGTTTTAACAGTTATTGGTTTATGCCAATAAAGGGAGCAAAACATAATGACTCATCAATTGGAGTATGAATATATGACCCAACATCTTTATATTATGCAAATTATCAAAGAATGGGCATAGCCAATGAAGATTGTCTTATAAATACTTCATGCCCAATTTAACAATAATGGAAAGAAAAACTTGTGAGTAGGGTAGTCAAATCATTTCCTTAGTCTTTTGCATTACTTACTTGATTCATTGTAGCAAGGAGACTACAATGAATCATTGCACTCGTAAGTAAAATATAGGATCAAAGGAGATCATTGAACTACACAACAAAAAGAGGAAAAGACTGAAAAATAAACTAAGTCTAGGAGAGGGAGCTCTCGAACTAAGGGGAGCAAAAATATTAAATTTTGCTTGAGTTGTTCTAAAAATTATGTTCATGATTCCAAGGTCTTATGTTCATATAGAAAATGAGTTGTGTGCTTTAAATGCATGCAAATATGTCATATTCATAGCATGATTCATAAATAACGAATTTGGAAAGTGAAGTGACTTACCTTTCATAAAATGGCATGTTGCTATAGGAAGAGCTTCCCTTGATCATGCATAGTGTTTATGTGCATACACCCATACTTAGTAAAAGTGTGTACTTATAGGTGCAAGTCCTTGAAGAAGATTGAAGATCAGATGAAGCTGTTTGGACTAGTACCTCCAGACGTTGGTAGGTCCTCTTGAGTTCGAGAATGCCTATGCTTTATTTTCTAGCTTTAGTAGATTAGACATAGCTAGTGGATGTTGTCCCTAGCGTTTCTTTTCAAACATTTGTTCAAGCTTTTTTATTAAGGCCGGTTTGGCAACTATTAATGATATTATGAATTCTTCATTTCAATTGTTCAATCTGTTAATATATGGTTGTTTATTTTGAGCTGTTAGTATATCACTCTTATACAAGAATTATATGAAGTTTATGTACACTTCAATAAATTTAAAAAGTTTTAAATTTTCCGCTAAATTTAACTGTATGATTGTGATGAAAGCTAAGAAGAGGCTTATTTGTAACCTCTCAGAGGTTAACGACGCCGGTCTTATCTAGTGTCTAGGACCCGGGTGTGACAAACTCAATCACTAGAATGGGATTTAAAGGGAGATTTTGCCTCTTTGAAATTCCTCCATCACTCTGAAACCTATCACAAGACTTGGCGAACTCATGAGCATCATGGTGAATGGTTGTCCAATAGTACTCACACTGCAAAATCTTGTGGGAAGTCCAGATACCACTATGATGCCCACCCACAAGCGAGGAGTGGCATGCGTCCAAAACACATAGCATCTCGACTTCTGGCACACATCGGAGAATAAGCCCATGAAACAACTCTGGTATAAGTAAGGTTCATCATTAAAGAACTTTTTCACATCATGCATGAACTTCTTCCTTTGATGAAAGGACAAGTCCGATGGGACTATATCACTGGCTAGAAAATTCGCAAAGTCGGCGAACCATGGAATCAAATCATGAGAAGCGGCTAATACATGCTCATCCATGAAGGTATCATAAATTTCAGACTTCTCACCCAACTCTCGCATCTCTTCCTCTTCCAATCTGAACAAATGATTGGCAACTTGATTTTCAGTACCTTTTCTATCTTTCACCTCAAAATCAAACTGTTGCAATAGTAGTACCCATATGATCAACCTTGGTTTTGCGTCCTTCTTTGCCATCATATACCTTAATGCGGAGTGATCAGTACGCACTATGACTCTCGTGCAAAGCAAATAGGAGCGAAAATTTTCGAAAAGAAATACCACCGCAAGTAACTCTTGTTCGGTCATAGTGTAGTTCTTTTGTGCTTCATTTAGGGCCTTACTTGAGTGATAGATGGTGTGAAGGATTTTATCCCTTCTTTGTCCCAATACAACACCAAGAGCAACCCCACTAGCATCACAGATCACCTCAAATGGCTTGCTCCAATTGAGGGAAATAAATATGGGTGCAGACACCAACTTCTCCTTTAACTCTCCAAACGCCTTCAGACAGGATTCATCAAAATAGAATTTACATTCCTTGTCAAGTAAATTGCACAGAGGATGTGCAATTTTTGAGAAATCCTCAATAAACCTCTGGTAGAAGCCCGCATGTCCCAGAAAACTTCTCACACATTTTACAGAGATGGGTGGGGGAAGTTTCTCTTTAACCTCAACTTTTGCTCAATCAACCTCTATCCCATTCTCCAAAATGAGATGGCCCAATACAATACCTTCTTTCTCCATAAAGTGACATTTTTCCCAATTTAGCACAAGATTGCAATCTTCACATCTTTTAAGGACCTCAGGCAAGTGACTCAAAGGACGATCAAAGGAGTAGCGAACAACTGAAAAGTCATCCCTGAACACCTCAATAGTGTCCTCCACCATATCGGAGAATATCGACATCATACATCTCTGGAAAGTGTCTGGTGCATTACACAACCCAAAAGGCATCTTTTTGAATGCGAACGTCCCATAAGAGCAAGTAAAGGTGGTCTTCTCTTGATCCTCCAGTGCAATAGAGATTTGATTGTAACCCGAACAACAATCAAGAAAATAGTACCCTTCTTTTCCTGCGAGTTTATCGAACATATGGGCCATGAAGGGCATAAGGAAATGTTCCATCTAAGTCCATGCATTCAATTTCTGGTAATCCATAAAAACTCTCCATATAGTCACCGGCCTTATTGGAACAAGCTTGTTCCTCTCATTGGGCACTACTGTCAGTCCCCCCCCTTTTTGGGCACACACTGGACAGGGCATACCCAAATACTATGTGCAATAGGACATATGACTCCGGCATCCAACCACTTAATAATCTCCTTCTTCACTACCTCTTTCATAGGTGGATTCAACCGTCTCTGGTGATCAATACTTGGCTTGTGATCAGGCATGACTTGGATTTTGTGTGAACAAATACAGTGAGGGATCCTAATAATGTCTGCAATAGTC
Source organism: Solanum sitiens (assembly GCA_016801875.1). Classification (NCBI taxonomy): domain Eukaryota; kingdom Viridiplantae; phylum Streptophyta; class Magnoliopsida; order Solanales; family Solanaceae; genus Solanum; species Solanum sitiens. Next base: position 492,555 of record JABWTJ010000347.1, on the reverse strand, counting down.
CAACCAATAGCTCGTTTGAACCTCTTCAAAACATCCACCAAATACTCTACTTGGTCGACATTCAAATCAAATGCAATGATTACCAGCAAAGTGTCATCTCTTCCCAAGAATACATACCTCAGATGAGGTGGTAGAGCCTTAAGATCAAGTGCCATCTCTTCCAATTTGTTTGGTTTGAACCGATATTCGCTTAGTTCAAGTGCCGCAACCAAAGACCCATACTCTTCAATGTCATCACTCTAAAAATTCATGATCACTGCGGCTAGTGCCTCAAAACATAGGCGCTCTTTGATTTTTACCTTAGATGTACTCTCAACCTTGTAGGATATAGCCGATACCGTTTGGAGCTCACCACTAGGATTCATGGACCTACCAAATGTTGACTGTTGCTTTTTCATTATGTAACCGAAACTTCATCTCCCCTTTATCCATATCAACCATGAAGCGACCAGTAGTAAGGAACAACTTCCCAATATTAATAGGGACCTCAAAGTCAACCACATAGTCTAGAGTGACAAAATTGGCCGGAAATATAAATGACTCCACTTTCACGAGCACATCATGGAGTATCCCAATGGGCCTATTCAATATTCAATCGACCATTAGTAACCGTATTTCAGTGGGTTTTGGGTCACCCAAACCCAATTTCTATAAATGGAGAGAGACATGAGATTTATGCTTTCACCTAGATCATATAGTGCTTTACCAAAGTGTAATAATCCGATAGTACATGGAATAGTGAAAGCACCCGGATTTTGCTTCGTCTGCACACGAGATCTTGTAGCAATAGTACTACAATGTTGCATTCGTTCATTATCCTCGAAATTTTTCGATCTTTTCTTTGTAACCATATCCTTCATGAACTTTGCATACCTAGGCATTTGTTCTAAAGCTTCTATTAAAGGGACATTGATGGAAAGCTATTTAAACACAGTGATAAAACTCCGGTATTTACCATCCTCGGTCTTCTTCACAAATCTATGAGGGAATGGTTGTGGCGGTCTAGGAATGGGGATAACCTTTTGGGGTACCTCTGCTTCTTTCACCGCTTATCCACCAATTCAGCACTAGTTTCCACTACCTCTTCATCTTTTCTCATCTCATCTTCTACAACAGACGGCATAGGTGGATCAATGGTTTGATTACCTCCTCGAGTAGTGACTACCATGCAATGTCCATAATTTTTAGGATTCTTAATTGTATTACTAAGAAGAGTGCCCGGTTGTCTTGGGTTCACTGTAGTAGCCAATTGTGCAATTCGTAACTCAAGATGCTTAATCTAGATCGCATGTGCATCCACCTTTTGCGCGATATTAGACAAATCACCCTTCAGTTCCTTGGTGTTCTCATCACTAGCATCAAACCTCCTTATCATCTTCTGCAACATATCTTTAACTTGCTCCATACTACCTCCACCATCCTTAGGAGCAACTTCCCAATTTTAAGGTGGAACATAGGGCCCACTTTGATCATTTCTGTTACCATAGCTACCCGGTTGAAGTTGTTATCGCGTTTGTAGTTTCCATCTCAAACATACTAGCTCTCTATGTTGTAATTCCCATTGTTCTGACCTTGATTTCCTTGACCTTGGCGCCAATTCTCCAGATTGGAGCCTTGGGCGTTTGGTTGGAAACCCCCCATCTTCTCATTCAGTGCATAAGTATCCTCTTCATAATAGTAGTCATCCACTAGCGGTGGTGGTTTAGTCAAGTAAATCACCGCATTTACCTTCTCTGCACCTCCAGTGACATTTTTCAACACCAACCCAAGCTCAGTCCTCATTTCAGCCATCTCTTCACGAATCTCATCTATGGCCTGATTGTGTGTCGCTTGCACTGCAAAGGTGTTTCTCCCAGTGTCCGACATTCTAGTGCTCCAAGCCTTATTGTTGCGAGAGATCGTCTCCAGCTTCTCTGCAATCTCTGCATATGTGCACTCACCATAAGAACCATTCGTTATTGTATCAAGCACTGCTTTATTATTATCATCTTGTCCCTGATAAAAGTACTCTTTCAACGACTCATCATCAATGCGGTGGTTTGATACACCTCTCACGAACGTAGTAAATTTGTCCCAAGAGCTACTCACCAACTCCCTAGGTAGTGCAACAAAGTTATTCACTCTATCTTTGTGGTTGAGCTTTTTGGACACCGGGTAGTACCGTGCTAGGAACACATCCCTCAACTTATCCCAAGTATAGATAGAATTATAGGGTAACTCAGTAAACCATATCGCGGCCTCTCCTGTCAGTGATAGAGGGAACACTCTCAACCCAATGACTTTCATATCCAAGTCTGGCCTCCCTACATAACTCCTGCACACCAACCTCAGTTTGGTGATATGAGCATGTGGGTCTTCAGATGGTATCCCTTAAAACAAACCCCTTGCGGTGAGCATCCGCATCAATCTGTTAGATACCACGAATGTGTGACCCTGCGGTAGAGGAGGTAGGACAAGAGGCCCATCAGAATAAATGATGTTAATGTTTCCCCTATAGAACTCTTTAGGGCGTGGGACGGGAGGTTGCATCCTCAAAGCAACATCAACTTGGTTTTCCACAACCACTTGGGGTTGAGAATCAACCGGTAGAGGTGGTTGACAATTGATCCCATCACCTAGATTAGTTGGGTTCTGTTGATTATTCATTCTTTGGAGTGTCCGGTTAAGTTCAGGGTCGAATGTAAGTGTTGGTTCTCCTCGGCTCTGTGTACTTAACATACACTAGAGCTAGACCTGAGAAAAACAAAAACAAGACAAAGAAGTAAATTAGGAAATTGCTGACTAAAATTGAGTAATGTTAAAGTTAATCTAAAAGCCACTTTCCCCGGCAGAGGCGCCAAAATTTGATACACTTAAATTACACCTCCATAAAGAAGTATAAGAGCTAGTATCAAGTAAAGAACCCAAATAGTAGGTAGGGGTCGATCCCACAAAGAAAATACCTTAGACTTGACTTCAATATAGGATTACTTCTAGTTAGTCAAGTCCCTTCCGAAAATAGGTAATTAAAGGGGGGGGGGTTGTGAAGCTAAAGTATTGTAATATTTCTAAGTAGAACAAGTAACAAGAGTAAATCTTTGGTGTTTATCAAGCTATGAGAGAAACTAAAGTGTAACCGTTCTCCATAGGTTCATAACACCGTATTCCTAGCTATAACAATTCTTCCCTAGTGTTTTGCATGCAAAGTGATAAGTTAGGTGTCTCTAAATCCTTAGTCCTATATTTAGAGAATTTCACCTCGTACCTTGCTCCGGCTACGTGTGTCTAAGTTACTAACCCTTACCTTTACTTCATATTAATCTTCATATTCGATGTATGGCTTAGTTATTACTTTGCACCAATCGAAACAAGCCTATTAGATAGTATCCCACTAAATCTATGTTGATAATTATTTTTCTATTAACTACCCCCTTTGTTCGGCAAGTAGCAATAAGGCGAGTTCTAATGCGTGCACTCATTAAAAAGACTTCTAACCAAAAGAATTATCAATGCATGAAATAACCTATTTGCAAATTGTTATTAAGGTAGGTTTACTTTGTTAATCACCCATGGTTCCCACAACCCTAGTTGTGGATTTAGTTACCCATGCATAGAAGAACACAATTCATAGTTGATAAACAATAAATCATGAACTTACTTTTACAAATTCTAAATCCAGCAATTCAACTTGAAACCACAAAAATCACTTGAAAACCAAATCCAGAAATTTGAATTAATGCCCAAGTAGCAAAAACAAATCTCCAAAAACATAGTCCTAAAATAAAAGGAATTCAAATAAGGAAAGTTTTCCAAAAAAGCGGCTTTGATCGACGACCCCGAAACGATGGACCGTCGACTACCTCCGTAAGTCCAGACTTAGCATCTTTTTTTTTTATTCTTCAACTGGCATCTTCTCTAATTCAAACGACGGACCAACATCACGGTCCGTCGATGCCCTCCGTCGTTCTATACTTACACTTTCTTCAACTTTAGGTAATGGGACTTTCTCTGATTTGATCGACGATTCTACAGGACGGTCCGTCGATCAATCCTTCCATAGCCCCATACTTGGTCAGAATTCCCCGAGATTCTCCATAAGCCTGAACCTTCAGTTGACGGTTACCACCTATGGTCCATCGATGGGACGACGGACCGTTGATGGCCTTCATGGGTCATCTCTACACTAAATCTCCTCAACCTTCTGCGTTTTGGTTTTGGACACCTTTCCTGCAAAAAGAGATAAAAACATATTATAATTACTACAAAAAGGCTCTAGACACACAGCAATCTTAAGGAAAAAACATTGAAAGTACCGTGAAACTATGGTACATCAGTATTCTTTTCCCCAAGAGGTCCCTCTAAAAGATGATTTCTACATCTACCAAAACTATGATTTTCTTCCATACATGGGTCTTCTTTGAAAAATGAAATTGTGAATCAATTGTGTTGAATTATGATGAGTAAATGTTATTAAGTATATATTGAAGGTTAATTGATGATTTCCTATGAGTTTTCCCTAGACTTATGTGTTTCCAGAATTTCCCCCAAATCTTGTATTTAGTAAGGTGAATTATTTGAAGGGGATGAACATAATAATGGTTAATTTGATGTTAATTATGAAATTACTGCATGAATTGCCTTGTTTTGCCTGTTGGATATACATTCTGGGTGATTGAGGTGTGAATTCCTATGAAAAGAAAGAAGCTATGATTGTTGATTCTCTCTTGAGTTCAATAATGAAATATGAGTTATTTAGATAGTAATTATCATATGTCTAATGTGTTGTTGTGGTGTTGATGACAAATATTCTTCATCCCTAACCCTAGATATCTAAAATAGTAACAAAGTCTGTATGCATGTTATGATATGATTATTATATGATTGATAGTTGTCTCGTGATTATAATAAGTGCTAAATGGAAGGTTTACACACTTGTGTATTGGTTTCTAAATGAAAGGGATGTTCTCACTTTTGATTACCTATGAACTATTATGTTTAGAAGCTTACATAAGGGCCTAGTAAAGGATAGTGTGAACTTACAAAATAACTAAAGATGGTTATAACAAGCAAATAGATGCTTAGCACCAAAAGGGAATGTAAATGAGTTTGAGGTCTCAACTTTAGTATCTCCAGCCTCCCACATGGGTTTCCTCACGTTTAAGTCCAAATTCCCAAGTAATGTCTTATCTCATGAGTTGGGAACTCCCAGGTTAGTAAGTTAGGGTTCCTAGCAACAATCTCCTTGACTGTTAACTGTGTGCCCACGTAGGACTACAACATAGTGGATTAACCTAGATAGCTATGTACGAAATATTACACCTTATGCAAGTGTTAACCCTCTCTTTTCGGTATGGGAGTAGAACATCGGGTTCTATGTATCACACATGGTCTAATGTCACTTATTGCACTCCCTTCCCTAATGTAAAAGTAAATGAACAATTTAGGTGTATGAACTCATATTAAGGCCTGTCTTGAAGGTTTCTACATAGTGTGAGAGAGGGTATGGGACTTCTCTTACATATTGCACTTGTGGGATCTTAAGGGATGGTTCTAGTAGTGTTCTTTTATGATTATGTTGATGATGATTTATGTTGATACACTAGGAGTGATATTTATGAATAAGAGCATGTTATGGTGAAATATGAGAATATGTTGAATGTATGAGATGAGTTGATTAATGTGATACTTAGCTTGGAATAGGGTTATCAGATTCTATTCTTTGTAATGCACAAGTGTTGCTTGGGTGGTTTATATGTTCGGTTGATATTATGTTGGGGTTGGCTTATGAAATTTACTATATGTGTATATTGAGGTTATTTGATATAAATCATGGTATTGACTAATGTCCCTTTACTCATGCATTGATGATTTTTATGCATAGAAGTCATACTTAGTACGTGTGATGTACTAACCTATATTTTCTTCCCTTTTTTCCAAACAATGTAGGTTCGGGTCGTTGAGGAGTTCAAGGCCACTTTTCAATACACTTGGACTTGCTTCTGCAAGTTGGTGAGTTCTCAAGTCCGAGGACGAAACCCTATTCAAGCTTTATAATTTCATTATTTTTTTAAAGACAATATTGTAATTTATAATTCGATATGTTCTCATGAATTGTATGGGCTAATTCCCAAGATTCTATTCCCTATTTCCATATGGTACTTTATGACAAATTTAGATGGTATTTTCTTATATGAAGTGAAATGAACTTCTCAGTAAAAAAATTTATTTTTTCTGCACTTTTATTCTATAATGGATGATATAACAAATTATAAGGGCTTGTATAAGACCTATTTGAGGTCAAGTACGCAGGTAACTCTTAAGGATACTTTGGGTGGTTACAAACTTGGTATCAGAGCATAAGGTTGATAATAATGTAGGATTCATGCCACAATATACCACGTCAAGTAAAGTCTTGTTCATGAGAGTGAATCATGCTGCACTTATAAACGAGAGACTATGAAATGCTTAGGAATTTTCACTCTTTTGTTATCCCTCAGTCTTGCCTAAGAGTCTTAAATCTATCTGGTCCTTTCTTCTAATCATTTTCTTGTGCTTATAGGCAAAGAAAAGGAGGAACAATGATCGAAGGGCCGAGGAGGATATTTTGAATGAGGCGGTTCCCTCTAAATCTCCTCAAAACCCTTAAGTTCCTATTAAAAAAGGGGCTATGTCTAACGTTGAGATAAGTGCGGCTATTCATACCTTTACACAAGTGTTACCCACTAAAGTTGCTTGGGATACTAGGGTGCAAGTGAACCCCAATGCTAGCACTACCTCTTCGAGGATTAGGTATTTGACAAGGATGAATCCCCCTACTTTCTTTGTTTCCATGGTGCAATAGGACCCAAAAGGATTCATTGATTAAGTGTTCAAGGTGCTAGATACAATGGGTGTGTCTTCTCAAGAAAAGGAAGAACTAGCCTCCTTTAAACTCAAAGATGTGGCACAAGTATAGTATTATCAATGGAAGGATGAGAGGCCCGTCAGAAAAGGTCTGGTTAGTTGTGCATCATTTAAGACGACTTTCCTTAATAGGTTCATTCACATGGAATAAGGGAGGTGAAAATGCAAGAATTCATCAACCTTCGCCATGAGGGTATGAGTGTGAAGGAGTATAGCCTCATGTTCACTCAACTATCAAAACATGCACCTAGTATGGTGGCAGATTCTATGGTTAACATGAACAAATTTGTTATGGGGATATCCTACCATGTGGTTAATGAATGTAGGTCCGCTATGTTAATTACTAGCATGGATATTTCTCATGTCATGGTTCATGCGGAACAAATTGAGGAACAAAAGCTTGAGCAAGCGGTAGGGAGTTGAAGAAGACAAGAACCGAAGATGGGAATTCTTCCAAGACTAGATTTGAGGTTCAACACATACCAAGGTTCAAGAAGAGGTTTTCCAAAAAAGTCCATCCTAATACTCCAAGGGTCAACAAGAGTAAGGTGTATACTACCAAGCCTCTATAGGGAAAAAGTGGCGGTTTTTATGTTGAGAAGGCTATTTGTGAAAACTGTGGTAGAAAACATGATGGGAAGTGCCTACTTGGCACGGGTAATTGCTATGGTTGTGGAAAGAGTGGCCAAATGATCAGGGATTTCCTTATGATGTTGACTCAAGGAAGGGAAAATGCTCAAGAACAAGCAAGTGCTCCAAATCACGAGGCTCGTAAGAAGAATCGCTTTTATGATCTTTAATCCCGAGGTGATCAAGAGAGATCTCCGAATGTTGTTACCGGTATGTTACAACTATTTTCAATAAATGTATATGCATTGTTGGATCCCGGTGCAACTTTGTCTTTTGTTACTCCTCTTGTGGCTATAAAACTTGATATACTTCCCTGTCACATCCAGGGAGCACCCCCTAGAAGAAACATGGCGTACTTGACCTCTTGCAGATCTTATACATGCACATAGTTATCATTCATCCCATTGTCATAGTAAATTTAGCGAAAAATTTAAAACTTTTAATAGCACATCATATGCTAGAAACATCAATATATATATATATATATATATATATATATATATATATATATATATATATATATATATATATATATATATATATATATATATATATATATATATATAGTTAGACCTTAAGTCTCTTTGCCATCCTTGACAGAACATCATTAGAGTACATTAGGGACACGACCCTTATAGCATAATATATAAGTACACCATTGAAGAACTTTGCAGCAAACCATAAATGGCAATCCTTGGAACTTACGGACCCCTTTCCTTGAGCTTGGCGATCACATATCATGCTCCTCAATATTAGAGACATACTTTTAAGCATCCATAAACTACACTTTGTTTAAAAAGTAGAGAAGAATGGAGTTAGTACAAGAATACAGTAATTATGACAACCATGCAAAAACATGCATTAAAAGGGACATTTTTCTTGAAATAATACTTCATGCCTATTTTATAAAACTTTATAAAATGATACAATAGGATTTATATCATTCACATACTTCATATAGACATATTCAAAGGGCAAACATCACATAAAATTTCACATAGAATTTAAGCCACATTTGGGCTTACTTTACAGTGAGCTACTTCAACTTTACAGTGACTAATTCCCTTTTATAGTGAACATCTTTTTTTTTAGCTCCTTAACCTCCCAAGTAACCCTCTAGTGATACTTGGTGAAATGCATCACCTTAGGGCCTCAAAGAAAGCATACATAAAACCTACATAAGCCAACACATATCATGATAGAAGTATAATACATCATAGACATAAGTGAAGTCCCATACCCCCACTTTCCTTATGCAACTACCTTTAGGTTATCCTAGTTGGGGTCCTTACTTTACTTCCATTGTCCATTTTACTTTATGGAAACTATAGTCTTAACCGACACTAAGACCATGGGTGGTAAACATGGAATTTGGTGTTGTAGATCCTTACACCAATGGAAGGTGTTATTACCTAGCCAAGGTAGAACATTAACACATGCTAGCATTCATATTAGTTTATATCACTTGCTATGTGGCAAGCATAGTTTATGGAACTAAGAGATATACATAACCCTCTATATTCTCATTAGCATCGGAACCTCATCCCATGAGAAGCCATGGGTGAACTTCCTCAAGGAAAGTCAACACCTCATGTGGAACCATAGGTGAATGTTCCTCCAAGGGAAGTCAACACCTTATTAGAACCCAATGGTGAATCCTGCTCCATGGGAAGCCAACACCTCTCATTGTAAAGTTCACTAAGTTCCCTTTTTATTTAAAAGCCTTTATTAACTTTATCTCATAAATTAGGCTTAGGAGAGTTAACTCCAACTCCTCATATGCTTAGCTCATAGGTCATAGATGAGAACTCATCAACCTATATCATGTGACAAACCCTTTCACATGGAAGTAGCATATGTAAGCACCTATCTAGTTTAGGGTACACATGAGAACACCTTTAAAGGCCCCTCTATTGACTAGATCTTCATACATGTGTGTGTGTATACTTATATGTGAGCAAACCATTCATATAACACATAAATATCAGACATGTTCATATCTCAATGCATAAGTCTATAGGCATAACTATATGAGCAATCCTTTCATATAAACACACGAGACACTATGCACATTCATACTTCATCATATCATATACTTAACATCATAACATATCAGTCATATTCATAACATGTTCATACAATCCTATTAATGCACTTGGAAGACCAACTAGGAAGTATCCTATCAAGGCACACATGTGCAATGCATAGACAAGGTTCCATACCCTTTCCCATACTAGTACACTTATCAAGTAATCCTATTGAATGATACATCACAAAACATCATAGAATAGATAGCATAGCACAAGAATCATTTGTTTAAGACTTCCAACATCTTTTCAGTAAGCTCTAGTCATTATGCACCTATCTTAGCTTTACATATCATATAATGTTATAGGACCCCATTATAGGTAGCAAGTACACATAAACTTAACATAACCATTTGCATGCTCAAGACATTAGCAAAACAATCTAGATCGTAACTACAATGGTAAACTAGACATAGGCTTCACATAGGGTGATCATCACTAACACACATTCATAGTATAATTGCCTTCAAAGACATGTTCACATCACATATATATTTTCAATAAAGTAAGCACCGCCACCATAAGTGGACCATACCATACAATGCCATACAAGGCCTCATCAACTTGAATAATATAGAAAAGTATAGAGGAGAGCCATTCTTACCAAGTCATCATCCTTTGATCATCATTGATCAATACAACTTTTCATCAACAATACATTATATGGAAGTATCTACATATACACTTAACATAACTGAAATCATAGTTAAATCCCTACACGATCAAGATACCAACATAGGCACTAAACTATCAATTCAATAGAGAGTAGAGGAAATAAGAAATCCTACTAATTCCCCAAATCCTTGATCATCAATCATATTTTTAAAAATAATGTACATGCTAGTCAGTAGCTAAAGAGATCATTACTCAAAAGGAATCATACTTAATCTAACCTAAAATCGAGATCACATCACATACATAGCATTATCAATCAATAGACTAGAAGAACATAGATCAATTTATACCAAGCCTTATTTAGTTTGATCATAATATATTCATACCCACAATTCAACCATGATATTAACCTATGGCTGTATCTACAATCATTTTAACATAATCGAATTCCACATTCCTACATTATAGATTCAATGTTACAGTGAACACATAGAGACATAGGCTAGAATTATTCAAATCTTCCTATATTGATCCACATGGATCATTCATCAACAATTTACCATCAATATACATAATAAACTGTAGACATAAGCAATTCAACATAATGGAATCACAAATCCACCAATAACAAGCCACGATCACACTGCACATGCATTGGCTAAATCGAGTTTGAGAAGGGACATGCGTTCACAATGCAATTGAATTGACATTCAAGTGAAAACATTTAAATTATCATAAATTCATCATGATTAAGCCTTTGAAAATGTTTTGAGAAAGAATCCATGGCTAGATTGAAGAAGAAGAAGTTTCATCATGAAATCTACTTTGAAAACTTTCAGAAGAACTCTCTAGATGGAAGATTATCTAGATATGAAGGATCACCATACCTTTATTTAGAAGAAAATCTCTATAACATGATGAAGAATCCATGGGAATCCAAGATCCAAGCTGTTCTTGAGCTTCACCTTCATTGGATGTTTGTAAAGAGAATTGGTTTGGGAGGGAAAGTCTAATTTGTGTAGAATGAATTGGGAATGGGTTGATAACGTTTTTGATCACATAAATACACCCAAAAATAACTAAATAAATCAATTAGGGTCAGGTTATGACGTGGGATGAATTTCCCATTCACCCTTTAAATGAAGCAGTCGCTAGGCAGCAGTTGCAGCCTGCACCAACAGCCACCATCGACGGACCGTCTGTGGCTTCCGTCGTTTGGGTCTTTGGATGTTATTTGCTGAGCCTTTCCCCAGGATATGTGTTAATCGATGCCTGATCATCTAAGGGGCGTCATTCCACCAACGTGGCGTTGTTTGGTTAAGTCGATTGATGCTGTCAAGGCAGTGTCTCGACAGCCTTTGGGTCCTTCTTTGAGGGCCTCTTACGGTGCCCTGAGGAAGTCGTACCTGGGCGTTTTCAAGTTTTCAATGTGAATATACACTTTACATGTTTAAGATCTTCCATGCAATTTTCACCCAAAATGAACATGCAAACACATCCAAACATGCAAGGCACACATGATCGTCTCAAGGGTTAACTTTTGAACATCTTAGACGTTCTTGGACGTTTGACCTCAAAACTTTATGAAACTCCATAAAATGCTTATAAACATCATTATTACTCATTTTCATACTACATAGACTCATGAAATACAAATAAACACATAAGAGCATCTGAGGCCCCCTTTTCTGACTAGTCATCGAACGTATTGGTCGTCCCTTGACGTTTGACTTCCAAATCACCTCAAACTTTGGACACTGCCTCAATACCACATTATACACTATTTTAGGAGTTTAGAACCTTATGAAAATCATGTTATTCTGTAGACACCCTAAATCATTTTGGGGTTCTTATATTCCCGATATCTTAGATGAACCCTTTTTGGTTACCACCCCGGTGCATGATTCTGTGGTTACTGAAAGAGTCTACAGGGGTTGTCCAATTTCTTTCACAAATAGAGTTGCATAGTTTATTTTGTAGAACATGACATGTTTGATTTTGATGTCATATTAGGATTGTATTGGTTGCATGCTTGTTTTACCTCAATTGATGGTAGAACAAGGGTTGTTAAAATTCAATTTCCTAATGAACCCATTTATGAGTTGAAGGGAGGAAACTCAAACCCTAGAGGTAAGATCATTTCGTGTCTAAAAGCTTGCAAGTTGATTGAAATGGGTTGTCTCTATCATATTGTGAGGGTCAAGGATCTTGAATCTGAGACCCCTCCCTTAGAGTCGGTACCCATAGTGAGAGAATTTCCGAAAGACTTTCCTGATGACTTGGTTGGAATTCCTCCGGAACGGGAAATTGAATGCGGCATACATTTATTTTCGGATACACAACCTATTTCAATCCCTCCTAATCGGATGGCACCGGACAAGTTTAAAGAATTAAAGCCTAAACTATAGGATTTGCTAGATAAGGGTTTTAATCAACCAAGCATACCTCCATGGGGTTCTTCGGTATTGTTTGTGAAGAAGAAGGATGGGCCTTTAAGAATGTATATTGACTACCGCCAATTGAACAAGGTCACTATAAAGAATAAGTACCCACTCGCTAGAATTAATGATTTGTTTGACCAACTCCAAGGAGCGAGTTACTTTTCAAAAAATTGACTTGAGGTCGGGTTATCACCAACTTAGAGTGTGGGGTGTTGATATTCCAAAAATGCTATTCCAAACATGATATGGTCATTTTGAATTCCTACGTATGCTTTTGGTCTAACAAATACCCCGGCGGCTTTATTGGACATTCTGAATCGAGTTTTTAGTAGTTGTCTTTATTTGTTTTTCATTGTCTTTATTGACGACATCTTGATATACTCTAGGAGTTAGGATGATCATATGAGGCATTTGTGCATTGTTTTGCAAGTCCTAAAAGATAACCAACTTTTTGATAAGTTTAGTAAATGTGAATATTGGCTGAGATCGGTTGTTTTTCTTAATCACATTGTCTCTAGTAAAGTTGTAGCGTTCGATCTGAGAAAGACATAAGTGATCAAAAGTTGGCCTAGACCTTTTCACCCTATCGACATCCGAAGCTTTCTTGTGTTGCCGGTTACTATATGAGCTTTGTTGAGGGATTTTCATTGATCGAATATCCATTAACGGCCTTGACCTAAAAGAAGTCCAAGTTTGAATTGTCGGAATCATGTGAAAAGAGCTTCCAATTATTTAAATATAGACTCACCTCTACTCCAATGTTGAACTTACCTGATGGTACCAAAGGTTTTGTGGTGTAATGTTACTCTTCGTCCTCAGAAATGACTAAGACTAGCCTCTTAGTATTCGTTGTTACATATCATAGGTTAAAAGGTGCGGAAAATTTAATACTCTTCATCTATGTCTACTTCATGAGGTTTACATAGACCTCTAGTTACACATAATATATAAATAGGGAGTTTCCATATACTCCTCAGAATAAGAATCTTACATAGGCTTCTACTTTTATGTCAAAAATACACATACACAATATAGAGTCTAATACAGATGTCTCATATAAACCCATCTAAGTCAGAATAGAACTATTCGGGCATAGTCCGTACACAAATGTATATTCGCCACTTATGGCTTACAACAATGTCTGGACAAATAAGAGTGAAATGAATGTCATAAGACTATAGAAAGCCACATAGGTATAATGAGAGAAAGCATCATCATTGGATCTTGAGGACATACCCACACTTTGAGAAATGATCCAAGCATTCTTGCTAATTGTCCATGAACCCTTCAACTAACGGAACCTAAAATATTTGGGGAAAAGGGAGAAATAAGGGTTAACACATCACTTGTACTAATGATGTGAACATATGCACAAACAACTTAGAAATCATGCTAAAGGGACATTTGTTCAAAACCATGCAAAGTTATTTTTCTAAAACCTTATGCACAATCAAGTACACATATAAGACAATGATCATATATTCCTTAAGGCATTTGCATATTCAACACAAGACCAACATCATCAAGTTAAGTCAAGTCAACATATGTTTACCATATTAGGACTATTGTCAAAACAAATCTAACATCATGTATAACAAAAAAACATGATCAAGAGTTCATAACATTATAACATAGTAAAACCCTTACTGATAACCCCTTACCAATACTACTAGTGCAATGGTCATGTTAAGCCCCATAACTCCACTCAACCAAGCAAACCAACCAAAGGATCATAAATAATGTCTAACTTCACATAAAGTAGCATCATGAGTATTCATCATCATATTTAGCAATATAGACCATTAACGTTAAGAATCAACATAAGAATATCATTCATTTCATAAGAGCATAAGAATCATAAGAATCACCTCCTAGGATTTCCCTTAGGGCCAACTAGTGCAACGTATAGGTAGAGTCCCATACCTTTTCCTAGACTAAGTCAAATCCCTTAAGTCTTCCTGGTTAGAGTTCATGTTATTACTTCATTTTATTTTCGAAAACACTTTCCTTAACCGACATAAACCACATGAGATAATGTGGAATCCGGTGTCATGGAACCCTAAACCGACAGAAGGTGGAGTACTTGCCAAGGTAGTACAAAAACATGAACATAGCATCTACGTGGATCCACTATCTAGTATTCCTATGGGGGAAACATAGTTTAAGAACTAGAAGATGTACTTGGGACCCTCTTTATGCAACATGCATTATAGTATCCAATATCATGAGTACAATAATGAACCTACCTTCCCTACTTGGGAAGGGACACTCCTCACTATTAGTTCACTGGGTGCTAAGCTAGCTGTAACGCCCTAAAACGAACTAAGCTGAACTAGAGCTTAGTGGTTGTTTCTTGAGTTAATTCTAAGTTAAAATGAGTTTATTTAGTGTTCTTAGTCAGTGTGTGAAGTTTGGTTAAGTTTGGAGGTCAAACGTCCAAGAACGTCCATGACGTAGGAAGGTGTGGCTTAGATAGCTCTTGTGTGTCTTGATGTGTTTGAGTGAGTTTTACGTGTTAGTTTTTTCTGAAATTGATGTGAGGTGTTCCTAAGACCTAGATGACTTAGTTTAGTGGTTTAACATCTGGGTATGACCCCACCTAGGACCCACAAGTGGCCCTAAATGAAGGGCCCAAGACTTGGACCAAGCTGCCAAAAATAGTGACCAATAGACGACCCTAAGGACGGTTCGTTGGCCCACCAATGGCCCGTCGACCTAGGGCGTAGATTGTCCCTGCAAGTTGGGATTGTTAAGGCTCCAAATGGAGCTAATTCTCAACCAACGAGACCTCACCAGTGGTCCGTCCTTTAACAAATGGTCCGTTGGTTGGTACGTTGGTGAGACTGCCCAAAAGCTGTAGAATGGACTGCCTTGGCTTGGGGTGTTTGGTAAATTCACCACAAGTCTTTTATGATCCTAGGACGTTAGTTTTAGGGTTTATTAGGCATATTAAAGTGTTTTAAACCCTAAGACCTCATTTTAGACCCCTCTTCCTAAAACCCAAAACCCCTCTCTCTTAGAATTCTCTCTCAAGTCTCCATGGAATCTAGAAGTCAAGAAATGCCAGTAGGGCTGTTGATGGTTGTTTATTCATCAAAAATCAGTGTTATTTATTCAATGTGAGGTATTGTATCCATCCTTGAAATCTCTTCCATTCAAGGAGTCCCTTCTAATGAATTTTCAAAATGGGTTCTCAACCCTAGTTTCTTCTATCTTCAACACTAAATATTGGTCTTGCATGAAAACGTTTTGTATGACTAATTAATGATGTTTGTAATGTTAGTTGATGATTTTAAGGATAAAACTTCAACTAAATCATGATAAATCTTTTCTTCAAATGTTGTATTAAGAAATAGGTTAAATGAGCATGTTTGTGTAGGAAATGAGTCTTGGTTTTCTTGTGTTGTTATTGTTGTTTAGCTACTTCCCTAATGTCTATATTATGATGAAATGTTGAGAAAATGTTATAGGTGATGAAAGCTTGGATTAATGGGTTAGTTGGTTATGTTGTTTATCTTTAATTTCGAAATGCTCTTGAGTGGTATGGTCCACCTTCTTGGTGGCGGTGTTTACTTGAATTGTATGAATGTGAAGTTACTAATTTATTGTGAATGAGGACATGAAGGCTTGTTATGTGAAGTAACATGATGATGATGCTATTCTTGCTAAATGTGCCCTATGAAGCTATTATGTGAAATAGGCTAGAGAGTATGCTTAAATGAAGTTATTCTTGTTAAGTGTTTTCTGAAGCTTATTATGACAAGTATGTGAAGATTATGTCTAAGATGACTTATATGATTATGTAAAGAATGTTGATGTGTGTGATGTGATGAAAGAAGGTCTAAGCATGTATAGAATGAAATGTAAATGAAATGATGCTTATGTGCAAGGTGTGCTCACATGTACACACACTCACACTTAAAATAATGTATGATGCTAAGTTGAGAAAAAGGGGAATCTTGGGGTTCACACTCTTCGTGAGCTGAGATGAAGTGTCTAGTAGAAACCTTACTATTCCTAATGAGCTATCTAAGGTAGGTTTGAGAATGAATGCCCTTCGTGAGTTGAGATGTGGTATTCACTAGTTATCCTTGACCTATAGTTTATAATGTTAAGAATCCGTGTGGAGTTATGCCTAGCACCGAGAGGATATGAAGGAGAGGTGGATTACACTTCCTGAGTTGAGATGTTGTATTTCCAATGTACCTCTTGAGATGAGTACTCCTCGTTAGTAGAGAATGAGTTACTTAGTAGCAATCTCCTTATCCCTTAACTATGTGCCCGCATTGGTGTAGCTATTGGAAAAACCATGTAAAAGCTAAGAAGCATGAACTTACTCTAGGCAAGTAAGGATCCCTCATCCGATAGGGGTTACTATCGGGATTCCATGTCTAGCTCTCATGGTCTTTGTCCGTTAAGTTAACTCCCACAAAACAATTGATTGAACTAAGTTAGCATATATATTAGTGATATTGTGAATGAATGTCGTGAAGTGCTCAATCCAAATAGTAACCATTAGGAGCACTAACGGGGAGTAGTAGTATGTGTTTCTATTCTAACATTGCAGTTAGTGTGACCTATACCTACTATGGGAGAAGAGTACTTTCATGAGATCCGTGTGAATGAGTGTTATGGTGTGATGTTATAGATGATTATTGTGAAGTGCTTGAGTAAATGGGATCCATTAGGATCACTAAGTGGGAGTGGTAGTATGGGATGCTACACTCACATTGCACTTAGTATGACCTATATTTCCATGAGTATGTTGAATATGTTAGCCAAGGGCGTGGATTTGATTTCCAATGAGGTAAGCCTAAGATTGGGTGGTCTTAAGGGTCGCTTTGGTGTGCCTTGAAGGGTGTGTGTGGATGATACCTTCTTGGCTCACCTTAGGGAATCTTAGGATAGCCTTGGGTTAGAGAATCTTCAAAGGAAAACGGGTTCATATGACTTGGACCGTGCCATTCATTATAACGCTTTCACTATAAGTGTTCAAACCGTTCACTGTAATGTACATTCAAGCTTTATGTTAAGTTTTTGTAAGTTCACTGTAAAATGCCTTTTGGTTTAAAAATTATGTGAGTTTTTCTCTAAGTGTAAAATGATTCTTATTGTGTTAATTTGTTTGTAAATTTATGAATGTTATAATTAATTAGCATGAAATGTTATTTTATTAAATTGTCCCTTTTAGCATGTTTTTGCATATGCCATACTTAGTACATTGTTTTGTACTAACCCTATACTTTTCTATACTATATAAGTATAGGTTGGAAGATTTTGAAGGTTTGAAGGCGAAGCTTGGGAAAGTTCCTCTCAAGACAAAGTATGTCCTCATATATTCGAGGGCATAGTCCTTTTCTTAATTTCTTAGTTAAAGACTTATTATGTATTTTACTTTAATGTAAAGGGCCGTGTCCCTAAGATATCATGTCGTGTCTTAAGTTTGGCTTGTGACGATGAGATTCTCTAAATATTTATGAAAGACTAGTTTTTATTAAATGTTCTTGAAAAGTTTTAATTCCGCACTACTCTTCATGTCTTATGTAATGAATGCTAGTTAAAGGGCTTGTATAAGACCCCAAAGGGTCAAGTACGCCCGGTCGCGATTCGAGGGTTCTCCCTAACTTATACGGGGTGCTTTCGGGTCGTTACACTAGCATTCCTTTTGAAATGTATTTCTTTGACAATCATAACTTAGGTTATGTCATAGTAGTCTACTCCTTGTATAGTCATAGTCATTAGATCAATAGGAATTTCATGAGAACATCCTTTCAATACAACCCTCATATGTGAGAGTAGCACATTATCATCATTATGTCATAATAAGGCACATAGGCAATTCATAACCAACCTTATATCATTACATCTTAAGCTTAATCTCACCATCACATAATCAATACATTTCAATTACATCATCATACCAACACCTACTTAATCCAATCACAAGATATACATCAATTCAACTTCATCACAAAGTACAAGTAATCATAATTGGAGTAAAGGTTTAAGATCAGAAAGACTTACCAAATCTCCTTAAAAATCCATCATCATGGTCTTACCATCAACCAACAAATTCTGTCCAATAATAGGTGTAATAGCATCATACAATAGTAATTAACATTAGAACAAAGGCAATTGTATCATCGCTGTCCATATTAACTTCAATTCATAACTTAGGGTTAGGGGAATAGGGTTCATCATTTATTCTTCAAGAAATAGATCCAACCCCAACAATAAATGACCCTAGGCAGTCCATGAATGAATTAGAATAATTAAAACAAGTGTAACAATTGATACATTCTTCAATTCCAATCAATTTACAATCAAGATCCATGATTTGGGGGAATTGGGCAAGGGACATGATTCAAACGAAATTAACATTAATCAACATCAATTACTCAACAATCTTTACTAAATTAGTCATGATTAATCACAATTCATAATAATCAATCATTATTTTCAAGTTTAGAAGAAAACTAATTTGTAGAGGAAAACCCTAAGAATTGGGTGATTTAGAAATCAACTTTGAGAGGACCTCTTGGGGAAAGGAATCCCAAGAGTGAAAAAACTATACCTTAATGAATCTTAATCCACGAAATTCTAGTGAAACAATTGGAGACTTTGTCTTCTCCTCTTCAATGGAGGATGAACGGAGAGAGAGAAGAGAGATTTTGGTTTTTTATTTGGGGATTTGATTTGAGTGAGTGAAATTGACTTAAAACTGACCTAAACCCAATATATACACGTCCCCTAAATTACCCAAAATACCCCTCACTTAATTGGGTCTTTTTGTGAATTGAAGTTGACTTAAAATCGACATGAACGAATTTGGGAAGTGGCTGCGCATCGCAGGGGCAGTTTCATATCTTTTTTCGAAAATCCGAGTTGAGTTAGTGGACCTAGTTAAGGCTCCGCTTTGCGAGGCAAGTTTTTTCCTTCCTTGTCTTGGTTGCCCGAAGCGTGGCAGCCTCTAATTCTTGGCTGCATGCAGGCTGATTTGGCAATCTGCTTGCCAAAGTTATGGTCCTGCTCATGGATCCTTCGGGAGGTCGTTGGGGAGTTGTTACTCGACATTTGGACCCTTTATACTATATTTGTAACACTTCGAAAATCTAAGATTTGTTATAGAGCCTAACATAGGTGTTAAAAGGTTTAGACACTGTTTTAAGGTCTATTATAATGTATATGTGTCATTTAGGAAGGCTAAAAACAAAAACGTCAAAGAATATCAATGACATCCGGAAACCAGTTCAATGAGGTACTAGCATGCCTTAGCCTATTTGACTAGCTTTTAGGAGTCAGAATATTATGAAAATTTATGGAAGTGTGTCTAACACGTATTAGAGTTAGTTATAAGTCGAAACATCCGGGCACGACTCTCCAAGGACCAACCAAGGGACCTTGAGGAGGACCCTTTCAAAGGTTACCAAAAGATATCAATGGACAGTGTCAGCTACGGATGCTACATACGGCTCGTGGTCCAATCGACGGGCCGTCGATGGTTGCTTAGCCAAAATATTGGAAGAGTCATTTTGCATATTTTCTAAACTTAGAGACGTATGTGCAGCACGGAAGGGACAATGCCCGTCGATTGACCCACGATCCGTCAATTGTGGTGTCGTCTGGGGTCTGTGTTTTGCTGCACGTTTTCATTTAAGTCAGTTAACTAGTTCGCTTAGTTGGGAGGTTAATTAGGGGTTAATAGAGGTCTAATGAAGTTAGTTGTCAACCTATATAAAGCCTCTAACCTAATTAGACTAACCTAAGCTCTCATAATTCAGAAACCCAAAACACTCTTCCGTCTCTCTTCTTTCTCTCTCTAATGAAGAACTCCATTGAAGAACAAGCTAGGGGTGGGCTCAAGGGATTAAAAGGGTCGAATTTCTCCAACAATCTCTATCAATTAATAAGGTATGTGATTCTTTTCACCTTTGAGACCTCTTTCCTCAAAGGGTTCCATCAAAGTGATTTCAAAAGTTGAGTTTTCAAGTGGGTCTTCATCAAATGCGAAATTAATGTTATGAATTGCTTAGTTTATGATTTCTTATAGATATTATTAGTAGATTAACATGTATTTTAACTTAATTGTGTTATGTCTTGATGGATTGGTCTTGTTTGTATAAGATGACCTATTCCCTTAACCCTAGGTTGTGATCTCGATATGAGTTGTATAATGTTGGTTTAATTGACTTAGTTATTGGTTGAATTACTACTAGATGATGTTATTGTATCAATTATTAATAGATTAAGATGAATTATAGTCCTATTATTTTAGTTCTTGAGTAGTTGATCTAGGTTATGAAGTATGTTATGAATTTGAGTTAAGTCTCTTATCTTAAGCTATGAACTAGTGATGAATTCTGATGTAGTGATTTAATTGACCTTGTTATTATGTTGGTTATTGTTGTGTGATCATATTACTCCCCCATTGGTTTGAGTTAAGGTTTGATGGTAAGATATTGAAGATGAATTATAAAGGTGACTTGGTAAGTCTTGTGATCCCTATTCTTTACTTCAATTGTGGTTACTTGAGATTAAGTGATGATGTTGCATTGAAGTATATCTTGTATTAGGATTGATAGGGTTTGTATGATGTTTAATTGAAATGTCTTGACTATGGTTGTGAGGTTGACTAAGATGTAAATGTTATAAGGATGGTGATAATAACCAATGTGCCTTATTATGAATAAATATAATGTGCTAACCTCACTTGTATGAATTGTAATGAAAGGACTATACTCATACAATTCTTGTTGAGCTATGATGATGATGATTATACAAGTTATATACCCTATGACCTAAAGTAAGTTATGATTTTAAATCAAGGCTTAAAGACATATCAAAATGTACACTAGCTTAGCACCGAATGAACTAGTGTGAAGAGTGCCCCTTCCCACATAGGGAAGGTAGGATCACTAATGTACTCTTGAGATTGGAGACTATAATGCATGTAGCATAAATAGGGTCCCAATTATATCTCCTAGTTCTTAAAATAGGTTTCCCCCATAGGAATACTAGCTAGTGGATCCACGTAGTTGCTATGTTCATGTTTTGGTAAGACCTTGGCAAGTAGTCCACCTTCCTTCGGTGTAGGGTTCCATGACACCGGATTCCACGTTAGCTCATGTGGCCCAACAGTGGCCGACACTAACTATTGACACTTGGCCTTATAACATTTGGCCGACGTAAAATGACAAATAACTTTATATAATGGCCGATTTTTTACAACTGGCCGACATACTTTTGACTAATAGGGCCTTACTTTAATTACATGGCCGACAAAGACTTTAAACAAAACAACAAAAAATTCTTACAATAATGGCCTATATTGGCCGACATATACAAAGTAACTTTTGACTTATCTAAAGTTATCTTGTTGTCATCTGTTGTCATCTTCTTTGGTTTTATTCGAATAAAACATCTGGTATGGTTTTATCTCCTTCATTGCATTTTGAACATATATGTTCTGGATACTTGTGTCCAATTAGCTTGCAATATCTTGTTAATAATTCTTCGGAAATAAATCCCTTTTTAATTGCTCTTGTTGTTGGTATTTCTTCAGGTTTTATTAAGGACAATATCCATTTTTGGACTTCATCCATATCTGCTTGTCGTATTTCCCGAGAATTGGCATAAATCATTAGATGATCTCGAGAATAATAGCTCCAAATTGCATTGCCTTGCAAATAATTATTTGCTAATTCTTGAATAACTGTCGATAAACCAATTATCCTTTTATTTGCATAAAAACTTGGTAGCTCGATTTTAGGTATCTCCGGTTGTTGTTCTATATCTTCCGGTATGATCATATCTCGTGTTAATCCAATTTTGACAACTTGGATCATTGGTTTTATTTCGTTGAAAAGTATCTCTGCTGGTGCTGTATAACATCTTATAAAAAATAGATTTCCCTTTGTTATCTTTTTATAAATCAAAAATGCTTTGTGGATTTCTGGAATTCCACTAACTTCTTCACCTGTATACGTATAAACTGTACTTAACAATCCATAATTAAAACATGTTTTAACTAAATTTGGGTTAGTGTTTGGTTGTGCAATTAGTTTGTTGTAACCTTGTAACTTCTGAGTTACATAATCTTGAGTTTTATCTTTGGTAATTGTGGATCTTGGTTTGGTATTTAAAAAGGTTATTATCTGGTATATGTTCTCAATATAATTTTGAGAAATATGGTTATAGATTTTCTTTTCTTTGTGCAAACTGGCTGCATAGGTAGATGTTTGTGGAAACATCTCTAAAAAAGTTTTTGCTATGGAACTATTCTGCGATTAAGTAAGCCCAGACTATGCCATCCTAATTGTGGAAACCGGTAGGCAGACGGCCGTTTTGGGAAGTACACACCAGTTGAGGCGCTGTTAGGGTAACTGATTAAAGAAAAAAGCCATAGTACTTACTAAGATGAGATGAATATTATGCTATTATTGTTCATAATAAATATATATAAACTGTGAAAAAATTAGACGGAATAAACTGATAAGTGAAAATAACCTGAATCATGCCTACATACTTGCTAGATAATGATAATAATTATATGCTGTTATTGTTTTACATATTAAAAGATATTGATGTTGATACACGTAGAATAATCTATGATAAGTTAATCATGCATGAGATAATTGAAATTACGACAGTAGGTTGGTCTGAGCTGATAATTTACGATGACTATGATCTAGATTATTTATTTGATAGATTTTGAATTTTATAGTAAAGTTTATTCCTCCTATTATTATTTCTTTTTCAATTGATTCATTACAAATTATAATTTCAGTAGGTAATCCAGGGCAAATATGTCCTGTCTTTGTGAGTTCATTTTCTGGAACTAATTCTTTATTTATATAATTTTCCTCTTCTCCTGTATTAATTAGGATTTTATATTTTTTGTTATCAGTTATTCCTGCTATAAAGTAGTAATTTATTAATTCATCTTCTGTATATTGTATTTCAGGGAATTCATATTTTCTTTTTGAAGTACTCGCTCTTGATGAGGTAGTTTTTGATAGTTTAGGGGTATTTACGCGTTCTTGTATTATTTGTAAATCATCATTTATACTCATTGCGTTATAACTATAATCATTGTTATCTATAATTGTAAGTATTTGATCAAAAGGATTATCTATTTTAATTCTGTCTATTTTATTCTTAGCAATAACTTTATGTTTTGTTGTTAATATATAAAGATTTTTACATCTTACTGTAAATATTTTACTTCCAGGTTCTAGTTCAATTCCTGATAATTTCCAATATAACATTAACGATTTATCTATATTTTTATCTGTTAATGCTATCGAGTAATTAGCACTTATAATAAATTTAAATTTTTGATATATTAGATTTCCTTTTATAGCACTTATTATACTTTTTTCTATAGGATGTATAATTCTGTCATCTGCTAAATATAGCTCTATTGGTGTATCAATTCCTTCTCGAAAACAAGCTTTTAATAATATCTCTGTTCCGCCTAAATGTACATATTTTATAGGGGCTTTAGATTTTATTTGTTGTATTTCTTGATTAATTACTCTTTTATTGAGTATAGGGATTTGTGCTTTTCCTTTAGTGTATTTACAATCTATAATATGTTCCTTTTGACTTACTACATAATATTCTTCCTTACTCCTTTTAAAGAATTGATTTAATAAAGGTATTTTTAATACTTTTTCTACACTTAAGTCTAATTCTTTATTTCTTATTTCCTGAAAAACATTATTGTCAAATATTATCTTCTGTTCCACTGATTCTTCATCGTTATATTCTTCGGTTGAAATTATATTTATATTTTCCTCAGTCATTTTCATTTTCTGATTTATCTAAGTCTGTTTTATAAACAGTTTCTATTTCTGAATAATCATTTATTTCTGTATTTAGAAATTCGTAGATACTATCATTATCATCTAAATCATAATCTAAGTAATCAATTTGTTTATATTTATCATTATCTACTATAAATTCTGCAATTTTCTTCTTTTTTATATTTCTAGGTAATTTGCAATCTTTAGCTAAATGTCCTAGTTTACCACAATTGTAACAATTACAATTTGATATAGTTTTCTTTGGCCTTGATAAACGTTTTTGTTTATTATGTTTTATATAATAACGTTTTCTAGGTTTTTTATATTTATATTTAGTTCTTCTTTTTCGATATTTTTTATTTTTACGGTATTTGTGATCTTTATAACCAAATTGCGGTGCTGTTACATATGTACAACAATCTAAATTTTTTAATAATACCTTTTCCATTGTTAATTTTTCTTTTTGTGTTTCACATAACTGTATAAACCATTGATGTAGAAAGTTTATTCTAGCTCCTAAAGTATTTGTAGTTTCACTATTATTCCAGTCTTTTATTATATTGGTGCTAAAAGGTTCTGGTAATTTTGTAAAATATAGATTTTTTATTTCTTCTGCTTCATTTATATTATATTGACCTTTGTAATAATACTCCTTAAAAGCACAAGTATATTCTTCTATATAACACATATTATATATAGATAATTTTGCCATTAATTGTCTATTTATTGTTTTAATTTTAGTTTGTTCTTTTATATCAGAAGTTATACTTCCGAATTCATTTCTTAATGCTAAATCGTATTTTTCTAAAATTTCTATATTAGATGTTGTTAATGAACCATCTAGTTTTTTATCACTTCTTAGCGCTGCTTTACTTTCACTAGGTAAATTTTCTATCCATAATTTTGTTGTTCCTGTTAGGGTTCTTTCTATATATCCAGGTGTTTCTTTTATAGTGATTTTATTATCTATTAATTGTTTTGATAAATTGCCTATCCATAAGAGGATTGTTTTATTAATATCTATTACACAATCTAAATCTAAAAAATTAGTTTGCTCGATAGTCTTTTTAGGTGTCCATCTTGTATTTAATCTACTATTCCATATAGTATTAGTTCGGTCAGAATTTTCATAACTTTCTGTATAATAAATTGGCGTAGTTGTTCTAGGATTTCTTCTAGGGCTATGATCCGGAGTTTTAACTCTAGATGTTCCTGGTTTATTTACATTGTTTGTATTAATTTCTAATTTTAAATTATTTGGTTGTTTTAGTAGTTCAGTATATGTTTCACTAATGTCACTAATTTCAGAATTTTCTGACTTATTAGATTCATTCTCATTATTCTCATCATTTATTTCATTTATTTCAAAATTTTCAGTTTCAATAAGTATTTGTTTCATTTCATTTATTTCTTTAGCTAATTTTTCCTTTTGTTTTTCTTCAACAAGTAATTTTAAATAAGCTAATTCTTTTTCTAATTCTTCGATTTTACTATTTTTAGTTTCTTCAATTTTCTTAATTTCTTGCGTTGCGTCTAGTCGTATTTTATCGATTTCTTTAGCTTTATCTATATCGTCATTTTCTTTTGTATTAGTATAGATTTATGACATACTCCTGCAACTATATTTACTACTAATTGATCTTTCATAAAGTCGTGCATATATTGTAATCTATTTATTTCTTCAATTAAGAGTTGTTTTTCTATCCTTTGATCCATTTTAAGTATTAAGAGAATATTTTATCATAATATTCTTTTTTTAATATATTTAAACTCTGTATTTCTTTTGCATTTGTTTCTATGTATTCTAGATATCGTTCTCCTCGAAGATATATATATTTATTTACGTTTTCAATTAATAATTTTTCTTTTTATATTTTCCATTTCTTGATTAATTTTTTCATTTCCTTTAATCCATTCTTTGGGTTTTCTTTGTTTATTAGTAACTCTTTTTTCTCCTATTTTATAACCACATGGTGTTGTAAACCACCAATGTGTTTTGGTTATAATATGAGGATATAGTTTGTCTAAGAAAGGCATTCCTAGTAATATATCTTTTGTTTTACAATCAAAGCAGTATATAGTTTCTATTATTAAGATTTTATCCCATATTTGTATTTTAACATTCTTAGCTTTATAAATAATCATACTACTCTCGTTGTTAAATCCTGTTACTATCATAGGTGTTTGTAATTTTGTCCATTTTTCTTTTGGTAAACAATTGTATTTACATATATTTGTTTCTGCTCCTGTATCTATCATAGGTGTATAATATCTATTATAATATCCTTCTATAATAATTTTTGCAAGAATATATATTTTCATTTTATTCTTTGTATTATAATTTTCTTATTTTGACAAGTGAGTATTAATTTATTATCTTCTATCTTATACGGTATAAATTGTTCTAACCATTTTAATCCTAAGATTATATCATGTTCACTTTGATAGATTTTGAATTTTATAGTAAAGTTTATTCCTCCTATTATTATTTCTTTTTCAATTGATTCATTACAAATTATAATTTCAGTAGGTAATCCAGGGCAAATATGTCCTGTCTTTGTGAGTTCATTTTCTGGAACTAATTCTTTATTTATATAATTTTCCTCTTCTCCTGTATTAATTAGGATTTTATATTTTTTGTTATCAGTTATTCCTGCTATAAAGTAGTAATTTATTAATTCATCTTCTGTATATTGTATTTCAGGGAATTCATATTTTCTTTTTGAAGTACTCGCTCTTGATGAGGTAGTTTTTGATAGTTTAGGGGTATTTACGCGTTCTTGTATTATTTGTAAATCATCATTTATACTCATTGCGTTATAACTATAATCATTGTTATCTATAATTGTAAGTATTTGATCAAAAGGATTATCTATTTTAATTCTGTCTATTTTATTCTTAGCAATAACTTTATGTTTTGTTGTTAATATATAAAGATTTTTACATCTTACTGTAAATATTTTACTTCCAGGTTCTAGTTCAATTCCTGATAATTTCCAATATAACATTAACGATTTATCTATATTTTTATCTGTTAATGCTATCGAGTAATTAGCACTTATAATAAATTTAAATTTTTGATATATTAGATTTCCTTTTATAGCACTTATTATACTTTTTTCTATAGGATGTATAATTCTGTCATCTGCTAAATATAGCTCTATTGGTGTATCAATTCCTTCTCGAAAACAAGCTTTTAATAATATCTCTGTTCCGCCTAAATGTACATATTTTATAGGGGCTTTAGATTTTATTTGTTGTATTTCTTGATTAATTACTCTTTTATTGAGTATAGGGATTTGTGCTTTTCCTTTAGTGTATTTACAATCTATAATATGTTCCTTTTGACTTACTACATAATATTCTTCCTTACTCCTTTTAAAGAATTGATTTAATAAAGGTATTTTTAATACTTTTTCTACACTTAAGTCTAATTCTTTATTTCTTATTTCCTGAAAAACATTATTGTCAAATATTATCTTCTGTTCCACTGATTCTTCATCGTTATATTCTTCGGTTGAAATTATATTTATATTTTCCTCAGTCATTTTCATTTTCTGATTTATCTAAGTCTGTTTTATAAACAGTTTCTATTTCTGAATAATCATTTATTTCTGTATTTAGAAATTCGTAGATACTATCATTATCATCTAAATCATAATCTAAGTAATCAATTTGTTTATATTTATCATTATCTACTATAAATTCTGCAATTTTCTTCTTTTTTATATTTCTAGGTAATTTGCAATCTTTAGCTAAATGTCCTAGTTTACCACAATTGTAACAATTACAATTTGATATAGTTTTCTTTGGCCTTGATAAACGTTTTTGTTTATTATGTTTTATATAATAACGTTTTCTAGGTTTTTTATATTTATATTTAGTTCTTCTTTTTCGATATTTTTTATTTTTACGGTATTTGTGATCTTTATAACCAAATTGCGGTGCTGTTACATATGTACAACAATCTAAATTTTTTAATAATACCTTTTCCATTGTTAATTTTTCTTTTTGTGTTTCACATAACTGTATAAACCATTGATGTAGAAAGTTTATTCTAGCTCCTAAAGTATTTGTAGTTTCACTATTATTCCAGTCTTTTATTATATTGGTGCTAAAAGGTTCTGGTAATTTTGTAAAATATAGATTTTTTATTTCTTCTGCTTCATTTATATTATATTGACCTTTGTAATAATACTCCTTAAAAGCACAAGTATATTCTTCTATATAACACATATTATATATAGATAATTTTGCCATTAATTGTCTATTTATTGTTTTAATTTTAGTTTGTTCTTTTATATCAGAAGTTATACTTCCGAATTCATTTCTTAATGCTAAATCGTATTTTTCTAAAATTTCTATATTAGATGTTGTTAATGAACCATCTAGTTTTTTATCACTTCTTAGCGCTGCTTTACTTTCACTAGGTAAATTTTCTATCCATAATTTTGTTGTTCCTGTTAGGGTTCTTTCTATATATCCAGGTGTTTCTTTTATAGTGATTTTATTATCTATTAATTGTTTTGATAAATTGCCTATCCATAAGAGGATTGTTTTATTAATATCTATTACACAATCTAAATCTAAAAAATTAGTTTGCTCGATAGTCTTTTTAGGTGTCCATCTTGTATTTAATCTACTATTCCATATAGTATTAGTTCGGTCAGAATTTTCATAACTTTCTGTATAATAAATTGGCGTAGTTGTTCTAGGATTTCTTCTAGGGCTATGATCCGGAGTTTTAACTCTAGATGTTCCTGGTTTATTTACATTGTTTGTATTAATTTCTAATTTTAAATTATTTGGTTGTTTTAGTAGTTCAGTATATGTTTCACTAATGTCACTAATTTCAGAATTTTCTGACTTATTAGATTCATTCTCATTATTCTCATCATTTATTTCATTTATTTCAAAATTTTCAGTTTCAATAAGTATTTGTTTCATTTCATTTATTTCTTTAGCTAATTTTTCCTTTTGTTTTTCTTCAACAAGTAATTTTAAATAAGCTAATTCTTTTTCTAATTCTTCGATTTTACTATTTTTAGTTTCTTCAATTTTCTTAATTTCTTGCGTTGCGTCTAGTCGTATTTTATCGATTTCTTTAGCTTTATCTATATCGTCATTTTCTTTTGTTATTCGTATCATAGCTGTTAAGCTATCTTCTAGTTTTGCAGATTCTTTTTCTAACATTAGGTATAATTTATCTCCTATTTTTTTATACCTTCTACCTAAATTTGAAAAAACTATTTTTATTGTTAATCCTTCATAATTCTCATAAGTTTTTTCATCTACTATAAATTCTTCTTTATTCATTTATTGTTTATAAATTATGTTATGTTGTAGTTTATATTCTAAACAGTCTATTTTTAATTTTAAATCAAATATCTTTTTCTTTTGTATTAGTATAGATTTATGACATACTCCTGCAACTATATTTACTACTAATTGATCTTTCATAAAGTCGTGCATATATTGTAATCTATTTATTTCTTCAATTAAGAGTTGTTTTTCTATCCTTTGATCCATTTTAAGTATTAAGAGAATATTTTATCATAATATTCTTTTTTTAATATATTTAAACTCTGTATTTCTTTTGCATTTGTTTCTATGTATTCTAGATATCGTTCTCCTCGAAGATATATATATTTATTTACGTTTTCAATTAATAATTTTTCTTCTAAATCTATTTTTTCTTTAGTTTCTTTCCATAACCTCAAATATCTAAAATTGATCATTGATCTCTATATAATTCTAAATCATCAAATAAATAATCTAGATCATAGTCATCGTAAATTATCAGCTCAGACCAACCTACTGTCGTAATTTCAATTATCTCATGCATGATTAACTTATCATAGATTATTCTACGTGTATCAACATCAATATCTTTTAATATGTAAAACAATAACAGCATATAATTATTATCATTATCTAGCAAGTATGTAGGCATGATTCAGGTTATTTTCACTTATCAGTTTATTCCGTCTAATTTTTTCACAGTTTATATATATTTATTATGAACAATAATAGCATAATATTCATCTGGTCCACTTATGGTGGCGGTGTTTACATTCTTGTACATGTTTATGCAATATGATCATGGCCTTTAAGGCATTTGATATTTGATGAATTGATATGATGATTTCATATTAGGAAGTTGAAGGATTTAGCCTTGATTCTAATATCGTGTTCCAATTGATGTTATGTGAAGTATATCAATAGCCCTCCAAACTAGTTGTATGACTTAGGGAAGGGATGATGTTATATGTATATGTGTGATGACCCCTACATATATGAACCCTCTATGAAGGTGTGATCAAAGTATGCAAGGAGTCTTCTATTGTATTGTTGAATATGTACTTGCCTCCGATGATGTAATGTGAGTGTGTGTAGTCAATAATCTTTAATACTATAGAAGTGTTTGACTCAAGACTTGAAGAATGTTGTACATGTGTTGTGATATTTGAAGGGTGGTCTTCTCAATTATATTTGATAGACATTATGTGATCATGTTGACCAATGTACACACACTTGATGCATATCTATGAGTAGGATAGATTCATGATGACTAAGGAAAGTGTAGTTCTCCTATGCATCATTACATATTTCTATGCATGTAAAGTATATGATTAATTGATGTTATGAACATGTGTGCCTAAAAGGTGTTTGTGTGAAGGTAGATCTAACATATATGTACAAACAGATGCATTTATGAATGAAGTATGTAAATTGTAACGACCCGAAAATACTCCCTAGAAGAAGGGATCACCCATGGGTCGGAATAATTGCGTACTTGACCTTTCCGAGGTCTTTTACAAGCCTTAGCTATCATCCATTATATAAGACATGAAAAGTAGTGCGGAGTTAAAACTTTTCACGAATAAATTAATAAACAGAACATCTTTCATAAAATCTAAGGATTTGATCTCGTCTACACAAGACAACTTAAAGACACGAAATAAATATCTTAGAGACACGTCCCTTTACATTAAATGAAAATACATAATGTCTTTAGAATAGAAACTAAGAAATACGACGATGCCTTGAAAATATGAGGATTTACTTATTCTTGAGAGAATATTTCCCAAGCTTGTCTTCTAGTCTTCAAACTTGCCTCCTACCTATACTTATTAAGTATAGAAAAGGGTGGGGTTAGTACAAGACAATGTACTAAGTATGACATTTGCAAAAACTTGCAAAAAGGAACATTTTAGTAAAACAAGATTTCATGCCAAATTGATTTAAGAGTTGAAATAGTATAAGAATCATCATTTAGCACATACTAAAAGATCTCCATAATTTCAGAACCAAAGGACACATTACAGTAACATCAAGCAATATTAAAGTGAAACAGTGACATGTTACAGTGAATAATTCATTCCAAGCAATGTGAACTCATTTCCCATGAGGTTTCCCTAACCTAGTTATCCTAAGACTCACTAAGGTAAGACATGAATGGACAACCCATACACCCCCTTCAAGACACATCAAAGCGATCCTTAAGATTACCAACCATAGGCTTACCTAGTCCGAGAAATTAAATCCAAATCCTTGGCTAGATATTTGAAAGACATTAATACAAGAAGGATTTCATGTAAGTACTCTTCCCCAATAGGACTTATAAGTTAGACTAAGTGCAATGTAAGAGTAGCATCGCATACTACCACTCCCACTTAGTGATCCTTGAGGATTCCCTTGGATTGAGCACTCTACATTAGTCACTCTTAACTTCATTCATTCAAATTCAACTTTAACATACTTCCTTAACATTAGACCTTACGTTATCTAAATTCTTTTACAACACATGATAGAACACACCAAGACTCCCCCTTCGGAATGTCTACTTAGTGCAATGGATAGATAGCGTCCCATACCACCACCTATCCTAAGTAGTACATTCTTTTAGGAGACATAGTTCATACATTTCATATAAAACACACAAAGACTCCCCTTTCGGAAGGTCTACCTAGTGCAATGCATAGATAGCATCCCATACCACCACCTACCCTAAGTAGTACATTATTTTAAGAGACTTAGTTTATTCTTTATTTTGTGGGGAATAACTTTAACCGACATAGACAATGAGAGCTAGACATCGAATCCCGATACTACCCATATTGGATGAGGGTTCCCCACTTGCCTAGTATGGGGTTTTTCTCTTAGTTTTTACATATCTTTTCAATAGCTACACCTATGCGGGCGCATATTTAAGGGATAAGGAGATTGCTACTAAGTCACTCACTCTCTACTAACAAGGAATACTCATCTTAAGAGGTACATTGGGTACAACATCTCTACTAACAATGTGCACCCACCCCTTCTTCAAATCCTCTCAGTGCTAAGCATAACACCTCCACGGAGTTTTAAACATTTATTACTAAAGGTCAAGGATTAATTTTTAACACACCATCTCAACTAATAACGGGTATCCATCCTCTAACCTACATTAGAAATCTCTTGAGTGGTAGTGAGGTTTCTACTAAACACTTCATCTCAACTCACAATGAGTGCTCACCCAAAAACTCCCCTTTTCATTCACATTCTTTAACTTCATTCGTTCATTCGCTCAAAGTGTGTGTGTACATGTGAACACACCATTCACACAAATCATTACTTTCATAATATTTAATTCTAGACATGGTTACACCTTCATTCATCATTTTTTACACACTAGCATGCTCAACATATACACTTAATTCTTTTAGGCATACTCTAAGCAAGACATTCAATTAAAGTTTCATAATACATATCAACAAGAACAAACTTCATTATCATTCATTTCACACATTAGGCCTTCAAGGCCATACTCACAATACATACCAAATATACTCAAATACATCAAGTAAACAGCACCACCAAGAAGGTGGACCATACCACTCAAGAGCAATTCATAATAAGGATTATTCAATCTAAGCAACTCACAATTTAACCAAGACATTTCACCTATAACCAATTCCTCAATATTTCCTCATAATAAGGACCTTAGGGCAGTAGCTAAACCATAATAACAACATAAGAAACCAAAGCTCATACCTACACAAGCATGTTCATTTAACCCACCCTTTAAGCTAAAAGTTGGAAATATGCATAAACATGAGTTTATTAGGGTTTTGACATTACAATATTCAATTATATTAGAAGAAATATATTTGAATCATTAAAACACTTTTACAAGTAGACCTATGCTTGGAATCAAATCTAGGAGAAGATAGAATTTGAAAACCCTTTCTGAAATCTTTTAGAAATGCCTCCTTGAATGGAAGAGGGTTGAAGGATGGATACCATACCTCAAGTAGAAGAAAACCCACTAATTTTTATGAAGAAACACGTCCAAACCAGCCTTCCTAGTTCTCCTTGTGTCTTAGCTCCAATGGTGACTTGAAATAGTTTTGTTTTTAGAGAGAGACTTTGAATATTTGAATGAGGGGTCTTGTCTAGGTCTAGGACTTAAAACTAATCTAATATAACCTAAAACCCCTAAGTATATCTCCTAGGGTTCTAAAATACTTTGGGTAATTTATACAAAACACCCCAAGCTGGCAGCGTGTCCCACAACTTTTGTAGGACACCATCGACGGACCCAAGCAACGGGACATCGACAGAACGACGGCCCATGCTTCATGGGCGTCGTTTGGGTCTGCAGCTGCATCTGGAAGGTCTTTCTCCCACACCAAGTCTTGACCTTTTCCCCTAGATGATGGTGCGTCGTCTTGACTACGGCCCGTAGGCTGCTAGGCGTCGATGGAGTAGTCGTTTTGCAGCTTGGGTGCTAACTCTTGGGTCATCTTCTAGGACCCCTTGTGGGTCCTAGGTGGGTTCGTACCCGGACATTAAACCCCTAAACATAGTCGTCTAGGTCTTAGGAACATCCCACATCAATTTCGATTAAAATGAACACATAAAACTCACTATAACACAACAAGACCCATGAACAGTTTCTAAGGCACACTTTGCGAACGTCATGGACGTTCTTGGATGTTTGACCTCCAAACTTAACCATACTTCACTCACTTCCTAATAACATCAATAACTCAGTTTCAATTATAATTAACTCAAAAAAATAATCACGAAGCTCTAGTTAACCTTAGTTTGTTTTAGGGTGTTACATTCTCCCACACTTGGAATAACATTCGTCCTCGAATGACACAAAATACTTAAGACCATCAAGGACACAATTAGAAACAAATAACAAATTACAATAATGATAAAAACATTCATAATCAAAGTATAAACTAACAAGTAGCACAATTTCACACCTTCAAAAACTTTGCAACACAAGCACATTGCGAGAACTTTAACTTTGCAAAATTCTCTTTCACCCTTCACTTATGGAGGAACTACCTTCTCCAACATCAAACATTCTCATATAAATCACTTTTACACATATTAGAGCAAAAATTTATAACAATAATTTTTTTTTCAAAATTGAAAAATCTTATAGTGAACATCACTGTAACACAGTGAAACATGCTAGAATTTTTAATATTCATCCTTTAAACAATTCGTTAAAAATGAATTGATCATATGAAAGGTAAAACCATATAAACTCATCTCATAACATAAAAACAACAACCATTAAGAGTTAAGACTTACCGGGACCATCAACTCCGGATTAGTTCTCCTTTCTAGCCCCCATCCCATATGGAGGGTTCTTCTTTGGAGCATTAGGATCTAGGGGAGATTGATTGACTCCTTTTCCCTTTTCATTGATGTTGGGGAAGTCCCTAATCTTGTGAGTCTTACTACCACATGCAAAGCAAACATCCGTTCCGCAAGACACTTACCCAAGTATTGCTTCCCACAAGTAGTACACTTAGGTCTCTCAAAAGTATGGCCACCACCTTGGGGATTTTGGATGGAAACTCTATCCTTGTTTCCCATGGAAGACTCTTGGTGATAGAACCTCCTCTTAGGTTTTGCTTGACTATATTCATCAAACCTAGGCCTCTTCCCCTCTTGCCTTATCTCCCTAATTTTGGACTCCTCAATTTGTTGTGCATACACCACGAGCCTAGAGATATCCATGTCATTAAGTAGTATTGCCGTACGACATTCCTTTTAAACCAAGCTAGATACTCCCATCACAAATTTGTTCGTCATAGACCTAGGGTTGGCTACCACGGTCGGAGCTTACTTAGAGAGTTGGGTGAATTTGAGAGATTACTTGTTCACACTCATTACCCTTTGAAGAAGATTCATGAATTCAACCATATTCTTCTCCCTCCACTCTAAAGTAAAGAACCTATCTAGAAAAGCCTCTTTGAACACTTTGCAATATACTGGACAATCCCTTAAGGTCTCTCATCCCTCCATTGCCCAAACCACACTTGAGCCACATCCTTGAGTTGGTAAGCAGCTAGCTCCGCTCTCTTCCTAGGGGTCACACCCATAGTATCTACCACCTTTAATATATCATCTATGAAGCTTTAGGCATCTTCATCCACCTTAGTGCCATTGATAATAGGGGGGTTCATCCTCATGAAATCCCGAATTCTAGAGGCGGGAGTACTCACATTTGGTTGAGGTCTATCTCCTTGGTTACCTTGGGCAACCAAATGATTAGTGACGACTTGAGTTTGAGCCGTCATGAGTTGGTTCAAATTCATTAGGTCAGCCCTCACCTCCGCATTAGTCATATCCCCTTAAACAAAGGGATATTGAGGCAAAGGGGGCATTTGAGGTTCTTGGGGGCCTTGAGGTTCAGTAGGGGGAACCGCATCATTCACATTCTCTTGGCCATCTATAGGAACTTGGTCAACACGGGGAGAGATCCTCTCATTAGCTACACCTTCCTCCTCCCTCCTAGCGGTTGATCTCCTTGTATTCATGTCCTATAAACACAAAGAGAATAGGTTGAGAGAGATATCCTATAGAACTCAACTCTAAGGCACGACATTAGAATAATCAAGAAAGTGAAACTTCTATCATCTTATAGCCTCTTGCCCATGGATGTGTCGCGACTCACACCAATGAACAAGACTCTACTAAACGTGGGTTGCGAGACTTTAGACCCTAAACTATTTTCCATAACTTATGCTCTGATAACAAGTTTGTAACAACCCTAATCTACCCCCTAGAAGAAGGGAGTACCCATGGGTCGGAACAATTGCGTACTTGAACTTTTGGAGGTCTTGTACAAGCCTTAGCTATCATTCATTATATAAGACATGAAAAGTAGTGCGGAATTAAAACTTTTCATGAATAAATTAATAAAGAAAACATCTTTCATAAAATCTGAGGATTTAATCACGTCTACACAAGCCAACTTATAGACACGATATAAATATCTTAGGGACACGGCCCTTTACATTCAATGAAAATACCGAATAAGACTTTAGAATAGAAACTAAGAAATAAGACTATGCTCGAATATATGAGGACATACTTAGTCTTGAGAGTATATTTCCTAAGCTTGTCTTCTATTCTTCGAACTTGCCTCCAACCTATACTTATTAAGTATAGATAAGTATGGGGTTAGTAAAAGACAATGCACTAATTATTGCATATGCAAAAACATGCAAAAAGGGAAATTTTAGTAAAATAAGCTTTCATGCCAAATTGGTAAAACCTTCATGATTTAAGAGTTTAAATAGTATAATAATAATTCTTTAGAACATAATAAAATAATTCCATAATTTTAGAACCAAAGGACACATTACAGTAACATCAAGCAATATTACAGTGAAACAGTGACATGTTACAGTGAATAATTCATTCAAAGCAAAGTGAACTCACTTCCCGTGAGATTTCCCTAACCAAGTTATCCTAAGACTCCCTAAAGTAAGACAAGATGGGACCGCCCATACACCCCCTTGAAGACACACAAAAGCGATCCTTAAGATTATCAACCATAGGCTTACCTAGTCCGGGCAATCAAATCCACACCCTTGGCAAGATATTTGAAAGACATTCATACAAGAAGGATTTCATTTAAGTACTCTTCCCCAATAGGACTTATAAGTTACACTAAGTGCATTGTGAGTGTAGCATATCATATTACCACTCCCACTTAGTGCTCCTTGAGGATTCCCTTGGATTGAGCACTCTACATTAGTCACTCTTAACTTCATTCATTCAAAATTTAGATTTAACATACTTCCTTAACATTATACCTTACATTATCTTCTTTTACAACACATGATAGAACACAACAAGACTCCCCTTTTAGAAGGTCTACTTAGTGCAGTGGATAGATAGCGTCCCATACCACCCCCTACCCTAAGTAGTACATTCTTTTAGGATACTTAGTTCATACATTTCATATAAAACACACCAAGACTCCCCTTTCGGAAGGTCTACCTAGTTCAATTGATAGATAGCGTCCCATACCACCACCTACCCTAATTAGTACGTTCTTTTAAGAGATTTCGTTCCTTCTTTCTTTTATGGGGGAATAGCATTAACCGAAATAGGCCATGAGTGCTAGACATGGAATCCCGATACTACCTGTCACATTCGGGGAGCACCCCCTAGAAGTAACATGGCGTACTTGACCTCTCGAAGGTCTTATACAAGCCCATAGTTATCATTCATCGCATTGACATAGTAAATTTTGTGGAAAATATAAAACTTTTCATAGCACTTCATATGCGAGAAACTTCATCTCATATTTACATAAAATATAAGTCATAATACATATATAGATCTTAAGTCTCTTTGCTATATTAGACTCAACAACATTAGAGCACATTAGGGACACGACCCATAAGACACATTACATAACTATACATGACTTAAAGACTTTACAATAAAGACATAAGTAGGAGATCCTTGAACTTAAGGATTCCTTTCATTGAGCTTGGGAATCATCTATCAAGCTCTTCACCATTCAAGACATCCTTTAAGCATCCATGACCTACACTTTGTGTAAAAAGTAGAGAAGAATGGGATTAGCACAAGAATGTACAAAGTATGAAAACCATGCAAAAACATGCATTTAAAAGGGACTTTTCTTTGAAGTCATACTTCATGCCATTTTGAGTAAACCATTATAAAACCATTATACAATGGCATTTGTATCATTCACATACTTCACAGAAACATCATCAAAGGCCAAACATCATTAAAAATCACATATAGAATTTAAGTCCCGTTTGAGGTCACTTTACAGAATTTAAGTCCCGTTTGGGAGGTTTACGTGTATGGTGACTTATATACACCCAAAATTAGCTACATAACTCAATTAGGGTCAGTTTAGGACGTGGGGTGAATTTACCATTCACCCCTAAAATAAAACAGACACAGGAACCAGTTTACAGGCCACCATCGACGGAGCAATTGACTGGCCGTAGGTCAGTCTACTGGCCGTCCTTTGGCTTCCGTCGATTGGTACTTGGACAAATTTTGGGTTGAGACCTTCCCAATCTATGTACCAATCGAGGATACCTGACCTACGGGCCGTTGGTTGACCAACTGTCCACCGTTTGGTCCGTCGATTGAAACTGCCCAAGCAGTTTCTTGACCAACCTTGGGTCCTTTTGTGGGGCCCTTTAGAGGTTGTACCTGGAAGTTTCCAACGTAAATACAAAACTTAACAAGTTGTATACCTTCCACATAAGTTTCACCCAAAACAAACACCTGAAACGCATCCAAACAAGCAAGGCCCCATCGAGACACACATATGCATGTCTCTAGGCTATCTTTCGAACTTCTTGGACGTTCTGGGACGTTTGACCTCCAAACATCACGAAACTTCATATACTGACATTTGACATCATTATAAACCATTTTAAGACTTATTAATCTCAATTCATACCATTATAAGCATGCGTAGACACGTTAGGCACATAGGTGACTAGTCGTCGAACGTTTTGGTCGACCCTTGACGTTTGATTTCCAAATTACCTCAAACTTTATGCACTTCCGCTAAGCCATATTATAAGTCATTTTAGGACCTTATATCATTAATATGAATAAGTTAGGCTCTAGACACCCTAACTCATTTTGGGGGTCTTAGAATATCCCCTACTTGGGAACATTCGTCCTCGAATGACACTTAGAACAATTTAATCACAACAAGGACTTCAATGCATCACAGAGCAGTTCATCTTATTCATAACATCATCACATAGAAGTTAGTGCACCGAACTTACAAGGAACACAACTTCACATCATTTAGCACTCAATGCACACAAGCAAGCAAAACTTCAATTCACTCAGTCCTTAATGCATCAATCAAAAGACTCTTATCATGTTCATAGGAGGAACAACCTTTTCCTAATCATAATATGGTCATTAAAATCCACTTCATTAAGAGTTCATCATCTATGGCCACTTATAGGCAGATTACAATCCACAAAAACTTGAGTCAATTGAATAAACAAAGATATTTATTAGTTAGACCTAGTGCAATAAAGGTCACACTCAACCATACCATGCTTAGTAGTGTCCATTAAGGAATGTCCTTCTCCTCAACACACTTACATATATCATGAGTTCACACCCAAGCAATTGCACAAAGGTCTCTGTACTGTTATATGAGAATTTCTCAACTTTTCAAATAAAGACATGTTCATGATTTATTCCTAGTGAAATCTAAATGGTAAGTCTATAACATTCCGGAAAATTACATGTCTAGTGAAGAGCCCAATAGGTCTTTAAGAATGCGTACTGGGAATACGTAGGCATCCCAATGCCCAATATTGAGAAATATTCGACATAGTATAGAAAATTGGCTAAGGTGTATTAGCCAAAATGTGTATAATACCCAAATAAGCAAAATATTGGGCATATTAGAAATATTGGCTTAAAGGGGCGTTAGCCAATTTTCTAACATTAATGAGCTTGTTTAAGAATTGTACCTGCAATAAAGACCCTAAGCTAAAAACATAGATTTCCAAGTATTCACTGAGGTATGAGGCATCCAAGTGACAAGCCTAGATACCATAGCACATGACCATTTAAAATGATCATGTAAATTAAGCAATGCCCAAGGACATGGTGAGGGTCCTTGGGACAATAAGTAAATATTCCCAAATGAACCATAAATAATAGTTAGTTAGGAAAGTACAACCAACCCATGTTGAAGCACATGTGCAAGACATGTGAAGAAGTGGCCAAAGGAGGGGACCACCCTAATCGAATTCGGTTAGGGTAGTTAGGGGGGAAAACGTGCACAAGGGACCACTCCATGTGGGGTCTAACTTCCTAACTAATTTTAGACTCTAACCTACTGTGTTAAATAGCTAACTAACCTAGTACCAAATGAAATAAACTAATTAGTGCACCCGATAACCTAGGACTAAACCGGGTTGACATTAACCTAGTACTAGTTGAAGAGACAACCTAGTAGCTAACCTAGGATGGTCCAAAAGGTTAGTTATGGTCCTAACCACTTAAGGGTACTTTAGTAATTCCCCTAGGTTTCCTAATTAATTAATTTAGCTACTTAATTAATTAATTTAAAAGGGCTAAACCCGAAACTACAAAGGAAATTTCCAGATTTCGGTTAAAACAAGAAAGGGACAACCTAGTACCTAACCTAGGATGGTCCAAAGAGTTAGTTAAGGTCCTAAAAACCTAGAGATACTTTAGTAATTACCCTAGGATACTTAATTAATTAATTTAGCAACTTAATTAATTAATTTAAAGGGGAAAAACCGAAATAACAAAGCAATTTCCAGATTTCGGTTAAAACATGAAAACGACAACCTAGTACCTAACCTAGGATGGTTCAAAGGATTGGTTATGATCCTAATGACTTAAGGGTACTTTAGTAATTAACTTAGGTCACCTAATTAATTAAATTAGCAATTTAATTAATTAGTTTAAATGATCAAAATGAAATTCTTACACTAACCTAGTATAACTCAAGAAACATCCTAGTACTTAACCTAGGATGGTCCAAAAGGGTTAATTTTGGTTCCAATGACTTAGGGGTACTTTATTACTTACCTAGGTACCTAAATTAATTAAATTAAGGATTTAATTTATTAATATAAAGTCAAAATGTTGACCAAAACCATAGTCAACACCAATTTCCAGATTTTATTAAGTGTTATGTTCTCCTATGTTTAGTCAACTTAGGAGGGGCGTTTTGGTAATTGGTTAATTAGTTTATTAAATTAATTTATTAAAGATAAGTTTTATAATTGAAGATCAGTTCTTAAACCTAAAAATCACGTTCAAACTCATAGAAAAAAAGGACGCAAAAACAGTAAGCAACGAACGAAAGAAAAAGGCAGAAAATTTATCAATTTCTCTAGGGCGATTTCAAGGTTTCTTCAATGTTTTGTTCAAGGTGGTCTTCGTAGATTAAGTTCTACTTAAGGTATGGGTTTCTCTTGTGGACTTCTTTCTCCAAGAGAATTTTCTTGCGAATGATTCAAAGATCTTGAATACTAGGGTTGTTTCCCGTCGTTCTTGTCGAACTCCTTTCCCTAGTATCCTTGTTACGATTTCAATGTTGAATAGGTTAGCCATGTTGTTGGTATGTGGTGCTGGATGATCTTAATGTGTATGGTTTTTTATTAAATAATGATTGAATGAACCTATTAATTTGACTCGTTTGATGCTAAGTGTTATTATGTGAATTAAAAGAATGATAATATGTTAAAGATATGTCTGAAAATGTTATGTATGAAGATGTTACGGTCTGTTGTGCATGTTTGCTGTTAATATGACGTTATGAAGATTATATATTCATCAAATGCTTATATGATTCTGTCCAAGATGTTTAAAAATGTTATGACTAAAGTTATGCTATAAGATTGGCTAAAAAAATCTCCATGAAATCATAATTTGAGTGATTGTTTGCTTATGCCAATAAAATAGCTAACAATACATTGTCCAAAAGGGATGAATGCAAATGGCTATAATGTTATGATTAATAATTGCATTGGCTAATGAATAAGGTATAATAATGTAAGCATGAATGAATATAACTTTGGCTTATGCCAACAAAGAAGTTATGAAGTCTATAGCCAATTGTTTATGCCAATACTAATCATATGCCAATCTTGTGTAGTTAGAGTATCAAATGATAATATAAGAACTTCTAGACTAATTCAATGAACCCGTAACCAAGAGCATGCCATTCATTGGGACAACTCCCAACATGCTCTAAAAGAATGACATATAAACTTATGAAACTCATTAAATGAAGTGCTCATCGTCCATTAACGATGATATGAATCTACTACACTAAAGTAAGTAAGTAACGTGAGTTATAACTTAAATAAAGTGGTCTAAATTAAGTAAGTGACCAGAATGGGGTGTTAAAAGGAAGTGAGACAAGTCTCACTTACACCTAAGCTACTATG
Organism: Solanum sitiens; assembly: GCA_016801875.1. NCBI lineage: Eukaryota > Viridiplantae > Streptophyta > Magnoliopsida > Solanales > Solanaceae > Solanum > Solanum sitiens. The sequence goes on along the minus strand of JABWTJ010000347.1, from coordinate 449,830 downwards.
TTAAAAGAATACTAATGTATGAAGGTGTTAGAATGTGTGAGACAGTCTCATTAACACCAAAGGATGATATGTAAGGAAAATTCACATTTCATCAATGTAAAGTAAGGATGACCAATCATTAATAGAGTAAGTAAATCTCAATCTAGAAGCAAGATCCATAATGCTTGAGTCAACACTAAAAGATAAAGAAAAAATGAGCATTCATATAATGAAGTGAGTAATATACTAATCTATGATGCTAATGAAAATGGTAACAACATGATAAGAGGCTAAGATGAATGGTGAGACAAGTCTCAACCAAGCCTAAGTAAAGGTCACTAAAAGTACTCACCTAAGAGAGTGTTGAATATCAAGAGACAAGTCTCAATCATACTCTATATGTAAGTGTAAGGACAATTCACACTTAATACTAATGATGAGATGAGAAATCATCTAATGAGAAATGATGCCCTCATGCTAGAAGCCAGCTTCTATGATGTGTGAGATGAATGTAATGGAACTTATACTAAGCACCGATAGGCTAGCGATGAGTCGCGATTCCTTCTTTCGGGAAGGCAGAGGTTCGTGTAAATCTCATGATATGAGACTGTCTGTTTAGGCGGGTATAGGTCTCCTTATATCTCCTAGTCTTTGACCCTATACTGCCAATTTAGGGTTCTAGCAGGGTTCAATTCCCTATATACGCTAGCATGTTTTGGTTCACCTTGGCCAGTGACTCCACCTCTTTTCGGTGTGGGAAATACACCAGATTTCATGATGCTCACATGATCTATGTCGGTTAAGGTTGGAGTTCCTCAATGTATGAAAGATAATGAAATGAACAATACCGAAGGTGTTTGTGTAAAACAATTAGGAGGTGAAATTAGATTCAAGTAATGACATTAGGTCATTCTTGGTCATTGCACTTCATGATCCCGATGAGAGTCTTAAACTTCATCCTAGGTATAGCTGGTGTTTACATCAGCCTACGAATGAATGAAATGAATAACGTGAAGTACGAATGAATGAATGAAGCAGACTCTGTGTTTGCTAAAGAAGGCCCTCGGGTTGAGGTCCCATATGTTGGGTCCTCACTTGAAATGTCTTAATGCTATCTCGTGTACATGAAATGTATAATATATAAAACATGAAAGTAATGAAATCAATGGCATAATCAATAGAGAATGGCTTATGAAATGTAATGAATACTTGATGTAATGAATAACTTGTTGTAAGGATAGTCAAATTGTGTCCAATAAACTTTTCAATAAGTAAAAGGCATAGCTAATAATTGATCCTCATGTTATGAAAATGATAAATCCAAATAAATTGGCTTATAATGACTTTATATAATTGGCAAAAGATATTAATCAAATAAGATTGACTTATAATGTGTTCTTACACTAGGCCAATAATACAATAATAGGAATAGTCACTAAAGATTCGTTTATAAAGAATTCATGCCCAAATTAAGCATGATAATAAGTTTTAATGATATGCCCCAAGAACTATGCACATTATGCAATCAACTAAAGAATGAGTACAGTCAATAAGTATTGACTTATAAATATATTCATGCCCCAAATTGTAGTTAAGTCATTTCCTAAATATCTTGAATTACATACTTGATTCATTGTGGGTATGGGACTACAATGAATCATTGCACTTGTAAGTAAAACATAGGACTAAAGGAATTATTGAACTACATAACAAGAAGAGGAAAAAGACTGAAAATAAAACTAAGTGCGGAAAAAAAGAGGCTCTCGGGTTGGGAGGATCAAAAATTCAAATATTCGCTCGAGTGGTTCTAAAATTTTGTTGATGATACTAATGTCTTGTAATCATATAGAAAATGATTTGTGTGCTTTGAATACATTAAAATACATCATATTTATGCAACAATTCACAACTAACGAATTAGGAAAGTCTAATGACTAGACTTTCCAGAAATGGCATGCTGCTTAGGAAGAGCTTTCATTGATCATGCATAGCTTTATGTGTATGTGTGCATACACCCATACTTATTACAAGTGGTGTACTAATCCCCTACTATTTACTAGTTGTATAGGTGCAGGTCAGAGGACAGATTGACGACACTTGCAGCGGTTTGGACTTCAGCTTTTCTCCAAACCATTTGGTAAATCCTCTTGATTTCGAGGATGCTACAGTCTTAGTCTAGATTTAGATATAGACATAGCTAGTGGATGTTGTCCCTAGCGTTTATTTCACATTTCATTTCGAACCTTTTGATGTAAGGCCATTTTGGCAACTTAATATATTCTATTCATCATTTGTTTTGAAATGTTCTTGATGGTTGTCTATTGATGTTGAGTTTAGTATATAATGCTTAATACGTAATGACTATATGAAGTCTAAGTAAACTTCATACGTATAAAAAGTTTTTAATTTTCTGCAAATTTTACTAGATGAATGTGATGAATTCAATATGAGGCTTGTCTGTGACCTCTGAGAGATTAATGACGCCGGTGGAGATTCGGAATCAAGAATCTGGGTTATTACAAACTTGGTATTAGAGCATGAGGTTAAATTACCTAGGATCTAAAGCTCAACACAACCACGTTACATAGTTTCTATCTTATGGTTGTGAAGCGCGCCACAATCATGACTTAGAGACTATGCGATGATAGGAATTCTTACCTTCTTCTACTCTTTATAGTGCTATCTAGAGCTTTGACACTTTGTGTCATTCTAAGTATTTAAGTTCCTTCTTGTGTGAACACGTAGAATAATACACACAAGAATTAGGATGGCCAAGTGGTCTAAGGCGCCAGACTCAAGATATAGCCTTCCCAAGAAGGGCCATAATGGAAATGGCCAATGTGGACGAAAGATATGTGGTGAGTGTGGCTATTCGCATGGAGGTGAATGCGTGGTAATGTCTAAAAGCCTTCTATGAGTATTGATGAGGAGGAGAAGGATAAGTTGGCTGCATACCAACTCAAGAATATGGCTTAGGCATGGATTTGCTCCATAAGTGTTATGCTACCATAGACTATCAAATCAGGGTAGTAAGGTTTCAGTTGCCAAATGAATTAGAGTATAAATTGGAAGGGCATCGTTCAATCCAACAAAGCCATGTAATTTCAAATCTTAAAGCCAACAAGATTTTATCTAAGGGGTTAGATATACTCTTCCTAAGTCTGGTTTATGTTTAAGAAAACTCTAAGTTTAAGTTCTTTAGTCGATTTAATGTGATAGGTCACCAATCGTATGTCTTATAATAGCACTATGTGAGTTAAAACGAAGTTATGTTTGCATTTCATGTGTTGTTTTTGTGTAGCATAGTCATGTTTCATGTGTTGCATGATTTGTGACGTGCATTAAGTTAAGTGTGATTGAGAAGGAAATTCCTCAATCTCAAATAAAAAGCTTCACATAAGCTTGAATGATATGCATCATCCAAATAAGTGTGAATCAGATATTCACAAAAGAGAAACGTTTAAGTATGATAAAGTAACCTTCGAAAGTCACCCTCTTTGTTTAAATGATGTGTAAGCGTCATTCAGGGATGAATATTCCTAAGGGGGGGGGGGGATAATGTAACATTCCGGAAAATTACATGTCTAGTGAAGAGCCCAATAGGTCATTAAGAATGCGTATAGGGGATACGTAGGCATCCCAATGCCCAATATTGAGAAATATTGGTCATAGTATAGAAAATTGGCTAACAGGTATTAGCCAATTTCTATATAATACCCAAATAAGCAAAATATTGGGCATATTAGAAATATTGGCTTAAAGGGGTGTTAGCCAATTTTCTAACATTAATGAGCTTGTTTACGAATTGTATCTGCAATAAAAACCCTAAGTTAAAAACATAGATTTCCAAGTATTCACTGAGGTATGAGGCATCCAAGTATCAAGCCTAGATACCATAGCACATGACCATTTAAAAGGATCATGTAAATTAAGCAGTGTCCAAGGACATGGTGAGGGTCGTTGGGACAATAAGTAAACATTCCTAAATGAACCATAAATAATAGTTAGTTAGGAAAGTACAACCAACCCATGTTCAAGCACATGTGCAAGACATGTGAAGAAGTGGCCAAAGGAGGGGACCACCCTAACCGAATTCGGTTAGGGTAGTTAGAGGAAAAACGTGCACAAGGGACCACTCCATGTGGGGCCTAACTTCCTAACTAATTCTAGACTCTAACCTACTACTCTAAATCGATAACTAACCTAGGACCAAACGATATAAACTAATTAGTGCACCCAACAACCAAGGACTAAACCGGGTTGACACTAACCTAGTACTAGTTGAAGAGACAACCTAGTAGCTAACCTAGGATGGTCCAAAAGGTTAGTTATGGTCCTAACAACTTAGGGGTACTTTATTAATTACCCTAGGTTATCTAATTAATTAATTTAGCAACTTAATTAATTAATTTAAAAAGGGTAAAACCGAAACTACAAAGGAAATTTCCAGATTTCGGTTAAAACAAGATAGGAATAACCTAGTACCTAACCTAGGATGGTCCAAAGAGTTAGTTAAGGTCCAAAAAACCTAGAGATACTTTAGTCATTACCCTAGTATACTTAGGTAATTAATTTAGCAACTTAATTAATTAATTTAAAGGGGAAAAACCGAAATAACAAAGCAATTTCCATATTTCGGTCAAAACAAGAAAAAGACAACCTAGTACCTAACCTAGGATGGTTCAAAGGATTGGTTATGGTCCTAACGACTTAAGGGTACTTTAGTAATTACCTTAGGTCACCTAATTAATTAAATTAGCAATTTAATTAATTAGTTTAAATGATCAAAATGAAATTCTTATACTAACCTAGTACAATTCAAGAAACATCCTAGTACTTAACCTAGGATGGTCCAAAAGGGTTAATTTTGATTCCAATGACTTAGGGGTACTTTATTACTTACCCTAGGTACCTAAATTAATTAAATTAAGGATTTAATTAATTAATATAAAGTCAAAATGTAGACCAAAACCATAGTCAACACCAATTTCCCGATTTGACTAAGTGTTATGTTCTCCTGTGTTTAGTCAACTTAGGAGGGGCGTTTTGGTAATTGGTTAATTAGTTTATTAAATTTATTTATTAAACCTAAGTTGTATAATTGAAGATCAGTTCTTAAACCTAAAAATCACGTTCAAACTCATAGAAAAAAAGGACGCAAAAACAGTAAGCAACGAATGAAAGAAAAAGGTAGAAAATTTATCGATTTCTCTAGGGCGATTTCAAGGTTTCTTCAAGGTTTCGTTCAAGATGGTATTCGTAGATTAAGTTCTACTTAAGGTATGGGTTTCTCTCCTGGAATTATTTTTCCAAGAGAATTTTCTTTCGAATGATTCAAAGATCTTGAAAACAAGGGTTGTTTTCCGTCGTTCTTGTCGAACTCCTTTCCCTAGTATCCTTGTTACGATTTCAATGTTAAATAGGTTAGAAATCATGTTGTTGGTATGTGGTGCTGGATGATCTTAATGTGTATGGTTTTTGATTAAATAATGATTGAATGAACCTATTAATTGGACTGTTTTGATGCTAATTGTTATTATGTGAATTAAAAGAATGATACTATGTTAAAGATAAGTTCGAAAATGTTATGTATAAAGATGTTACGGTCAAATGCTAATATGATGCTATCCAAGATGTTTAAAAACGTTATTCCTAAAGTTATGTTATAAGATTGGCTAAAAAGATCTCCATGAAATCATAATTTGAGTGATTGTTGGCTTATGCCAATAAAATGGCTAACAATACATCGTCCAAAAGGGATGCATATAGACGGCTATAATGTTATGATTAATAATTGCATTGTCTAATTAAGATATAATAATGTAAGCATGAATGAATATAAGTTTGGCTTATGCCAACAAAAAAGTTATGAAGTCTATAGCCAATTGTTTATGCAATACTAATCATATGCCAATCTTGTGTAGTTAGAGTATCAAATGATAATATAAGCACTTCTAGACTAATTCAATGAACCCATAACCAAGGGCATGCCATTCGTTGGTACAACTGCCAACATGCTCTAAAACAATGACATATAAACTTATTAAACTCATTAAATGAAGTGCTCATCGTCCATAAATGATGATATGAATCTACTACACTAAAGTAAGTAAGTAACGTGAGTTATAACTTAATTAAAGAGGTCTAAATTAAGTAAGTGACCACAATGGGTTGTTAAAGGAAGTGAGACAAGTCTCACATACTGTAACAACCCTAAAAAAATGAATAAGCTAAATGTTTAAGGTGTCAAGAATGCTTGCGATTAGACCAAGGTTCACACGGATTGATATGCGTAGATCCGGACCTCAGAACCCTTACTACGACCAAGCCAACTAACTTGGGGAGTTAGTTGAGCTTGGAAAGGTTGGAACCAACCAAGTAAGGCTCTCGATAATGATGATTTAATCGAAGGAGTCTTTACCGGACTTAAAAAGAAGAAATTTTAAGTTTTGAGGGTCTAAGGGTAAAATGGTCCTTTACCAGGCAAGGGGTAATATCGTAATTACCCTAAATATATAATTAATTAATTATTTAATAAAGTGGAGGGGCAATTTGGGGAGAGAGAGCCGAAATTGGTCTCTTGAAATGAAGTCTTGCTCCACCCGGGTTCGAACCTAGGTGGGAGCAAGGATTTAATATGATTTTTTTTTATTATTGGTGAATTAATTTAATAAATTTGTAATTAATGGCTGATGTAAAAAGGAAAATCAGATTTTATTATTATTTATTATTTATTTACTTATTAATTAATGTTTTTTTTAAATTGACTAAGTCTTGCCAACTATCCTAGTTTTAAGATGCACTATCTCATACTATCTCTCTCACTCAAGCCTAAATCTCTCTCTCTCTCATCCAAATTATTTTTATTGGCTACAAAAAAACAGAAGATAAAAACATTAGAAAGAAATCAAAAGTTCTCTAAACTTAAAGAACTTACAAAAAAAAAAAATATATACAAGCAAGCAAGCTAACTTAAGAAACAAAAACTTTGCATCATCTTCTCGACGGGTTTGTGTTGAAGGTTTAGGGGAGCAGTTTGGCAGCACTTGGAAGGTGTGGAAAGCTACAACAAGGTATGGGTTTTCTCTCTTGGAATACTTTCTCCAAGAGGAATTTCTTTCTACAAAAGTCGACATATGAAACTAGGGTTGTCCCCTTGAATGTTGAACTCCTTGTCCCTAGTCTCCTTCCGATTTCAATCTAAATTAGTTTAGAAATCATGTTGTTTGTATGGTTGCTGGTAGCTAAGTGTGAAATATGATGTTCCTTGTGATTTTATGTTTGGAAATAGCAAGCATGTTCAATGATGTCAACCGAAAATGATGTGGTGCAATGTGTAAAATGTTTGTTGTTGTTCTCCGTTTTGAAGTCTTAAAATGACTTGTTTGATGATTGGAATTATTGTGCATAAGGTGTGTAAATTGTGATGTTAAATGAAGTGTAAGGCGGCTAATCATAAGTGGAAAAATCTAAGCTAAAACAACAATGAATCTACACCTAAGAATGTGTTAAACGAATCATGAAAGTACCTCAAAACGAATGTATGAATGTTGGTAAATAAAGGATAGAAAATTTAATAAAATTTCCAGCACTTGGTGATGGAATTTTCGGCCAGAATACTTAAGTTTGAGAGGTTTAAAAATATATTTAAAATATGTGAGGTCAGTGGGGATTGAACCCAAGACCTCACTACATGAAAGCTGGAAAAAAAAAAAAGAGAGGTGTGGGATTCGAACCCACAACCTCTCGGCCAAACAAGAGAGTAAGAGGGGAATTTTAAATTAATAAAAATAATGGGAGGAGTGGGATTCGAACCCACCACCTCTTGGCTAAAGAAGGAGACAAAGAGAGAAATTTAAAAGAAAATAAAGAGAGGTTGTGGGGGTTCGATCCCACAACCTCACTGCCAACACTTAAGTAGTTAAATTTTAAATGAAAATGAAAATAAGGAGGCTGTGGACAACCTCTAAGCCCCAAGCGAAATAAAGAAAAAAATAAATAAAGAGAGGTTGTGGGGGTTTGATCCCACAACCTCCTGGTTAAGCCGAAATGGACAGAAAATAAATGGGAAAATAAGAGGGGGCTGTGGGGGTTCGAACCCACAACCCCTCGACCAAAGGAGAGAAGTTCTAGAGAAAAGGAACTAAAAAGAAATGTTGATGTTTGGGTTCGACCTAGGGTCCTAATATCATGAAGACTAAAAATAAAGTCAAGGAAAAATGTAAGTATTGTCCAAGGGATTCGAACTTGGGTTTCCTTGCACAAATTTCCGTATTGATACATAAGTCATACGTGAATTAAATGTTCAAGAATAATGTCACCTACTTAGATCGAAATCGAGATCTTGGCATATATACAAGATACATAAGTCTTGTACTACATAATCTTAGAAAGATATGAGTCACTTAACGAACTATGAATGAAGCCTCATGGCTTGTATGTATAGACTCATAAGTCTAGCATACGCTTAAAAATAAGTGAACCTAAGATGTATGTAAAGAAACGAAGAAACCCTAGAAGGGTTAAGTAAGAGTACGAAATACGCAAATGGCCAAGTACATGGCATATGATGAAATGAACTTTCACGTAAAATGGGGTGAGTAATTATGAAGAGCAATTGTGCTAATGTTAATGAATGTGGTGACAACATGATATGAGGCTAATGTAAAAGATGAGAAAAATCTCAAATGAGCCTAAGTAATTGTTACCAAAAAGTACTCACCTATGAGAGTGTAAAGTTAATGAAGAGACCAGTCTCTATGAACACTCTAATGAAAGTATTGAGATTAACACACTTAATACTAATGATGAGATGAGAAATCATCTATTGAGCTATGATGTCCTCATACTAGAAGCCAGCTTCCATGACGTATGAGTTGAATGTAATGGAACTTTATACTGAGCACCGATAGACTAGCTATGAGCGGTGATACCTTCTTTCGGGAAAGGCGGAGGTTCACGTAACTCTCATGAGATGAGACTGTCCGGCTTGCCGGGTGTGGGTCTTCTTATATCTCCTGGTCTTCGAACCTATACTGCCAATATAGGGATCTGGCGGGGTTAAATTCCCATGTACGCTAGCATGTTTTGGGTCACCTTGGCCGGTGATTCCACCTCTTTTCGGTGTGGGGGAGACACTGGATTTCATGATGCTCACATGATCTATGTCATTTAAAGTTAATGTTCCCAATGAATGAATGAGGCCAGCCTCAAATGAAGCAAATAATGAAATGAATGATACCAAAGGTGTTAGAATAGGATAATCAAAAGGTGAGTTAGATTCAAGTAATGACATTACGTCATTCTTGGTCATTGCCAAACGAACCTAATGAAAGTCTTAAATTATATCCTAGGTATAGCTGGTGTTTACACTGGCCTATGAACGAAATGAAATGGAGTACGTATGAATGAACAAAATAGACTCTGTGTTTTGTAATGAAGACTCTCTAGTTGAGGTCCCATCTGTTGAGCCCTCATTTCTGGGATGTCTTAATGTTAAGTCCATGATTCCGAGGTCTCATGGCATATGAATGAATGCTATTAAAGGAGTTATGTGCTACATACAAAGTGTGTTGTAAGCTATATGATATGTGCTACGTGTAAATGTAATGTGCTGTTTACAAATGTGAAAAGTATGATGATGTATGTTATTCTCATGGCATAAGCTTCCTATTCCTTATCTGGATAGCTCACTGACTTTCCTAATCCAAATTTGGAAAGCTCATTGACTTTCCTAATCCAAATTTGAGAACCTCCTAATCTCAATTTGGCAAGTCCACTTACTTGACTTCCAAAAATCATGTCGTTAGGAAAGAGCTATTCTTTCTCATGCATGTCCTTGGTGTGTGCTTGCATATACCCATACTTAGTACAAGTGTGTACTAACCATATACATCTATACCATTTTAGGTACAGGCACAGGTGGGCGATAGAGCTACAGGATCATTGTTGTAGCTCTCCGGACGTCAGCGTTTATCCGGAGTTTGGTAGGTCCTCATGCTTTCGAGGATGATATTGTTTTACATTCCAGCTTAGTTTTAGAGTTGAGATAGTGGAGCATGTTCCACTAGCGTTTCTTTCCTGTTTTGATTCAGACCTTGTATTAGACCGTTTTGGCAAATATACAATTAAGATTTATTGAACTATTCCTTTTATTTGATTATCTCTTAATGTTAGATGGTTGATGGTGAACAAATTACGAATGTATTAGAAATGTTTAGTAAGCAATATTTAGAAATAAAAAGTTTCAAATTTTCCGCTAAAATTAACCTATGTAAAGTAAGAATGACGTAAGTAGGCTTGTCTGCGACCTCTGAGAGGTCAACGACGCCGGTCTCGTCTGGGGTCTAGATTCCAGTCGCGACAAAGTTGGTATCAGAGCACTAGGTTAAATTCCGAGAATAATGAGTTCACATCAACCACATTGAGTAGTTTCTAAGTCATGGTAGTGAAGTGCACCACTATCCTGAATTAGAGACTGCATGATGCGTAGGAAAATTTCCCTTCTTCTAATCTTATCGTGCTTTTCCTAATGTCTGAGTTCTTGGTGTTATGAGCGTGTCTAACATCAACCCCTGTTATTTTTCAGAGAATGAACCCTAGGAGGGCTATTGGTCAGAGGAGGAGGGGGCAGCTACTGGGGGCAATCAAGTTCCACCCCAGGCCCCAACTGAAGGAGTGGCCATGCCGGTTAATCCAGCTGGGTTGACCGATGCTGAGGTGAGGGCATCTTTGGCCCAGATGGCACAGGCCATCAGGATGCAGGCTCAGGCTATGACTGCCCAAGTCAACTGGTAGAATGTTCAGAGGGAGAACCCACCGGTTCGCAGCATGACTGATAGACTACGAGATTTCACGAGGATGAACCCTCCCATATTCACAGGGGCTAAGACATCGGAGGATCCTCAAGAGTTTGTAGATGAGGTGCATAAGATCCTGGTGGCTATGGGGGCCACTGATATTGAGAAGGCTGAGCTGGCTTCCTATCAGCTCAAGGATGTTACACAAACTTGGTGCAAGATGTGGCAAGATAGCCGTGTCTTAGGTGGAGTGCCAGTCACTTGGGACCTGTTCAAGACAACATTTCTGGAGAGGTTCTTTCCCAGAGAGATGAGGGAAGCCAAGGTTGAAGAGTTCATCAACCTTAAACAAGGATCCGTGACAGTCAGGGAGTATTCCCTGAAGTTTGTTAAGCTATCCAGGTATATTACTTTCCTTAGTATTTAATAGCAAGATTGAGAAGAGTACTGAAGCTTGTCGAATTATCCAGGTATGCTACTTACCTGGTTTCGAACAGCAGGGATGAAATGAGTAGGTTCCTCACAGGAATCAATGGAGACCTGGAGGAGGAATGTCGGTCTGCGATGCTCCATGATAATATGGACCTTTCCAGGTTGATGGTGCATGTACAGCAGGTAGAGGACAGTCGTAGAAAGAGGGGTATTCGTGATGTTAGGAGGCCTAGGCCTCAAGATCAGGCCGGTCCCAGCCACGGAGGCCACTGAAACAACTTTGGCGTCCGTGAGCAGCTAAGGTTTAATAAGGGACTCCCCCACCAAAGGGAGTCAAGTTCATCCAGTGGTCTCTATGATAGGGATTCTGAGTCCAGAGATAAGAGAAACAAGGAAGTATATACACCTAAGGAAAGGCAACTTTGCAGGAGGTGTGGCAGACAGCATAGAGGAGAGTGTATGATGGGCTCTAACTCTTGTTACAGCTGTGGAAAACCGGGACACATGGTGAAGGATTGCACGAATAGAAGAAGTCAAGAACAAGGGAAGGAGAGAGTTCAGACTAATGGCCCAAATGAAGAGGCTCCAAGGAGGCAACGATTCTTCGCACTCAAGTCTAGGGGTGCAGAGGAAGGCACTTCTGATGAAGCCTCGGGTGCGTAGCCTTAATTAGCCTTTCATATATTTGACTGTGTATGGTGTTTATGCCCTAGTATGAGGTTAATATGTTTGAAGTCATCATGTTGGTTGCTGATTTATATGACTTTTATGTTGACTTATGTTGTATGCTTTGATGAGACTAGTTTAGGGAAGAATTCCTTAGTCTATTAATGTGAAGCTACTAGTAGGTTTCAAGGATGTGTACGATCATGTTAAGATGTTAATCAGATATTCACCCATGGAAGTATTGAAGTACCTACGTATGTGTACGTTCTATAGATGACATACTTATTGTTAGTAACGAGTAGTGTCATTCGGGGACGAATGTTCCTAAGGGGGAGATAATGTAACAACCCTAAAAAAATGAATAAGCTAAATGTTTAAGGTGTCAAGAATGCTTGCGATTAGACCAAGGTTCACACGGATTGATATGCGTAGATCCAGACCTCAGAACCCTTACTACGACCAAGCCAACTAACTTGGGGAGTTAGTTGAGCTTGGAAAGGTTGGAACCAACCAAGTAAGGCTCTCGAAAATGATGATTTAATCAAAGGAGTCTTTACCGGACTTAAAAAGAAGAAATTTTAAGTTTTGAGGGTCTAAGGGTAAAATGGTCTTTTACCAGGCTAGGGGTAATATCGTAATTACCCTAAATATATAATTAATTAATTAAGGGGCAATTTGGGGAGAGAGAGCCGAAATTGGTCTCTTGAAATGAAGTCTTGCTCCACCCGGGTTCTAACCTAGGTGGGAGCAAGGATTTAATATGATTTTTTTTTTATTATTGGTGAATTAATTTAATAAATTTATAATTAATGGCTGATGTAAAAAGGAAAATCAGATTTTATTATTATTTATTATTTATTTACTTATTAATTAATTTTTTTTTTAAATTGACTAAGTCTTGCCAACTATCCTAGTTTTAAGATGCACTATCTCACACTGTCTCTCTCCCTCAAGCCTAAATCTCTCTCTCTCTCATCCAAATTATTTTTCTTGGCTGCAAAAAAATAGAAGATAAAAACATTAGAAAGCAATGAAAAGTTCTCTAAACTCAAAGAACTTACAAAAAAGAAATATACAAGCAAGCAAGCTAACTTAAGAAACGAAAACTTTGCATCATCTTCTCGACGGGTTTGTGTTGAAGGTTTAGGGGAGGAGTTTGGCAGCACTTGAAAGGTGTGGAAAGCTACAACAAGGTATGGGTTTTCTCTCTTGGAATACTTTCTCCAAGAGGAATTTCTTTCTACAAAAGTCGACATATGAAACTAGGGTTGTCCCCTTGAATGTTGAACTCCTTGTCCCTAGTCTCCTTCCGATTTCAATCTAAATTAGTTTAGAAATCATGTTGTTGGTATGGTTGCTGGTAGCTAAGTGTGAAATATGATGTTCCTTGTGATTTTATGTTTGGAAATAGCAAGCATGTTCAATGATGTCAACCCAAAATGATGTGGTGCAATGTGTAAAATGTTTGTTGTTGTTCTCCGTTTTGAAGTCTTAAAATGACTTGTTTGATGATTGGAATTATTGTGCATAAGGTGTGTAAATTGTGATGTTAAATGAATTGTAAGGCGGCTAATCATAAGTGGAAAAATCTAAGCTAAAACAACAATGAATCTACACCTAAGAATGTGTCAAACGAATCATGAAAGTACCTCAAAACGAACGTATGAATGTTGTTAAATAAAGGATAGAAAATTTAATAAAATTTCCAACACTTGGTGATGGAATTTCCGGCCAGAATACTTAAGTTTGAGAGGTTTAAAAATATATTTAAAATATGTGAGGTCAGTGGGGATTGAACCCAAGACCTCACTACATGAAAGCTAGAAAAAAAAGAAGAGAGGTGTGGGACTCGAACCCACAACCTCTCGGCCAAACAAAAGAGTAAGAGGGGAATTTTAAATTAATAAAAATAATGGGAGGAGTGGGATTCGAACCCACCACCTCTTGGCTAAAGAAGGAGACAAAGAGAGAAATTTAAAAGAAAATAAAGTGAGGCTGTGGGGGTTCGATCCCACAACCTCACTGCCATTACTTAAGTAGTTAACTTTTAAATGAAAATGAAAATAAGGAGGTTGTGGACAACCTCTAAGTCCCAAGCGAAATAAAGAAAAAAATAAATAAAGAGAGGCTGTGGGGGTTTGATCCCACAACCTCCTGGTTAAGCCGAAATGGACAGAAAATAAATGGGAAAATAAGAGGGGGCTGTGGGGGTTCGAACCCACAACCCCTCGACCAAAGGAGAGAAGTTCTAGAGAAAAGGAACTAAAAAGAAATGTTGATGTTTGGGTTCGACCTAGGGTCCTAATATCATAAAGACTAAAAATAAAATCAAGGAAAAATGTAAGTATTGTCCAAGGGATTCGAACTTGGGTTCCCTTGCCCAAATTTCCGTATTGATACATAAGTCATACGTGAATTAAATGTTCAATAATAATGCCACCTACTTAGATCGAAATCGAGATCTTGGCATATATACAAGATACATAAGTCTTGTACTACATAATCTTAGAAAGATATGAGTCACTTAACGAACTATGAATGAAGCCTCATGGCTTGTATGTATAGACCCATAAGTCTAGCATACGCTTAAAAATAAGTGAACCTTAGATGTATGTAAAGAAACGAAGAAACCCTAGAAGGGTTAAGTAAGAGTCCGAAATACGCAAATGGCCAAGTACATGGCATATGATGAAATGAACTTTCACGTAAAATGGGGTGAGTAATTATGAAGAGCAATTGTGCTAATGTTAATGAATGTGGTGACAACATGATATGAGGCTAATGTAAAAGATGAGAACAATCTCAAATGAGCCTAAGTAATTGTTACCAAAAAGTACTCACATATGAGAGTGTAAAGTTAATGAAGAGACCAATCGCTATGAACACTCTAATGAAAGTATGGAGCTTAACACACTTAATACTAATGATGAGATGAGAAATCATCTATTGAGCTATGATGTCCTCATACTAGAAGCCAGCTTCCATGACGTATGAGTTGAATGTAATGGAACTTTATACTGAGCACCGATAGACTAGCTATGAGCGGTGATGCCTTCTTTCAGGAAGGGCGGAGGTTCACGTAACTCTCATGAGATGAGACTGTCCGGCTTGCCGGGTATGGGTCTCCTTATATCTCTTGGTCTTCGAACCTATACTGCCAATATAGGGATCTGGCGGGGTTAAATTCCCATCTACGCTAGCATGTTTTGGGTCACCTTGGCCGGTGATTCCACCTCTTTTCGGTGTGGGGGAGACACTGGATTTATGATGCTCACATGATCTATGTCATTTAAAGTTAAAGTTCCCAATGAATGAAAGAGGCCAGCCTCAAATGAAGCACATAATGAAATGAATGATACCAAAGGTGTTAGAATAGGATAATCAAAAGGTGAGTTAGATTCAAGTAATGACATTAGGTCATTCTTGGTCATTGCACAACGAACCTAATGAAAGTCTTAAACTACATCCTAGGTATAGCTGGTGTTTACACTGGCCTATGAACGAAATGAAATGGAGTACGTATGAATGAACGAAACAGACTCTCTGTTTGGTAATGAAGACTCTCTAGTTGAGGTCCCATCTGTTGAGCCCTCATTTCTGGGATGTCTTAATGTTAAGTCCATGATTCCGAGGTCTCATGGCATATGAATGAATGATATTAAAAGAGTTATGTGCTACATACAAAGTGTGTTGTAAGCTATATGATATGTGCTACGTGTAAATGTAATGTGCTGTTTGCAAATGTGAAAAGTATGATGATGTATGTTATTCTCATGGCATAAGCTTCCTATTCCTAATCTGGAAAGCTCACTGACTTTCCTAATCCAAATTTGGAAAGCTCATTGACTTTCCTAATCCAAATTTGGGAACCTCCTAATCTCAATTTGGCAAGTCCACTGACTTGACTTCCAAAAATCATGTCGTTAGGAAAGAGCTATTCTTTCTCATGCATGTCCTTGGAGTGTGCTTGCATATACCCATACTTAGTACAAGTGTGTACTAACCCTATACATCTATACCATTTTAGGTACAGGCACAGGTGGGCGATAGAGCTACAGGATCATTGTTGTAGCTCTCCGGACGTCAGCATTTATCTGGAGTTTGGTAGGTCCTCATGCTTTCGAGGATGCTATTGTTTTACATTCCAGCTTAGTTTTAGAGTTGAGCTAGTGGAGCATGTTCCACTAGCGTTTCTTTCCAGTTTTGATTCAGACTTTGTATTGGACCGTTTTGGCAATTATACAATTAAGATTTATTGAACTATTCCTTTCATTTGATTATCTCTTAATGTTAGATGGTTGATGGTGAACAAATTACGATTGTATTAGAAATGTTTAGTAAGCAATATTTAGAAACAAAAAGTTTCAAATTTTCCGCTAAAATTAACCTATGTAAAGTAAGAATGACGTAAGTAGGCTTGTCTGCGACCTCTGAGAGGTTAACGACGCCGGTCTCGTCTGGGGTCTAGATTCCAGTCGTGACACTTACACCTAAGCTACTATGTTAAAACAATACTCACGTATGAAAGTGTTAGAATGTGTGAGACTGTATCATTAACACCAAAGGATGATATGTAAGGAAAATTCACATTTTATCAATGTAAAGTAAGGATGACCAGTCATCAATAGAGTAAGTAAATCTCAATCTAGAAGCAAGCTCCATAATGCTTGAGTCAACAGTAAAAGATAGAGAAGAAATGAGCATTAACGTAATGAGGTGAGTAATTATATTAATCTATGATGCTAATGAAAATGGTAACAACATGATAAGAGGCTATGATGAATGGTGAGACAAGTCTCAACCAAGCCTAAGTAAAGCTTACTAAAAGTACTCACCTAAGAGAGTGTTGAATATCAAGAGACAAGTCTCAATCATACTCTATATGTAAGTGTAAGGACAATTCACACTTAATACTAATGATGAGATGAGAAATCATCTAATGAGCAATGATTCCCTCATGATAGAAGCCAACTTCTATGATGTGTGAGATGAATGTAATGGAACTTATACTAAGCACCGATAGGCTAGATATGATTCGCGATTCCTTCTTTCGGGAAGGCAGAGGTTCGAGTAAATCTCATGAGATGAGACTGTCCATTTAGGCTTGTATGGGTTTCCTTATATATCCTAGTCTTTGAACCTATGCTGCCAACATAGGATTCAAGCAGGGTTCAATTCCCTATAGACGTTAGCATGTTTTGGTTTCACCTTGGCCAATGACTCCACCTCTTTTCGGTGTGGGGAAGACACCAGATTACACGACGCTCACATGATCTATGTCGGTTAAGGTTGGAGTTCCTCAAAGTATGAAAGATAATGAAATGAACGATACTGAAGGTGTTTGCGCAAGGCAATCAGGAGGTGAAATCACATTCAAGTAATGACATTAGGTCATTCTTGGTCATTGCACTTCATGATCCCGATGAGAGTCTTAAACTTCATCCTAGGTATATCTGGTGTTTACATCAGCCTACAAATGAATGAAATGAACAATGTGAAGTACGAATGAATGAATGAAGCAGACTCTATGTTTGCTAAAGAAGGCCCTCGGGTTGAGGTCTCATATGTTGGGTCCTCAATTGAGATATCTTAATGCTATATCAACTATTTCAAGGTCTCGTGTATATGAAATGTATAGTATATATAACATGAAAGTAATGAAATCAATGGCATAATCAATAAAGAATGGCTTATGAGATGAGTTTTGTGCTTTGAATTTTTTAAAATACATCATATTCATACCACAATTCGCAACTAATGAATTAGGAAAGTCTAATGACTAGACTTTCAGGAATGACATGTTGCTTAGGAAGAGCTTTCATTGATCATGCATAGCTTTATGTGTATGTGTGCATACACCCATACTTAGTACAAGTGGTGTTCTAACCCCCTAATATTTACTATTTTTATAGGTGCAGGTTAGAGGATAGATTGACGACACTTGCAGCGGTTTGGACTTTATCGTTTCTCCAAACTATTTGGTATATCCTCTTAATTTCGAGGTTACTACAGTCTTAGTCTAGCTTTAGATATAGACATAGCTAGTGGATGTTGTCCCTAGCGTTTCTTTCACATTTTATTTTAAAACTCTTTGATGTAAGACCGTTTTGGCAACTTAATATATTCTATTCATCCTTTGTTTTGAAACATTCTTGATATTAGATGGTTGTCTATTGATGTTGATCTTAGTATATAATGTTTAATTTGTAATAACTATATGAAGTCTAAGTAAACTTCATACATATAAAAAGTTTCAAATTTTCCGCAAATTTAACTAGATGAATGTGATGAATGCAGGATGAGGCTTGTCTGCGACCTCTGAGAGGTTAACGACGCCGGTGGCAATTTGGATTCAAGAATCTGGGTCGTTACAAACTTAGTATTAGAGAATGAAGTTAAATTACCTAAGATCTAAAGCTCAACAGAACCACGTTATGTAGTTTCTAGCTTATGATTGTGAAGCGCGCCACAATCTTGAGTTAGAGACTACGCTATGATAGGAAATCTTCACTTCTTCTACTCTTTATCGTGCTATCTAGAGCTTTGACACTTTGTGTCATTCTAAATATCTAACTTCCTTCT
Organism: Solanum sitiens; assembly: GCA_016801875.1. Lineage (NCBI taxonomy): Eukaryota > Viridiplantae > Streptophyta > Magnoliopsida > Solanales > Solanaceae > Solanum > Solanum sitiens. The sequence continues at coordinate 431,372 of JABWTJ010000347.1, read as the reverse complement.
TGTGTTAACACGTAGAAGAATACACACAAGAATTAGGATGGTCAAGTGATCTAAGGCGCCAGACTCAAGATCTAGCCTTCCCAAGAAGGACCATAATGGAAATGCCCAATGTGGACGAAAGACGTGTGGTTAGTGTGGCTATTCGCATGGAGGTGAATGCATGGTAATGTCTAAAAGCCTGCTATGAGTATTGATGAGGAGGATAAGGATAAGTTGGCTGCATACCAACTCAAGAATATGGCTTAGGCATGGATTTGCTCCATAAGTGTTATGCTACCATAGACTATCAAACCAGGGTAGTAAGGTTTCAGTTGTCAAATGAGTTAGAGTTTAAATTGGAAGGGCGTCGTTCAATCCAACAAAGCCATATAATTTCAAATCATAAAGCCAAGAAGATTTTATCTAAGGGGTTAGATATACTCTTCTTAAATCTGGATTATGTTTAAGAAAACTCTAAGTTTAAGTGCTTTAGTCGATTTGGTGTGATAGGTCACTAATCGTATGTCTTATAATAGCACTATGTGAGTTAAAACGAAGTTATGTTTGCATTTCATGAGCTGTTTTTGTGTAGCATAGACATGTTTCACGTGTTGCATGATTTGTGATGTGCATTAAGTTAACTGTAATTGAGAAGGAAATTCCTCAATCTCAAATATAAAGCTTCAGATAAGCTTGAATGATATGCATCATCCAAATAAGTGTGAATCAGATATTCACAAAAGAGAAACGTTTAAGTTTAATAAAGTAAATGATCAAACTGAAATTCTTACACTAACCTATTACAACTGAAGAAACATCCTAATAATTAACCTAAGATGGTCCAAAAGGGTTAATTTTGGTTCCAATGACTTAGGAGTACTTTATTACTTACCCTAGGTACCTAAATTAATTAAATTAAGGATTTAATTAATTAATATAAAGTCAAAATATTGACCAAACCCATAGTCAACACCAATTTCAAGATTTGACTAAGTGTTATGTTCTCATATGTTTAGTCAACTTAGGAGGGGCATTTTGGTAATTGGTTAATTATTTTATTAAATTAGTTTATTAAACCTAAGTTGTATAATTGAAGATCAGTTCTTAAACCTAAAAATCACTTTCAAATTCATAGAAAAAAAGGACGCAAAAACAGTAAGTAACGAACGAATGAAAAAGGCAGAAAATTTATCGATTTCTCTAGGGCGATTTCAAGGTTTCCTCAAGGTTTCGTTCAAGGTGATATTCGTAGATTAAGTTCTAATTAAGGTATGGTTTTATCTCTAGGACTTCTTTCTCTAAGAAAATTTTTTTCCGAATGATTCAAAGATCTTGAAAACTAGGGTTGTTTCCCGTCGTTCTTGTCGAACTCCTTTCCCTAGTATCCTTGTTACGAATGCAATATTAAATAGGTTAGAAATCATGTTGTTGGTATGTGGTGCTGGCTGATCTTAATGTGTATGGTTTTTGATTAAATAATGATTGAATGAACCTATTAATTGGACTCGTTTGATGCTAAGTGTTATTATGTGAATTAAAAGAATGATACTATGTTAAAGATATTTCCGAAAATGTTATGCATGAAGATGTTATGGTCTGTTGTGCATGCTTGCTGTGAATATGACGTTATGAAGATGGTATATGTATAAAATTCTAATATGATGCTGTCCAAGATGTTTAAAAACGTTATGCCTAAAGTTTTGTTATAAGATTGGCTAAAAAGATCTCCATGAAATCATAATTTGAGTGATTGTTGCCTTATGCCAATAAAATAGCTAACAATACATTTTCCAAAAAGGATGCATGCAAATGGCTATAATGTTATGATTAATAATTGCATTGGCTAATGAATAAGGTATAATAATGTAAGCATGAATGAATATAACTTTTGCTTATGCCAACAAAGAAATTATGAAGTCTATAGCCAATTGTTTATGCCAATACTAATCATATGCCAATCTTGTGTAGTTAGAGTATCAAATGATAATTTAAGCACTTGTAGACTAATTCAATGAACCCATAAACAAGGGCATGCCATTCATTGGGACAACTCCAAACATTCTCTAAAACAATGACATATAAACTTATGAAACTCATTAAATGAAGTGCTCATCGTCCATAAACGATGATATGAATCTACTACACTAAAGTAAGTAAGTAACATGAGTTATAACTTAATTAAAGGGGTCTAAATTAAGTAAGTGACCAGAATGGGGTGTTAAAGGAAGTGAGACAAGTCTCACTTACACCTAAGCTACTATGTTAAAAGAATACTCACGTATGAAGGTGTTAGAATGTGTGAGAGAGTCTCATTAACACCAAAGGATGATATGTAAGGAAAATCCATATTTCATCAATGTAAAGTAAGGATGACCAGTCATCAATAGAGTAAGTAAATCTCAATCTAGAAGCAAGCTCCATAATGCTTGAGTCAACACTAAAAGATAAAGAAGAAATGAGCATTCACGTAATGAGGTGAGTAATTATATTAATCTATGATACTAATGAAAATGGTGACAAAATGATAAGAGGCTAAGATGAATGGTGAGAAGGGTATCAACCAAGCCTAAGTAAAGGTCACTAAAAGTACTCATCTAAGAGAGTGTTGAATATCAAGAGACAAGTCTCAATCATACTCTATATGTAAGTGTAAGGACAATTCACACATAATACTAATGATAAGATGAGAAATCATCTAATGAGCAATGATGCCCTCATGCTAGAAGCCAACTTCTATGATGTGTGAGATCAATGTAATGGAACTTTATATTGAGCACCGACAGGCTAGCTATGATTCGCGATTCCTTCTTTTGGGAAGGCAGAGGTTCGTGTAAATCTCATGACATGAGACAGTCCATTTAGGCGGGTATGGGTCTCCTTATATATCCTAGTGTTTGAACCTATGCTGCCAACATAGGGTTCTAGCATGGTTCAATTCACTGTATACGCTAGCATGTTTTGTTTTCACCTTGGCCAGTGACTCCACCTATTTTCGGTGTGGGGAAGACAATCATGATGCTCACATGATCTATGTCGGTTAAGGTTGGAGTTCCTCAAAGTATGAAAGATACTGAAATGAACGATACCGAAGGTGTTTGTGCAACACAATCAGGAGGTGAAATCAGATTCAAGTAATGACATTAGGTCATTCTTGGTCATTGCACTTCATGATTCCGATGAGAATCTTAAACTTCATCCTAGCTATAGCTGGTGTTTACATCAGCCTATGAATGAATAAAATGAATAATGTGAAGTACGAATGAACGAATGAAGCAGACTATGTGTTTGCTAAAGAAGGCCCTCGGGTTGAGGGCCCATATGTTGGGTCCTCACTTGAGATGTCTTAATGCTATATCAACGATTTCAAGGTCTCGTGTATATGAAATGTATGATATATAAAACATGAAAGTAATGAAATCAATGGCATAATCAATAGATAATTGCACATGAATGTAAAAAATACTTGATGTAATGAATAACTTTTTGTAAGGATAGTCAAATCGTGTCCATTAAAGTTTACAATAAGTAAAGGGCATAGCTAATAATGAATCCTCATGTTATGAAAATGATAAAGCCAAATAAATTGGCTTATAATGACTTTATATAATTGGCAAAAGATATTATCCAAATAAGATTGGTTTATAATGACTTCTTACATTAGGACAATAATACAATAATAGGAATAGTCACTAAAGATTGGTTTATATAGAATTCATGCCCAAAGTAAGAAATATCATAAGCTTTAATGATATGCCCCAAGAACTATGCACATTATACAACCAACTAAAGAATGAGTATAGTCAATAAGTATTGACTAATAAATATATTCATTCCCAAATTATAGTTAAGTCATTTCCTAAATCTCTTGAATTACTTACTTGATTCATTGTGGGTATGAGACTACAACGAATCATTGCACTATTAAGTAAAACATAGGACTAAAGGAATTATTGAACTACATAACAAGAAGAGGAAAAAGACTGAATATAAAACTAAGTGTTGAAAAAAAGAGGCTCTCTGGCTTGGAGGATCAAAAATTCAAATCTTCGCACGAGTGGTTCTAAAATTATGTTGATGATACTAATGTCTTGTAATCATATAGAAAATGAGTTGTGTGCTTTGAATGCATTAATATACATCATATTCATACCATAATTCACAACTAATGAATTAGGAAAGTCTAATGACTAGACTTTCAAGAAATGGCATATTTCTTAGGAAGAGCTTTCATTGATCATGCATAGCTTTATGTGTATGTGTGCATACACACATAGTCAGAACAAGTGGTGTACTAACCCCCTAGTATTTACTATTTTTATGGGTGCAGGTCAGAGGAAAGATTGACGACACTTGCAGCGGTTTGGACTTCAGCGATTCTCCAAACTATTTGGTAAATCCTCTTGATTTTGAGAATGCTACAGTCTTAGTCTAGCTTTAGATATAGACATAGCTAGTGGATGTTGTCCCTAGCGTTTCTTTCACATTTCATTTCAAACCTTTTGATGTAAGGCCATTTTGGCAACTTAATATATTCTATTCATCGTTTGTTTTGAAATGTTCTTGATATTAGATGGTTGTCTATTGATGTTGAGCTTAGTATATAATGGTTAATAAGTAATGACTATATGAAGTCTAAGTAAACTTCATACGTATAAAATGTTTTAAATTTTCTACAAATTTAACTAGATGAATGTGATGAATGCAAGATGAGGCTTGTCTGCGACCTCTGAGAGGTTAACGACGCCGGTGGCTATTCGGATTCAAGAATCCGGGTCGTTACAAACTTGGTATCAGAGCATGAGGTTAAATTACCTAGGATCTAAAGCTCAACACAAACACGTTACGTAGTTTCTAGCTTATGGTTCTAAAGCGCGCCACAATCAAGACTAAGAGACTACGCGATGAGAGGAAATCTTCCCTTCTTCTACTCTTTATCGTGCTATCTAGAGCTTTGACACTTTGTGTCATTCTAAATATCTAACTTCCTTCTTGTGTGAACACGTAGAATAATACACACAAGAATTAGGATGGCCAAGTGGTCTAAGGCACCAGACTCAAGATCTAGCCTTCCCAAGAAGGGCCATAATGGAAATGCCCAATGTGGACGAAAGACGTGTGGTGAGTGTGGCTATTCGCATGGAGGTGAATGCATGGTAATGTCTAAAAGGCTGCTATAAGTATTGATGAGGAGGAGAAGGATAAGTTGGCTGCATACCAACTCAAGAATATGGCTTAGGCATGGATTTGCTCCATAAGTGTTACGCTACCATAGACTATCAAACCAGGGTATTAAGGTTTCAGTTGCCAAATGAGTTAGAGTATAAATTGGAAGGGCGTCATTCAATCCAACAAAGCCATATAATTTCAAATCTTAAGGCCAACAAGATTTTATCTAAGGGGTTAGATATACTCTTTCTAAGTTTGGTTTATGTTTAAGAAAGCTCTAATTTTAAGTGCTTTAGTCGATTTGGTGTGATAGGTCACTAATCGTATGTCTTATAATAGCACTATGTGAGTTAAAACGAAGTTATGTTTGCATTTAATGTACTATTTCTGTGTAGCATAGACATGTTTCCTGTGTTGCATGATTTGTGATGTGCATTAAGCTAAGTGTGATTGAGAAGGAAATTCCTCATTAAGCTAAGTGTGATTGAGAAGGAAATTCCTCAATCTCAAATATAAAGCTTCACATAAGCTTTAATTATATGCATCATCCAAATAAGTGTGAATAAGATATTCACAAAAGAGAAACGTTTAAGTATGATAAAGTAACCTTGGAAAGTCACCCTCTTTGTTTAAATGATGTGTAAGTGTAATTCGTGGATGAATATTCCTAAGGGGGGGATAATGTAATATTCCGAAAAATTACATGTCTAGTGAAGAGCCCAATAGGTCTTTAAGAATGCGTATTGGGATACGTAGGCATCCCAATGCCCAATATTTAGAAATATTGGTCATAGTATAGAAAATTGGCTAAGGGGTATTAGCCAATTTCTATATAATACCCAAATAAGCAAAATATTGGGCATATTAGAAATATTGGCTTAAAGGGGTGTTAGCCAATTTTCTAACATTAATGATCTTGTTTATGAATTGTACCTGCACTAAAGACCCTAAGCTAAAAACATAGATTTCCAAGTATTCACTGAGGTGTGAGGCATCCAAGTGTCAAGCCTAGATATCATAGCACATGACCATTTAAAATGATCATGTAAATTAAACAGTGACCAAGGACATGGTGAGGGTCCATGGGACAATAAGTAAACATTCCTAAATTAACCATAAATAATAGTTAGTTAGGAAAGTACAACCAACCCATGTGCAAGAACATGTGCGAGACATGTGAAGAAGTGGCCAAAGGAAGGGACCACCCTAACCGAATTCGGTTATGGTAGTTAGGGGGGAAAACGGGCACAAGGTACCAGTCCATGTGGGGCCTAACTTCCTCACTAATTCTAGACTCTAACCTAATGCCCTAAATAGCTAACTAACCTAGTACCTAACGAAATAAACTAATTAGTGCACCCGACAACCTAGGACTAAACCGGGTTAACACTAACCTAGTACTAATTGAAGAGACAACCTAGTAGCTAACCTAGGATGGTCCAAAAGGTTAGTTATGGTCCTAAAAACTTAGGTGTACTTTAGTTATTATCCCAGCTTACCTAATTAATTAATTTAGCAACTTAATTAATTAATTTAAAAGGGCTAAAACCGAAACAACAAAGGAAATTTCTAGATTTCGGTTAAAACAAGAAAGGGACAACCTAGTACCTAACCTAGGATTGTCCAAAGAGTTAGTTTAGGTCCTAAAAACCTAGATATACTTTAGTAATTAACCTAGGCTACTTAATTAAATCATTTAGAAACTTAATTTATTAATTTAAAGGGGCAAAACCGAAATCACAAAGCAATTTCAAGGTTTCGGTTAAAACAGGAAAAAGACAAACTAGTACCTAACCTAGGATGGTTCAAAGGATTGGTTATGGTCCTAACGACTTAAAGGTACTTTAGTAATTACCTTAGGTCACCTAATTAATTAATTTAGCAATTTAATTAATTAGTTTAAATGATCAAACTGATATTCTTACACTAACTTAGTACAACTGAAGAAACATCCTAGTACTTAACCTAGGATGGTCCAAAAGGGTTAATTTTGGTTCCAATGACTTAGGGGTACTTTATTGCTTACCCTAGGTACCTAAATTAATTAAATTAAGGATTTAATTAATTAAAATAAACAAAATGTTGACCAAAACCATGGTCAACACCAATTTCCAGATTTGACTAAGTGTTATGTTCTCCTATGTTTAGTCAACTTAGGAGGGGCGTTTTGGTAATTGGTTAATTAGTTTATTAAATTATTTTATTAAGCCTAAGTTGTATAATTTAATATCAGTTCTTAAACCTAAAAATCATGGTTCAAACTCATAGAAAAAAAGGACGCAAAAACAGTAAGCAACAAACGAAAGAAAAAGGCAGAAAATTTATCGATTTCTCTAAGGCGATTTCAATGTTTCTTCAAGGTTTAGTTCAAGGTGGTATTCGTAGATTAAGTTCTACTTAAGGTATGGGTTTATCTCCTGGACTTCTTTCTCCAAGAAAATTTTCTTTCGAATGATTCAAAGATCTTGAAAACTAGGGTTGTTTCCCGTAGTTCTTGTCGAACTCTTTTCCCTAGTATCCTTGTTACGATTTCAATGTTGAATAGGTTAGAAATTATGTTGTTGGTATGTGGTGCTGACTGATCTTAATGTGTATGGTTTGATTAAATAATGATTGAATGAACCTATTAATTGGACTCGTTTGATGCTAAGTGTTATTATGTGAATTAAAAGAATCGTACTATGTTAAAGATATGTCCGAAAATGTTATGTATGAAGATGTTACGGTCTGTTGTGCATGCTTGCTGTTAATATGACGCTATGAAGATGATATATTCATCAAATGCTAATATGATGCTGTCCAATATGTTTAAAAATGTTATGCCTAAAGTTATGTTATAAGATTGGCTAAAATGATCTCCATGAAATCATAATTCAATGAAACCATAACCAAGGGCATGCCATTCATTGGGACAACTCCCAACATGCTCTAAAAGAATGACATATAAACTTATGAAACAAATTAAATGAAGTGCTCATCGTCTATAAAAGATGATATGAATCTACTACACTAAAGTAAGTAAGTAATGTGAGTTATAACTTAATTAAATAGGTCTATATTAAGAAAGTGACCAGAATGGGGTGTTAAAGAAAGTGAGACAAGTCTCACTTACACCTAATCTAATATGTTAAAAGAATACTCACGTATGAAGGTGTTAGAATGTGTGAGACAGTCTCATTAACACCAAAGGATGATATTTAAGGAAAATTCACATTTCATCAATGTAAAGTAAGGATGACCAGTCATCTATAGAGTAAGTAAATCTCAATCTAGAAGTAATCTCCATAATGCCTGAGTCAACACTAAAAGATAATGAAGAAATGAGCATTCATGTAATGAGGTGAGTAATTATATTAATGTATGATACTAATGAAAATGGTGACAACATGATAAGAGGCTAAGATGAATGGTGAGACAAGTATCAACCAAGCCTAAGTAAATGTCACTAAAAGTACTCATCTAAGAGAGTGTTGAATATCAAGAGACAAGTCTCAATCATACTCTATATGTAAGTGTAAGGACAATTCACACTTAATACTAATGATAAGATGAGAAATCATCTAATGAGAAATGATGCCCTCATGCTAGAAGCCAACTTCTATGATGTGTGAGATCAATGTAATGGAACTTTATATTGAGCACCGATAGGCTATCTATGATTCCTGATTCCTTCTTTCGGGAAGGCAGAGGTTCGTGTAAATCTCATGACATGAGACAGTCCATTTAGGCGGGTATGGGTCTCCTCATATATCCTAGTCTTTGAACCTATGCTGCCAGCATAGGGTTCTAGCATGGTTCAATTCCCTGTATACGCTAGCATGTTTTGGTTTCACCTTGGCCAGTGACTCCACCTCTTTTCGGTGTGGGGAAGACAATCATGATGCTCACATGATCTATGTCGGTTAAGGTTGGAGTTCCTCAAAGTATGAAAGATAATGAAATGATTGATACCGAAGGTGTTTGTGCAACACAATCAGGAGGTGAAATCAGATTCAAGTAATGACATTAGGTCATTATTTGTCATTGCACTTCATGATCTCGATGAGAGTCTTAAACTTCATCCTAGGTATAGCTGGTCGTTACATCAGCCTACGAATGAATGAAATGAATAATTTGAAGTACGAATGAACGAATGAAGCAGACTCTGTGTTTGCTAAAGAAGGCCCTCGGGTTGAGGTCCCATATGTTGGGTCCTCACTTGAGATGTCTTAATGTTATATCAACGATTCCAAGGTCTCGTGCATATGAAATGTATAATATATAAAATATAAAAGTAATGAAATCAATGGCATAATCAATAGAGAATGGCTGATGAAATGTAACAAATACTTTATGTAATGAATAACTTGCAGTAAGGATAGTCAAATCGTGTCCAATAAAGTTTACAATAAGTAAAGGGCATAGCTAATAATGAATCCTCATGTTATGAAAATGATAAAGCCAAATAAATTGGCTTATAATGACTTTGTATAATTGACAAAAGATATTAGCCAAATAAAATTGGCTTATAATGACTTCTTACATTAGGCCAATAATACAATAATAGGAATAGTCACTAAAGATTGGTTTATAAAGAATTCATGCCAAAGTAAGCAAGATCATAAGTTAATGATATGCCCCAAGAACTATGCACATTATGCAATCAACTAAAGAATGAGTATAGTCAATAAGTATTGACTTATAAATATATTCATGCCCCAAATTGTAGTTAAGTCATTTCCTAAATCTCTTGTAAGTAAAACGTAGGTCTAAAGGAATTATTGAACTACATAACAAGAACAGGGAAAAGACTGAAAATAAAATGAAGTGTTGAAAAAAAAGGGGCTCTCGGGTTTGGAGGATCAAAAATTCAAATCTTCGCCCGAGTGGTTCTAATATTATGTTGATGATACTAATGTCTTGTAATCATATAAAAAATGAGTTGTGTGCTTTTAATGCATTAAAATACATCATATTCATACCACAATTCACAACTAACGAATTAGGAAAGTCTAATGACTAGACTTTCCAGAAATGGTATGTTGCTTAGGAAGAGCTTTCATTGATCATGCATAGCTTTATGTGTATGTGTGCATACATCCCTACTTAGTACAAGTGGTGTACTAACCCCCTACTATTTACTATTTTTATAGGTGCAGGTCAGAGGACAAATGGACGACACTTGCAGCGGTTTGGACTTCAGCGTTTCTGCAAACCATTTGGTAAATCCTCTTGATTTCGAGGATGCTACAGTCTTAGTCTATCTTTATATATAGACATAGCTAGTGGAGGTTGTCCCTAGCGTTTCTTTCACATTTCATTTCAAACCTTTTGATGTAAGGCCGTTTTGGCAACTTAATATATTTTATTCATCGTTTGTTTTGAAATGTTCTTGATATTAGATGGTTGTCTATTGATCTTGAGCTTAGTATATAATGTTTAATACGTAATGACTATATTAAGTCTAAGTAAACTTCATACGTATAAAAAGTTTTAAATTTTCCTGAAATTTAACTAGATGAATGTGATGAATGCAAGATGAGGCTTGTATGCTACCTCATAGAGGTTAACGACGCCGGTGGCGATTTGGATTCAAGAATACGGGTCGTTACAAACTCACACTGAATGCATCACAACAATTAGGAAGCCATTTTACACAATGTAAATCCATAACATAGCACTCAGCTTCACAGTAAGCATTTATTAGGAACAACAATACAAATTATAGGCACATACATGGATATTAAGCTAAACATGCTTTTACTTTTCAAGAGTGATCCTACAATCATGCTTTCGAAACCATAAAAGTCACATAATTTCCAAGAGACTACACATATCTCATTTTAAAGAGACTCAACTTTACATTATAAGGCTAAACCTTACATATCACAAGTGACTAAAATCAAGTTTCCTACTTTATCTCATGAAGTCAAGTGTACCATTAGCATTTTAGGATGTACAATACTCATGAGAAACATGCATTTAATCAAAATTTCCATTTATGTACCTTGGAATCTTAAAAACCATGTTTAAGGTAATGTCAATCAATACATACCAAACATATAAAGTTCATGCAATTAATACTTTATGCAAGACTCTATTCATGAAAAGGCTCATCAAGACTTCATTAGATTCAAGATCAAGCAAAAATAGAAGGTCAAGGTAGACAATTACGATAACCTTGCTATTCCATCACCATCCCCCACTTAGGGTAAACCCAATTAAGGGCAACTTAACCCAATCTTAAAACGATCGTAACTTAACAACATTCATTTTTCATCACCTAAAAGCGATTATCACATTAGAAGAAATTACAGTACCATACCATAAGGGCTTCAAAGGTTATCTAAACTTTATCACCTAAGAAATTTATCCCCAATCATCATGTTAGGCCATACCATTTAACCACATAAGATTTTCATACATTACAATAAACATTAAGGTTATTAAATATTAGGGGAAAACCACTAGGAGACTTAGCCATAAAATTTCTTCTTTTCCCTAGAACATTATAGTAAGGTGACTTCTAGGTCACTAAACCCACATCATCACCCTACCTAGTCATGCACACTACCTTTACACCTAGTATCAAATATATACAAAGGACTCCAATCCATACTAGGTAATCATGAATGTTCACACATCCCAACTAAAGCAACATTTGAAACATGATGCATATATTCAAAGGGAAATAATAAACACCTTAAAACACATATTCTTAAGGTAGCATACTTTCATAGGAAATCACTAAGCATTTCAAGTTCAAATGATAATAGTAATCCACCAACATGTAAAACCATATAATAACACACCATTTCAAAAGAAACTCATGTCAACCATAATAACTTCTAACATGCTTTAACTATATCATGACATGCATTCTTCAACATAACATGCTATTTCACATAAGTCTCACACCTAACCTTAAATAGCATGACATCATCAAAACATGCCAAGATTCTCCTTCACACATACTCATCAAACCATAAAACCAAGTTAAGAATTAACTCACCTTTTCTCCCTCAAGCATAGAGACAATCTCATCCAAGCAATCACATCTAAAAGACCACCGGACAAGAAAACATAAGAGAGAGATCTTATAGAGTTAAGTTCTATGGAACGATATGAGAGTGATGAAGAAGGGAAACTCTATCGTCCTATAGCCTCCCGTACCATTTGATGTGTCGCGACTCACCACGAATGCTATGAGACTCTACTAGACGTGGCAATATGAGACTTTTAGAACCTAAAACCACTTTATAAACCTCAGGCTCTGATACCACGTTTGTCACATCCGGGGAGCACCCCCTAGAAGTAATATGGCGTACTTGACCTCTCGGAGGTCTTATACAAGCCCATAGTTATCGTACATCGCATTGACATAGTAAATTTAGCGGAAAATTTAAAACTTTTCATAGCACTTCATATGTTAGAAACTTCATCTCATATATAGATAAAACATAAGTCATAATACATATATAGACCTTAAGTCTCTTTGCCATCTTAGACTCAACAACATTAGAGTACATTAGGGATACGGCCCATAAGACACATTACATAACTATATAATACTTAAAGACTTTACAATAAAGACATAAGTAGGAGATCGTTGAACCTAAGGATTCGTTTCATTGAGCTTGGGAATCATATATCAAGCTCTTCATCATTCAAGACATCATTTAAGCATCCATGACCTACACTTTGTGTAAAAATTAGAGAAGAATGGGATTAGCACAAGAATGTACTAAGTATGGCAACCATGCAAAAACATGCAATTAAAAGGGACATTTTCTTTGAAATCATACCTCATTCCATTTTCAGTAAACCATAATAAAACCCTTATACAATAGCATTTGTATCATTGACATACTTCATAGAAACATAATCAAAGGCCAAACATCATAGAAAATCACATATAGAATTTAAGTCCCGTTTGAGGTCACTTTACAGTAAGTTCCTATCCCTTAACAGTGAACCCTTTTTCTTTTAACTAATCAACCTCCCAAGTAACCCTCTAATGATACTTGGTGCAATGCATTCCACAAGCCAACACATATCATCATATAAGTATAGCCCATTACAAGACACATTCAAGTCAAGAATATAGGACATTACAGTGGACTACATTCATTTACCCATATTTTTACTTCTTTTCATATTCATCATTTTAAGACCTTGTTCATGACCCCAATCTTAGCCTACTAGTGCAATGTACATGAGAAGCCCCATAACCCCACACATACTTAGTAAACTCTTCATGAGACCATAAACCTTAACATACAATTAATACATCAACATATAAGTGAAGACAACTTCATTTATGTCAACAACTTTCATCATATAGTCATTTAGACCAACATAGTGCATATAAGGATAAGATAACATCATATAGATTCATACATATTAGGCCACCTTACTAGGACTTCCTAAGGAGCCACTTGTGCAATGTCTAGATGGGTTCATTACTTCCACCTATACTAAGTAACTTACCTTAAGTCCTCCTACCTAGGATCCTATTCATTTACTTCCATGGTCCATTTTACATTAGGGAAACTATAGCCTTAACCGACACTAAGACCATGAGTGCTAAGCATGGAATTTGGTGTTGTAGAGCCTTACACCAATGGAAGATGTTCCTACCTAGCCAAGGTAGAACATTAACATACATCCTAGCATCCTAAGTGAATTCACTTTGCTAGATCCTATGTGGCAAACATAGTTTATGGAACTAAGAGATAGGTAATTCGCTCTACATGTCATTGGACAATTGGGGCCGCATCTCATGAGAAAACATGGGTGATGCCTTCATCAAAGGGAAGTCAACACCTCATGTGGGTCCATAGGTGAATATTCCTCAAAGGGAAGTCAACACTCTATAACGGACAAATGGTGAATCTTTCCTCAAGGGAAAGTCAACACCTCTCAATGTCTAGTTCACTCGGTGCTAAGCTAAGTTCTCTTTATTTTAAAAGACTTTAATTACATTTTCATAAAACATATGCTTAGATATTCATCCTTTATATGCTTATAGCATATTCAAGAACCTATCTAGTTATAGATTATTCTTGGGCACCCCTATCAAGGACCCTCTCATTCACTAGATCACCATTCATGTGTGTATGTGTACATACATATGAGCAAATCTTTCACATAACACATAGATACCACACATGTTCATACATAAAAGCATAAGACTATCGGTATAACTATATGAGTAATCCTTCCATATAAACCTTTAAAAGACTCTATGCACATTCATACTTCATCATATCATATAAGCTTAACATACATAGTAGTAGAAACTACTGAATATGAGAACTATCTTTCATTTAGACACCATGAAATTTTACTAATTTCAAGCATGCATGAAATGTGAGTGTGTGTACATTGGTCAAGATGATCACATAATGGCTATCAACAACATATTGAGGCAGCCACCCTCTTAGACCACATTACCCTTTCAAGCATAGACCACACAACACACAATAGCATAGGAGGCAAGTTAAGTTCATAGAACACTTTAAGACTCCTAACATTAGCTATTCACACATTCACATAGGGGTACATGGGTAGGGGTCATCAACCATTACCACCTAAAACCTGGCAGAACCTACACATGATATTACATTACCCTTTACATGCTCATAACAATAGTAACATAACCTAGATTCACAACTCAAATAGAAGTCTTGGCACAAGTTACACATAAGGTGATCGTCATAATCACTTATTTATATATTCATCAACCTTCAAGGCCATGGTAAACACGTATATAATGACATAAGGTAAACACTGCCACAATAAGTGGACCATACCACACAATGCCATACAAGGCTTCATCAACTACATTAATATAGAAAAGTAGAGGAGATAAGCGTTCTTACCAATTTCTCACCCTTTGATCATCATTGAACAATACAACTTGTTTATCAACAATTCATATATATGGAAGTAGCTAAATGTACTTTAAGCATAGAAGAAACCATGTACAAGTCGCTACAAAATCACGATACATCTAGTGCACTATATTACATATATGGTATAAAGTAGAGAGTTATAGATCATCAAGTAACTTCCCTAGTTTTGCTCATAAATAATAATGTATCAATTATATACATCTAGGGCAGTAGTCAAATAGATATAAATCACATCTAAATCATGCTTCATCTACCATAGAATTAAGATCACATAATGTTCATTACAATATTCAAATTGTAGGCTAGAAGAATCTAGATCAATTCAAGAAAGACCCCTTTTATTTGATCATCAATACTTCATACCAACAATTCATTAGTATCACCAGTATAAAGCAGTAGTTAAGGAAAACATAACCTAAATGAAATTCTACTACAATTGCCATAACGTCTAGATCACATTGAACATGCTATTTCAGACATCACTAGAAAATAGAAGAATCATAGGTTAATCACATTGATCAACATGAATAACTTATTTACAACTTATCAATAATATCAAATTAAGACAGTAGATACAACCAGCCCTACACAATTGATTTCCACATTAGATAATTAAGAAGCCAATGTTACAGTGAATCATGTAAAACTAAGCTAAACATGTTCAAATCTTCATACATTGATCATCATGGATTCATTACATACAATTCAACATTAATTCACGTAAAAAACAGTAGATATAGGTGATTCAACATAAGAACATCACAATTCAATCGATGACAAGTCATGATCACATTGCCCATACAAGGGCTAAATCGTTTTTGTGAAGGAGCATGGATTCATCATGTAATTGGATTAAAAAACATGTCCAAATCAGTAGAAAATCATCAATACATTCATAATGTGCCTTTGAAATCAATTTAAGAAAGAACCCATAGCAGCTTTAAGAAGTAAGTGTTTGATCATATTTTACTCTTTGATATCTTTGAGATTGACTCTCTAGATGAAAGGATAAATAGAGATGAAGATCACCATACCTTATTGTTCATGCAAACCTCTAAAAGTTTATGATTCATCCAAGGAAATCCGAGCTCCAAGCAGTTCTTGAGCTTCACCAACAATGGTGGTTTCTAGGGAGAAGATCTTTGGAGGGAAAGTTTTCTTACGTGTGTATGGGATTGGTAATGGGAGGTTCACGTGTATGGTGACTTATATACACCAAAAATTAGCTAAATAACTCAATTGTGGTCTGATTAGTACGTGGTGTGAATTCCCCATTCACCCCTTAAATAAATAGACGCAGGCACCAGTTTACAGGCCACCATTGACGGAGCAATCAACTGACCATAGGTCAGTCCATTGGCCGTCCTTTGGCTTCCGTCGATTGGTACTTGGACAAATTTTGGGTTGAGACCTTCCCAAGATAAGTAATAATTGAAGATACCTCACCTAAGGGTCGTTGGTTGAACAACAGGCCGTCGTTTGTCCGTCGATTGGCACTGCCCAAGCAGTGTCTCGACCTGCCTTGGGTCCTTATTGTGGACCCTTTTACGGGGCCCTTTAGAAGTTGTACCTGGACGTTTCCACTGTAAATACAACCCTTAACAAGTTTTATACCTTCCACATAAGTTTCACCCAAAACAAACACCTGCAACTCGTCCAAACAAGCCAGGCCCCATCGAGACACACACATGCATGTCTCTAGGCTATCTTTCGAACGTCTTGGACGTTCTTGGACGTTTGACCTCCAAACTTCACGAAACTTCATATACTACCATTTGACATCATTATAAACCATTTTAAGACATATTAATCTCATTTAATACCATTATAATCATGCATAGACACATGAGGCACATAGGTGACTAGTCGTCGAACGTTTTGGTCGACCCTTGACGTTTTATTTCCAAATTACCTCAAACTTTATACACTGCCTCTAAACCATATTATAATTCATTTTAGGACCTTATATCATTAAGAAGAACACGTTAGGATCTAGACACCCTAACTCATTTTGAGTGTCTTACACTAACCCTTATCGGATGAGGGTTCCCCACTTGCCTAGGATAGGGTCTTTCTCTTAGACTTTACATGGATTTTCCAATAGTTACACCTAAGTGGGCACATAGTTAAGGGATAAGGAGATTGCGACGAAGTAACTCATTGTCTACTAACAAGGAGTACTCATCTCAAGAGGTACATTGGGTACAACATCTCTACCCACAATGTGCACCCACCCTTTCTTCAAATACTCTCGGTGCTAAGCATAACTCCCCCACAGAGTCTTAAAAATTTATTACTAAAGGTCAAAGATAACTTTTGAACACACCATATCAACTCACATTAGGCATCCATCCTCCAACCTAAATTAGAAAGCTCTTGAGAGGTAGTGAGGTTGCTACTAAACACTTCATCTCAACTCACAATGAGTGCTCACCCCAAAACTCCCCTTTTCATTCACATTCTTTAACTTCATTCATTCATTCACTCAAAGTGTGTGTACATGTGGACACAACTTTCACATAAATAATTACTTTCATAATATTGAATTATAGATATGCTTACACCTTCATTCATCATTTCTTAGACACTAGCATGCTCAACATATACACTTAATTCTTTTAGGCATACTCTAAGCAAGATATTCAATTCAAGTTTAATAATACATATCAACAAGAACCAACTTCATTGTCACTAAATTTAACACATTAAGATTTCAAAGAAATACTAACAATACATACTAAATATACAAAAATATATCAAGTAAACACCGCCACCAAGAAGGTGGACCATACCACTCAAGAGCAATTCATAATAAGGATTATTCAATATATGAAACTCACCATTTAACCAAGTCATCATCACCTATAACAAATTACTCAATATTTCATTATAATAAGACACTTAGGGAAGTAGCTAATCCATATTAACAACATAAGAAACAAAAGCTCATACCCTACACAAACATGTTCATTTTAACTCACTCTTTAAGGTAAAAGTTGGAAGTATGCATAAACATGAGTTCATTAGGGTTTTGACATTAAAATACTCAATTATATTAGAAGAAACATATTTGAATCATTAAAATACTTTTACAAGAAGACCCTTTCATGGAATTAAAACTAGGAGAAGATAGAAGTTGAAAGCCCTTATTGAAATCTTTTAGAAATGAGTCCATGAATGGAAGAGGGTTCAAGTATGGATACCATACCTCAAGTAGAATAAAAACAACTAATTTTGATGAATAAACACGTCCAAACCAGACCTCCTAGTTCTCCATGAGTCTTAGATCCAATGGTGACTTGAGAGAGTTTTGTTTTTAGAGAGAGAGTTTGAATATTTGAATGAGGCATCTTGTCTAGGTCTAGGACTTAAAACTAATCCAATATAACCTAAAACCCTAAAAATATCATCCTAGGGTCCTAAAATACTTGGGGTTAATTTACACAAAACACCCCAAACTGGCAGCGTGTCACACAGCTTTTGCAGGACACCATCGATTGACCCAAGCAATGGGGCGTCGACTGAACGACGATCCATTCTGCATGGGCGTCGTTTGGGTCTGCAGATGCAGCTGGAAGATTTTTATCCCACTCCAAGTCTTGACCTACGTCCCTTGACGATGGGGCGTCGTCTTGACTATGGCCCGTAGGCTGCTAGGCGTTGATGGAGCAGTGGTTTGGCAGCTTGGGTGCTAAGTCTTGGGTCCTCTTCTAGGACCCCTCGTGGGTCCTAGGTGGAGTCTTACCCGGACGTCAAACCCCTAAAGATAGCCGTCTAGATCATAGGAACATACCACAACAATTTTGATTAAAACGAACACGTAAAACTCACAATAACACATCAAGAAACATAAACATTTTCTAAGGTACACTTTGCGAACGTCATGGATGTTTTTGGATGTTTGACCTCCAAACATAACCAAACATCACACACTGCCTAAGAACATCAATATAACTCATTTTAACTTAAAATTCACTCAATAAACAATCTTGAAACTCTAGTTCACCTTAGGTCATTTTAGGGTGTTACATGAATGGTAGTCTAATTAATAAGTGAGTTTCTTGAAAGGTATTATTCAATTGTACTCTAAACTAGACTATAGTATGAACATGATAGGATTATGTGAAAGGTCATTCTCACATAATGTAGGGTCAATGATTAGAGGACATTCTCATCTTAGAATTCTTTGAGCTATATGATGTCACGACTGGAATCTAGACCCCAGACGAGACCGGCGTCGTTGACCTCTCAGAGGTCGCAGACAAGCCTACTTACGTCATTCTTACTTTACATAGATTAATTTTAGCGGAAAATTTGAAACTTTTTGTTTCTAACTATTGCTTACTAAAAAATTGTAGTACATTCGTAATTTGTTCACCATCAACCATCTATCATTAAGAGATAATCAAATGAAAGGAATAGTTCAATACTTATAAAGCGTATAATTGCCAAAATGGCACCAACACATAGTCTGAATAAAAACAGGAAAGAAATGCTAGTGGAACATGCTCTACCAGCTCAACTCTAAATCTAAGCTAGAATATAAAACAGCAGCATCCTCGAAAGCATGAGGACCTACTAACTCCGGATGAATGCTGGACGGCCGGATAACTACAACGATGATCCTGTAGCTATATCGTCCACCTGTGCCTGCACCTAAAATAGTAGTGTTTGTATAGGGTTAGTACACACTTGTACTAAGTATGCGTATATGCAAGCACACACCAAGGACATGCATGAGAAAGAATAGCTCTTTCCTAACAACGTGATTTTTGGAAGTCAAGTCAGTAGACTTGCCAAATTTGGATTAGGAAAGTTTCCAAATTTGGATTAGGAAAGTAAATGATCTTTCGAAATTTGGATTAGGAAAGTCAGTGAGCTTTCCAGATTTGGAATAGGAAAGTTATGCCATGAGAATAACATACATCATCATACTTTTCACATTTGCAAACGGCACATAACATTTACACATAGCACATATCATATAACATACAGTACATTTTGCATGTAGCACATAACTTCTTTCATATCATTCATTCATATGCCATGAGACCTTGGAATCATGGACTTGACATTAAGACATCCCAGAAATGAGGGCTCAACAGATGGGACCTCAACTAGAGAGTCTTCATTAGCAAACACAGCGTTTGCTTCGTTCATTCATACGTACTCCATTTCATTTCGTTCATAGGCCAGTGTAAACACCAGCTATACCTAGGATGTAGTTTAAGACTTTCATTAGGTTCGTTGTGCAATGACCAAGAATCACCTAATTTCATTACTTGAATCTATCTCACCTTTTGATTATCCTATTCTAACACCTTTGGTATCATTCATTTCATTATGTGCTTCATTTGAGGCTTGCCTCATTCATTCATTGGGAACTTTAACTTTAACCGACATAGATCATGTGAGTATCATGAAATCCAGTGTCTCCCCCACACCGAAAAGAGGTGGAATCACCGGCCAAGGTGACCCAAAACATGCTAGCATACATGGGAATTTAACCCCGCCAGATCCCTATATTGGCAGTATAGGTTCGAAGACCAGGAGATATAAGGAATCCCATACCCGGCAAGCCGGACAGTCTCATCTCATGAGAGTTACGTGAACCTCCGCCCTTCACGAAAGAAGGCATCACCGCTCATAGCTAGTCTATCGGTGCTCAGTATAAAGTTACATTTCATTCAACTCATACGTCATGGAAGCTGACTTCTAGTATGAGGACATCATAGCTCATTAGATGATTTCTCATCTCATCATTAGTATCAAGTGTGTTAAGCTCAATACCTTCATTAGATTGTTCATAGAGACTGATCTCTTCATTATCTTACACTCTCATAGGTGAGTACGTATTGGTAACATTTATTTAGGCTCATTCGAGATTACTCTCATCATTTACATTAATCTTATATCATGTTGTCACCACATTCATTATCATTAACACCCTTGCTTTTCATAGTTACTCACCTCTTATTATGTGAACGTTCATTTCATCATATGCCAATGCACTTGGCCATTTAGTGTATCTTACACTCATACTTAACCCTTCTAGGGTTCATCATTTCATTACATACTTCTTAGATTCACTTTTTGAACGTATGTTAGACTTATGCGTCTATACATTCAAGTCATCACACTTCATTCATATTTCGTCTAAGATTATGTGATACAAGACTTATGCATCTTGTATATGTGCCAAGATCTTAATTTCGATCTAAGTATGTGGCATTATTCTCGGATATTTTATTCACGTATGACTTATGTATCAATACGGAAGCTTGATCAAGGAAACCCAAGTCTTGAATCAATTGGATATCATTTATATTTTTAATTGATTTTATTCTAATATTCATAACATTATGACTCTAAGTTAAATCACAATATTAACATTGAAATATTAATTTTCTACTTAACCTTTCTCTTAAATTGGCTGATGGGTTGTGGGTTCGAACCCCCACAACCCCTTCTTATTTTTCCTTAGCCTTTTTATTGTCCAATTTCGCCTAAACCAAGAGGTTGTGGGATCAAACCCCCACAGCCTCTTTTATTTTGTTCTTTAATTCGCCTAAGTAGGGAGGTTGTGGGTTCGAACCCCCACAGCCTTCTTACCTTTAATTTAATTTTCGTTAGGGGCTGTGAGGTAGTGGGTTCGAACCCACACAGCCCCATATATATTTTTCTTTTATTTTTCGCTAGGTTGAGGGCATTGGCAGTGAGGTCGTGGGATCGAACCCCCACAGCCTCACTTGCTTTAATACTCATTTTCGCCTCCTCTATTTCCAGCCTTGAGGTCGTGGGTTCGATTCCCACGCCTCACATCTTTTTATTTTCTTTATTCTCCCTCTTCCTTGCTTCCCACGAGTCATGTGTTCGATTCCCCCCATCCACATTCTCTTTATTAATTCATTTCATGGGCAGCAGCTATGGGGTTCGAATCCCCTTAGCTCCATTACATTGTTTTTTTAACATTTCAGCCTCTTGGTCATGTGAGGTCTTGGGTTCGATTCCCCTTGACCTCACCTACTTTAATCCCTTTTAAAACTCTTCCAAAATTCCCAGAACCTGCCCGAAACCAACATCACAAGCTGGAAATTTTGATTACCTTTTTGTAGCCTATTTTCTCCACTTTTTTTAACATTAAAAGTCCATGCATTTGGAGTAGTGTTTAGTGAGTCCTTTAGGTGCATTTTCATAGACATATTTGGCCAAGAAGTTATTATTAAATTCAAACACATTACACTTAAATGAACATCTTCATTTACATAAGTTTACACACTTAAAATGACAACCACGACCATATCAAACTTGAAGCCATAAATCAAAACTTATTCACATTAACTTTAGAGTAAACTTTTTCACATACTCACACATTTTTTCGGCAACCAAGCTTGTCATTCATATGACTCCAAATACAGGTTGATGAACATATTCATCGCGAAAACACATTGCAATATCTAATTTCTACCAGCAAACATACCAACCTATGATTTGATGGGAGCTAATGACAAGGACATGCAACGGGGAACAACCCTAGTTTTCGGATTGAATATTCTGAATCCTAAGGGTCTCTTGGGAAAGGGACCAAGAGTAAGAAGACCCATAACTTTATTTTTTCTTGTTCAACCACGAAATTGCTGCCCAAATACTCTCCAAAATCAGTCCAAGTTCAACACTTTAACACCAATCGACGGAAGACTCCTCCCCTTTGCTTAAAGTGATGGATTTATGTTGTTTTCTTAGATTTTTGGTATGAGTTCTTCAAGTGTGAAGAACTTCAATATATTTTCTGTTTTTGAACTTGTTTAGGCAGAGAGAAACGTGAGAGTAAATGGTGAAACGTGAGAAAGATATGTCGTGAGAGAGAGTGGCTTTAAGTTAGGAGTTTTGGTTTCGGAATTAGTCAAACTAGGACTCCTTGCTAAAATATTTAATAAAAATATGATTTTTCTTTTTCTTTAATCAGATAATATTTATTATTTAATTTAATTAATTTATCCAATCAAATAAAAGCAAGATAAATCCTTGCTTCTAGTGGGGCTCGAACCCGAGTGACTCCCATTTGCGAAAATGGGTCATTTTGGGTTGCCCCACCTGAATTGCTTTAATTAATTAAATTAATTTATTAAATAATTAATTCCTCAGGGTAATTACAATATTACCCCTGGCTTGGAAAAGACCATTTTACCCTTGGACCCTCAAAACTTAAAATTTCTTCTTTTGAGTCCGGTAAAAACTCTTTCGATTAAATCTTCGATTTCGTGAGCCTCACATGGTTGGTTCCAACCTTTCCAAGCTCAATTAACTCCCCAAGTTAGTTGGCTTGGTCGTAGTAAGGGTTCTGAGGTCTGGTTCTACGCGTATCAGCCCGTGTGGACTTTGGTCTAATCGCAAGCATTCTTGAAAAACCTATGTCTTAATCCTATTCATTTTTAGGGTTGTTACATTATCCCCCCCCCTTAGGAACATTCGTCTCCGAATGACACTACTACTTCACATTGTAATGCCGGTCAGATCATAATAAAAGCACTATACACAGTCAATCAATAGCAACAAAATACGAGGAGGTAAGGAAACATAGGTTTAAGAGTATGAAGTCTAACCTCAAGAGCTGAACAGGTGAGGGTAGCGGGCTCTCATGTTGGCCTCAGCCTCCCACGTAGCACCCTCAACAAGATGATTTCTCCACTATACCTTCACTGTGGCAATCTCCTTGTTCCTCAACTGCTTGACCTGTCTGTCTAAGATCTCAACAGGTACCTCCTCATAAGACAAGTCTTCACCAACCCCCAAACCTTCAACAGGTAAGATTGATGCTGGATCACCTAGGCACTTCTTCAACATAGAGACATGAAAGACTGGATGAACAGTAGCTAGTTCTGTAGGCAATGCTAACTCATAGGCCATCTCACCCACACGCTTTAGGATCTCATATGGCCCAACATACCTCGGACTCAGCTTCCCTTTTCTACCAAATATCATCACCCCTTTCATAGGCGATATTTTCAAGTAAACCTGGTCACCAACATCAAACTCTAAGGGTCGTTTTCTGTTATCAGCATATGACTTCTGCCGACTCTAAACAGTAGTCAACCTGTCCCTAATCATTCTGACCTTCTCTAAGGCCTCATGAATGATCTTCGGACCCAAAATGGATGACTCTCTAACATCGAACCACCCAACTGGAGATCTACACCTCCTACCAT
This sequence comes from Solanum sitiens, assembly GCA_016801875.1. Lineage (NCBI taxonomy): Eukaryota > Viridiplantae > Streptophyta > Magnoliopsida > Solanales > Solanaceae > Solanum > Solanum sitiens. Next base: position 407,125 of record JABWTJ010000347.1, on the reverse strand, counting down.
ACAGTGCCTCAAACGGTGCCATCCCAATGCTGGAGTGAAAGCTATTATTATACGAGAACTCTATCAAAGGCAGATGGTCATCCCAATTACCTCTGAAGTCAATCACACACGCCCTCAACATATCCTCCTATGTCTGTATGGTGCGCTCTGCCTGCCCATCTGTCTGAGGGTGAAAGGCAGTGCTAAGCTTCACCTGCGTGCCCAAGGTCTTCTGGAAAGATCTCCATAAATGAGAAGTAAACTGAGCTCCTCTGTCTGAAATAATAGACAAGGGAATCCCATGCCATCTCACAATCTCATCAATGTAGAGTCTCGCATAATCCTCGGCTCTGTAAGTAGACTTCACAGGGATAAAGTGGGCAGACTTAGTCAATCTGTCCACAATAACCCATATAGAGTCATGCTGCCTCCTAGTCCTCGGAAGCCCAACCACGAAGTCCATATTAATGGCCTCCCATTTCCAAGTCGGAACCTCAATAATCTGCGTCAGACCACCAGGCTTGAGATGCTCTGCCTTAACCTGCTGACAATTGGGACACTTGGCCACATATTCTGCAATGTCCTTCTTTATGCCATCCCACCAATAAATCTGCTTGAGATCATGATACATCTTGGTGGAACCTGGATGTATAGAATATCTGGAACCATGGGCCTCTGCAACAATCCTGGTCCGCAAATCATCCACATCTGGCACACACAGCCTGTCCTAATACCTAAGTATGCCATCACCTTCCAAAGCGAAAGACTCATTCATCTTCATCAGCACTGAGTCCTTCAGCTCCATCAACACGGGATCTAGATGCTGACCCTGCTTGACTTCAACTACCAAGGATGATTCAGAACTAGGATGAACTGAAACATACCCACTAGTGGAGTTAACCAAACGCACACCCAGTCTGGCCAGTCTGTGTACATCTTTTACCAGCTCCTTCTTCTCATCCTCAACGTGAGCTGTACTTCCCATGCTCATCCTGCTCAAACAATCAGCTATAACATTAGCCTTACCTGGATGGTAGTGCACATTCATGTCATAATCCTTCAACAGCTCCAACCATCTTCGCTGACGTAGATTCAACTCCCTCTGTGTGAACACGTACTGGAGACTCTTATGGTCTGTGAACACATCTACATGTACTTCATACAGATAATGCCTCCATAGCTTCAGTGCAAACACCACAGCTGCCAACTCCACGTCATGAGTGGGATAATTCTCCTCATGAACCTTGAGTTGTCTAGATGCATAGGCTATCACCTTACCAACCTGCATAAGAACACAACCCAAACCAACCCTAGATGCATCACAATAAACAGTGTAATTCTCACCACACTTAGGCAAAGTAAGGACCGGGGCTGAAGTGAGTCTGTCCTTGATCTCCTGGAAACTCTTCTCAAAAGTCTCCGTCCATTCAAACTTGGCTTTCCACTTAGTCAAAGCTGTCAATGGGGCAGCAATTGAAGAAAAGCCCTCCATAAACCTGCGGTAGTAGCCAGCCAATCCCAACAAGCTACGGATATCAGTAGGAGTAAGAGGTTTTGGCCAGTTCTTCACAGCCTCAGTCTTCTTGGGATCCACCTGCATGCCCTGGTCGGACACAACATGAACTAGGAAGGTCACTGATCTCAGCCAGAATTCACATTTGGTGAATTTGGCATACAACTGATGCTATCTAAGTACCTGCAAGGTTAGTCTCAAATGTTGTTCATGCTCTTCCTTGGTCTTAGAGTAAATGACAATGTCATCAATGAATACTATGACGAAAGAGTCAATGTATTCACGGAAGACCCTGTTCTTGAGATCCATAAATGCAGCAGGTGCATTCGTGAGACCAAATGACATGACTAGAAACTCATAGTGACCATAGCGGGTACGAAAGGCTGTCTTTGGAATATCTCCATCCCTAACTCTAAGCTGATGATACCCTGAACGAAGATCAATCTTAGAGAAGAAACTAGACCCTTGGAGTTGATCAAACAGATCATCTATTCTGGGGAGTGGATACTTATTCTATATAGTGACTTTGTTGAGCTGTCGATAATCGATACACATTCTAAGGGTTCCATCTTTCTTCTTTACAAACAACACTGGAGCTCCCCAAGGGGATATGCTCGGCTGAATAAAACCCTTGTCAGTGAGATCTTTTAACTGTAGCTTCAACTCTTTAAGCTCAGCTGGGGCCATTCTGTAAGGAGGAATTGAAATTGGTTTAGTATCGGGTTCTAAATTGATATCAAAGTCAATCTCTCGAAGGGGAGGGACTCTAGGTAAATCATCAGGAAACACATCTAAGAACTCATTCACTACAGACACTGAGTCTATGGAAGGAATGTCATGATCTAAATCATTAACACTCACAAGATGACACAATAACCCCTTGGACATCATTTTATTAGCCTTAAGATTTGAAATCAAGGGGTTAGGACGACTCAAATTGTACCCCTCCCAGACTAACTCCTCTTCGTTAGGAAAGCGAAATCTCACCACTCTACTACGACAGTCCAAGCAAGCATAACAACTGTGAAGCCAATCCATACCAAGAATAACATCAAAATCATGCATGGGTAACTCAACCAGGTTTGCACACATAGTTTTACCACTCACAACTATTGGGCAATCCTTGTATACTCTATCAGTTCTTACATTCTCTCCTAAAGGTGCACTAACCACTATAGGATCATGTAGAACTTCAGGCAATATCTCAAAAGTAAGAGCAAGCAGAGGAGTTACAAAGGAAAGTGTAGAACCTGGATCAAGTAAATCATAACCAGAAGTTGAGAACACTTGCAGCATACCTGTGACCACGTCAGCGGACTTCTCCTGCTCATCTCTGCCCTTCAGGGCATAGAACCTGTTCCTCTTAGGAGGCTCGGCTGCTGCTGCACCGTGTGGATTAGGCCTAGGCTGAGTATTACCTCCGGCCTGACCTCTGTTCTGTGGACAGTCTCTGACCATGTGTCCACTCTTACCACAACCGAAGCAGGCATTAGTGCCCTGTCTGCACTCTCCACTGTGAGCTCGGCCACACTTAGCACAATTCTTCTTAGGACGCTGCATCTCACCTCCAAAGCCCTTCTTGGGCTCAGGTCTGCCTCCTCTAGGTGTAGCACTCCTCTGAGGATTAGAATTCCCAGAACTTTGTTGCCCCTTTTTGAACCTCGGCTGCTCACGGACGCCAAAGTTGTTCCTGTGCCTCCATGACTGGGTCCTTCCTGATCTTGAGGCCTAGGCCTCCTAGCATCACGAACACCTCTCTTTCTACGACTGTCCTCTACCTGCTGGACATGCACCATCAACCTGGAAAGATCCATATTATCATGGAGCATAGCAGATCGACACTCCTCCTCCAGGTCTCCATTGATTCCTGTGAGGAACCTGCTCATCTCATCCCTGCTTTTAGAAACCAGGAAAGTAGCATACCTGGGTGATTTCAACAAAGTCAGTATTATCCTCATTCTTGCTATTAAATACTAGGGAAAACAACATACCTTGACAGCTTAACAAACTTCAGGGAATACTCCCTGACTCTCATAGATCCTTGTTTGAGGTTGATGAATTCCTCAACCTTGGCCTCTGTCATCTCCCTGGGAAAGAATCTCTCCAGAAATGCTGTCTTGAACAGCTCCCATGTGACTGGCACTCCACCTAAGACACGACTATCTTGCCACATCTTGCACCAAGTCTGTGCAACATCCTTGAGCTGATAGGAAGCCAGCTCAGCCTTCTCAATATTAGTGGCCCCCATAGCCACCAGGATCTTATGAATCTCATCCACAAACTCCTGGGGATCCTTTGATGTCCTAGACCCGGTGAAAATATGAGGATTCATCCTCATGAAATCCCTCAGTCTGTCAGCCATGCTACGAACCGGTGGGTTCTCCCTCTGAACATCCTGTCGGTTGACCTGGGCAGTCATAGCCTGGGCCTGCATAGTAATAGCCTGTGCCATTTGGGCCAGAGATGCCCTCACCTCAGCATCAGTCAACACAGCTGGGTTAACTGGCATGGCCACTCCTTCAGCTGGAGCCCTGGGTAGATCCTGATTACCCCTAGCAGCTGCTCCTCCTCTCCTCTGACCATTTCCTCTCCTAGTGTTCATTCTCTGGAAAAACAAAAAGGATTGATGTTAGACACGCTCATAACACCAAGAATTCAGGCATTCAGAAAAGCACGATAAGATCAGAAAAAGGGAAATTTTGCTACGCATCATGCAGTCTCTAATTCAGGATAGTGGTGCACTTCACTACCATGACTTAGAAACTACTCACTGTGGTTGATGTGAACTTATTAATTTCGTAATTTAACCTAGTGCTCTGATACCAACTTTGTCACGACTGAAATCTAGACCCCAGACGAGACCGGCGTCGTTGACCTCTCAGAGGTCGCAGACAAGCCTACTTACGTCATTCTTACTTTACTTAGGTTAATTTTAGCGGAAAATTTTAAACTTTTTGTTTCTAAATATTGCTTACTAAACAATTCTAGTACATTCGTAATTTGTTCATCATCAACCATCTAACATTAAGAGATAATCAAATGAAAGGAATAGTTCAATACTTATAAAGCGTATAATTGCCAAAATGGCACCAACACATAGTCTGAATAAAAACAGGAAAGAAATGCTAGTGGAACATGCTCCACCAGCTCAACTCCAAATCTAAGCTAGAATATAAAACAGTAGCATCCTCGAAAGCATGAGGACCTACCAACTCCGGATGAATGCTGGACGGCCGGATAACTGCAACGATGATCCTGTAGCTCTATCATCCACCTGTGCCTGCACCTAAAATAGTAGAGTTTGTATAGGGTTAGTACACGCTTGTACTAAGTATGGGTATATGCAAGCACACACCAAGGACATGCATGAGAAAGAATAGCTCTTTTCTAACAACGTGATTTTTGGAAGTCAAGTCAGTGGACTTGCCAAATTGGGATTAGGAAAGTTTCCAAATTTGGATTAGGAAAGTAAATGATCTTTCGAAATTTGGATTAGGAAAGTCAGTGAGCTTTCCTGATTTGGAATAGGAAAGTTATGCCATGAGAATAACATACATCATCATACTTTTCATATTTGCACACGGCACATAACATTTACACATAGCACATATCATATAACATACAATACATTTTGCATGTAGCACATAACTTCTTTCATATCATTCATTCATATGCCATGAGACCTTGGAATCATGGACTTGACATTAAGACATCCCAGAAATGAGGGCTCAACAGATGGGACCTCAACTAGAGAGTCTTCATTAGCAAACACAGAGTCTGCTTCGTTCATTCATACGTACTCCATTTCATTTCGTTCATAGGCCAGTGTAAACACCAGCTATACCTAGGATGTAGTTTAAGACTTTCATTAGGTTCGTTGTGCAATGACCAAGAATGACCTAATGTCATTACTTGAATCTAACTCACCTTTTGATTATCCTATTCTAACACCTTTGGTATCATTCATTTCATTATGTGCTTCATTTGAGGCTGGCCTCATTCATTCATTGGGAACTTTAACTTTAACCGACATAGATCATGTGAGCATCATAAAATCCAGTGTCTCCCCCACACCGAAAAGAGGTGGAATCACCGGCCAAGGTGACCCAAAACATGCTAGCGTACATGGGAATTTAACCCCGCCAGATCCCTATATTGGCAGTATAGGTTCGAAGACCAGGAGATATAAGGAGACCCATACCCGGCAAGCCGGACAGTCTCATCTCATGAGAGTTACGTGAACCTCCGCCCTTCCCGAAAGAAGGCATCACCGCTCATAGCTAGTCTATCGGTGCTCAGTATAAAGTTCCATTTCATTCAACTCATACGTCATGGAAGCTGACTTCTAGTATGAGGACATCATAGCTCATTAGATGATTTCTCATCTCATCATTAGTATCAAGTGTGTGAAGCTCAATACCTTCATTAGAGTGTTCATAGAGACTGATCTCTTCATTATCTTACACTCTCATAGGTGAGTACGTATTGGTAACATTTATTTAGGCTCATTCGAGATTACTCTCATCATTTATATTAATCTTATATCATGTTGTCACCATAATCATTATCATTAACACCCTTGCTTTTCATAGTTATTCACCTCTTATTACGTGAACGTTCATTTCATCATATGCCAATGCACTTGGCCATTTAGTGTATCTTACACTCATACTTAACCCTTCTAGGGTTCATCATTTCATTACATACTTCTTAGATTCACTTACTTTGAACGTATGTTAGACTTATGCGTCTATACATTCAAGTCATGACACTTCATTCATATTTCGTCTAAGATTATGTGATACAAGACTTATGCATCTTGTATATGTGCCAAGATCTTGATTTCGATCTAAGTATGTGGCATTATTCTCGGATATTTTATTCACGTATGACTTATGTATCAATACAGAAGCTTGAGCAAGGAAACCCAAGTCTTGAATCAATTGGATATCATTTATATTTTTAATTGATTTTATTCTAATATTCATAACATTATGACTCTAAGTTAAATCACAATATTAACATTGAAATATTAATTTTCTACTTAACCTTTCTCTTAAATTGGCCGATGGGTTGTGGGTTCGAAAACCAACAACCCCTTCTTATTTTTCCTTAACCTTTTTATTGTCCAATTTCGCCTAAACCAAGAGGTTGTGGGATCAAACCCCCACAGCCTCTTATATTTTGTTCTTTAATTCGCCTAAGTAAGGAGGTTGTGGGTTCGAACCCCCACATCCTCCTTACCTTTAATTTAATTTTCGCTAGGGGCTGTGAGGTGGTGGGTTCGAACCCCCACAGCCCCATATATACTTTTCTTTTATTATTCGCTAGGTTGAGGGCATTGGCAGTGAGGTCGTGGGATCGAACCCCCACAGCCTCACTTGCTTTAATACTCATTTTCGCCTCCTCTATTTCCAGCCTTGAGGTTGTGGATTCGATTCCCACGCCTCACATCTTTTTATTTTCTTTATTCCCCCTCTTCCTTGATTCCCACGAGTCATGTGTTCGATTCCCCCCATCCGCATTCTCTTTATTAATTCATTTCGTGGGCAGCAACTAAGGGGTTCGAATCCCCTTAGCTCCATTACATTTTTTTTTTAAATTTCAGCCTCTTGGTCATGTGAGGTCTTGGGTTCTATTCCTCTTGACCTCACCTACTTTAATCCCTTTTAAAACTCTTCCAAAATTCCCAGAACCTGCCCGAAACCAACATCACAAGCTGGAAATTTTGATTACCTTTTTGTAGCCTATTTTCTCCACTTTTTTTAACATTAAAAGTTCATGCATTTGGAGTAGTGTTTAGTGAGTCCTTTAGGTGCATTTTCATAGACATATTTGGCCAAGAAGTTATCATTAAATTCAGCCACATTACACTTAAATGAACATCATCATTTACATAAGTTTACACACTTAAAATGACAACCAAGACCATATCAAACTTGAAGCCATAAATCAAAACTTATTCACAGTAAGTTTACAGTAAACTTTTTCACATACTCACACATATTTTCGGCAACAAAGCTTGTCATTCATATGACTCCAAATATATGTTCATGAACATATTCATCACGAAAACACATTGCAACATCTAATTTCTACCAGCAAACATACCAACCTATGATTTGATGGGAGCTAATGATAGGGACACGCAACGGGGAACAACCCTAGTTTTCGGATTGAATATTCTGAATCCTAAGGGTCTCTTGGGAAAGGGACCAAGAGTAAGAAGACCCATAACTTTATTTTTTCTTGTTCAACCACGAAATTGCTGCCCAAATCCTCTCCAAAATCAGTCCAAGTTCAACATTTTAACACCAATCGACGGAAGACTCCTCCCCTTTGCTTAAAGTGATGGATTTATGTTGTTTTCTTAGATTTTTGGTATGAGTTCTTCAAGTGTGAAGAACTTCAATATATTTTCTGTTTTTGAACTTGTTTAGGGAGAGAGAAACGTGAGAGTAAATGGTGAAACGTGAGAGAGAGTTATCGTGAGAGAGAGTGGCTTTAAGTTAGGAGTTTTGGTTTCGGAATTAGTCAAACTAGGACTCCTTGCTAAAATATTTAATAAAAATCTGATTTTTCTTTTTCTTAAATCAGATAATATTTATTATTTAATTTAATTAATTTATCCAATCAAATAAAAGCAAGATAAATCCTTGCTTCTAGTGGGGCTCGAACCCGAGTGACTCCCATTTGCGAAAAGGGTCATTTCGGGTTGCCCCACCCGAATTGCTTTAATTAATTAAATTAATTTATTAAATAATTAATTCCTTAGGGTAATTACAATATTACCCTTGGCTTGGAAAAGACCATTTTACTCTTGGACCCTCAAAACTTAAAATTTCTTCTTTTGAGTCCGGTAAAAACTCTTTCGATTAAATCTTCGTTTTCGTGAGCCTCACATGGTTGGTTCCAACCTTTCCAAGCTCAATTAACTTCCCAAGTTAGTTGGATTGGTCGTAGTAAGGGTTCTGAGGTCTGGTTCTACGCGTATCAGCCCGTGTGGACCTTGGTCTAATCGCAAGCATTCTTGAAAAACCTATGTCTTGATCCTATTCATTTTTAGGGTTGTTACATATGAAGTATGAAAGAGCATGCTCCTAAGGCATTGTTTATGATATAATGCATTAAATGCTTAAATATATATATTAAAAAGGGAGTTAGATCCTAGAACCAAGTTAACATGACAAATAAGATTGATATCTTCATGTTAGTAAGTCCGGATTCCAACAAGAGAACTTTCACGTTTACCAAATCCGGGTTCCCAATCTAGATGTTGTCTCATGATATGGAAACCTCCACATTGAAAAGTCAACGTTTTGTAGAAGAAATTTCCTTGTTCCATAACTACGTGCCCCCAAAAGTTATAGCTTGTGGGTAAAACCTAGATAGGTATGTACGAAAGGTCCTACCTTGGGAAGTAGTACCCTTTCTTTTCGGTGTGGGAGTAGAACACCCCATTCCATGTAGCTCACATGGTATATGTCGGTTATGGCTATGTCTCCTGACGGTTAAGAAATGAAGTAAGATAATGTAACACTCCCGAAATGCCATGAATTAGACTAGAGCTTAATCTATTTAATAATGCTTAAAATGATGTTTCCAGACCTATATTAATGTAATAAACTCAAATGGAAAAGGTTAGAGCAAAAACGACAAAGAAAGATCTTGACGTTCGAAACTAGCTAATTCGAACTAGTTGACGTCCTTATGTTTGGTGATGGTTTAGGGTGTAAAACGAAGTCCAAAACTTGTAATGAGACCTTGTATATGTAGTATGAAGTACAAAGGGTCCAAACGTCCGGTAACGACACCCCAAGGACCACCCAAAGGGTCCTTGGGGAGGACCCAAACACGCGTGGACAGGCTGCCTAGCAGCGTGCGAGCAGACAGATTGTGGAGGTGTGGTGCGCGACACGATCTTAACACGAGGTGTTCTGCCTCAAGATTTGAGAGCAAGACTCGCGATGAGAGGCTGACACACACCTCACTGCCTCAACTCCAAATTAGATAAAAACGACGGTAATTGGCCCCGCGACGTGCAACTACTTCTCAGAATCGTTAAAATAGTATTTTTTAGCAATTTAACTTATTAAAAAGACCCATTTAAGTGGGGGGTATTTGGGTAATTCATAGGAAGACTATATATTGATTATTAGGCAGTTTTTAGACCACTTTTACACTTCCCTAGTCAAATCAAACAAGTTTTCTCTCATCTCTCAAGAACACTATCTTTTCCTAACTCCATTGAAGAACAAGAAAAGCTTAAGGAAGAAGACGAAGGTTTCAAAGTTTCCAATTAGATTTCGTGGATTATTCATCTATAAGGTATGGGTCTTTCACTCTGGGGATTCCTTTCCCCAAGAGGCCCTTTCAAGAGAAGTTTTCAAGAACATCAAATACTAGGATTTTTACTCTACAAAATGGATTTTCTTCCTAACCCTAGATTTATGATTTTCAATGAAAAGTAAGTGTTTTCTATGGTTGATTTCACACGAATTGTTGAGTATTTGATTGATAATCTTTGAATGTTATGTGATACATGATCTTTCTCTAAGTGATGGTTTAAAATGGGTTGTTTCTAGTATTTAATAACCCGTTTCCTTTCTCGTACACTATGCATTGATCTTGTATATGATTTGATGAGTTGTTCCTGATTATGCCATTGAGTATTTCACTATGTATGATTATGAATATTGTAAGATGAATAAGGTTCTTAGAAGCAAGAGGTAAGTCTTCTAAGTGTGATTACTCTCAAATGTTTATGTTAGCCTATAAAGTATGATTCTATGATATGAAAAGTATGTATGATGTTGCTATGAGAATATGCTGGGCTATGAACACGTTACTTGTGAGATTATGATAAGAATACGAAAATGCAAGTTATGATACTCTCTTGTATGCTTTACAAAAGATGATTATGCTATGTAAATCTCACAAACGAAAGGTTATGATCAAAGGAAATTCTCACCTAATCTTAAAGAGCTCATGATCATGTTATACATGGAGTTAACCTCCTATGACCTATGATAAGTTTATGATAAAAGACAACTTAAAGGTTATTCAAGAAAGAGACTTTAGCTAAGCTTCGATGAACTAGATATGAGAGGTGTCCTTTCCCTAGTTGGAAGGTAGGTTCACAATGACTCTCATGAGATTGATTCTGCCATGTAATGTGGAACTATGGGTCTCTAATACATCTCATAGTTCTTGAACTATGTTTCCACCATAGGATACTAGCTAGTGGATCCACCTAGAAAGCTATGTCATGTAAGGTTCTACTATGGCCGGTAGACCACCTTCTTTCGGTGTGGGGTTTTATGACATCGAATTCCATGTTTTGCTCTTTTGTTCTATGTCGGTTAAGGCGAATGTTCCCTAATGTAAAATGAAAGACAACTAAATGAACGTTGACTAGGGTGACTTGAAGAGTATACTTAGTATAGGTAGGGTATGGGACTCTACCTAGACATTGCACAAGTTGACTCTAAGGGAAATCCTAGGAGATTGTTCTTATGTAGTATGATAACATGAAAGGTATGATGTTTATGATAAATGATGTCACTCTTATATGAATGTTGATCATTTTTATGATTACTTTATTGGGTTATGTTGCTATGTGAAGTGATAACTACTTATGTTATAAGTTATGAGAAGTAAAGCCTTACTCATGGTCTCCTATCTTATCTACTTGGTTGTGTGGGTTTATGGGGCTTCACATGACCATTGCACTTGTAGGTTGGGGATGAGATCATTGGTAAGTGTTTTGTATGTTATGCTCTATGATCTTTTGAATATGTAATGTTAACATGACACTATGATAATATGCCTTTGATTATGATCATGTTTTAAGTTGATGGAATCCATAACTTGTATATGTTATATGGTATGTGCATTTTAGACTTTCATATGACTTACCATGTTATCCAAATAGATGATAAATGATCCTTTTCATGCATGTCCTTAAGTGTTATGTGCATATACCCATACTTAGTACATGTGGAGTACTAACCCCATTACTTTATATTACAACAACTGTAGGTTCCGGCCATTGAAGTTTGAGGAGGTCGATTTGAAGAAGCTTGGAGCTCTTTCTCCAAGTATTGATAGCTAAGGGTTGTTTATACCATGTGGAAAGGGTTAAGGACTTGACCTAGAATGTGAAACTCCTTATATTGAGTCAGTCCCTGTAGTGAGAGAATTCCCAGAGGTTTTTCCGAATGAAGTTCCCGGAATTTCTCCCAAAAGGGAAATTGCTTTTTGCATTGATTTATTACCGAATACGAATCCCATTTCAATTCCTCCATATAGGATGGCTCCGGCTGAATTGAAAGAGTATAAGCTACAACTCAAGGATTTACTAGACAAGGGATTCATTCAACAAAGTATTTCTCCATGGGGTTCTCCGGTCTTGTTTGTTAAGAAGAAAGATGGGTCCCTTAGAATGTGCATTGATTATCGCCAACTTAATAAGGTCACCATAAAGAACAAGTATCCTCTCCCTCGAATTGATGATATCTTTGATCAACTCTAAGTTGCTAGTTTCTTTTCCAACATTGACTTAAGGTCGGGATATCACCAACTTAGGTGAGAGGGGAAGATGTTCCAAAACAGCTTTCCAAACTAGATATGGTCAATACGAATTTCTAGTTATGTCTTTTGGGTTAACAAATGCCCCGGTGGTGTTTATAGACCTAATGAATAGAGTCTTCCGATATTACCTCGACTCATTTTTTATTGTGTTCATTGATGATATTTTGATATACTCCAAGAATGAACATGAGCACGAGAGTCACTTGAGGTTCGCTTGCAAGTCCTCAAAGAAAACAAACTTTATGCCAAATTTAGCAAGTGTGAATTTTGCTTGAGGTCGATTCTTTTCTTGGCCATATTATCTCTGGTGATGGAGTATAGGTTTATCCGAAGAAGACGAATGCGGTTAGAAATTGGCCTAGACCTTTGATTCCCACAGACATAAGAAGTTTCTTGGGTCTAGCCGGCTATTATAGAAGATATGTTGATGAATTTTCGTCCGTTGCTTCTCCCGTGACATCTTTGACCCAAAATAAGGTGAAGTTTCAGTGGTTGGAAGCTTGTGAAAAAGGTTTTCAAGAGATGAAAGATAAGCTTACATGGTGATGACCTTACCGAAGGGTAATGAAGGCTTTGTGCTGTATTGTGATGCTTCCCGAGTGGGCATGGGATGTGTCCTCATGAATAATGGTAAGGTGATAGCTTATGCTTCTAGGAAACTCATAGTTCATGAGAAGAACTACCCAACTCATGATCTTGAGTTAGCCGCTATAGTTTTCCCTTAAAAATATGGAGGCATTATTTATATGGTGTGCATGTTGATGTGCTTACTGACCATAAGAGTCTTCAATATGTGTTTACACAAAAGGAGTTGAACCTCATACAGAGAAGATGGTTAGAATTGTTGAAGGATTACAACATGAGTGTCCTTTACCACCCCGGCAAAGCCAACGTGGTTGCGGATGCTTTGAGTCGTATGACTATGGGTAGTGTGTCTCATGTGGAATAAGAGAAGAAAGAACTTGTGAAAGATGTTCATAGGTTGGCTGGTTTATGTGTGCGGTTAGATGATTCTACAATTGGTGGTTTCATGGTCCATCATAACTCCGACTCATCATTAGTGGTTGAGGTGAAATCTAAGCAACATCTTGATCCTCTATTGATGGAGTTGAAGGAATCAGTACTTAGTAATCTCAATGATTCATTCTCCCTAGGGGTGGATGGTGTTCTTTGCTACAAAGGGAGATTTTGTGTACCCGATGTTGAGGATTTGAGAAATTAGATTCTAGAAGAAGCCCATGGTTCTCGCTATTCTATAAATCCGGGTGCCACCAAAATGTATCATTACCTTAGAGAGGTCTATTGGTGGGATGGTTTAAATAGGGACATAGCAGAGTTTGTTTCTAAGTGTCCAAACTGCCAACAAGTTAAAGCTGAGCATCTAAAACCTAGTGGTTTAACCCAAATCATGGATGTTCCTACTTGGAAGTGGGAAGCCATCAATATGGACTTTGTTGTTGGGTTGCCTCGAACCCGAAAGCAAAATGATTCTATATGGGTTATTGTGGACATGTTGACCAAAGATGCCCATTTTATTCCTGTTAAGTGTACTTGTACTGCCGATGATTATGCAAGAATCTACATTAATGAGATTGTGAGTCTTCATGGCCTTTGTCCATCATTTCGGATAGAGGTGCCCAATTAAATTCTCGTTTTTGTAAGGCTTTTCAAAAGGTTTTAGGTACTCAAGTGAAACTTAGTACCACTTTTCATCCTCAGAGGGATGGTCAAGCGGAACGTACTATTCAAAACCTTGAAGACATGTTGAGAGCATGTGTTATTGATTTCGAGGGAAGTTGGGATGATCAACTTACCTTTGATTGAGTTCTCTTACAACAATAGCTATCATTCGAGCATCTCCATGGCACCAATTGAAGCTCTTTATGGTAGGAGGCATAGATCTCTGGTTTGATGGTTTGAGGTTGGTGAGTCCTCACTCCTTGGTCCAGAGATTATCTATGAGGCGATAGAGAAAGTTCAAATCATAATATATCGATTCAAGACAACCTATAGTCGGCAAAAGTCTTATGCTGACAATAGAAGAAGAGATCTATAGTTTGAAATAGGTGACCATGTCTACCTGAAGATTTCACCTATTAAAGGGGTGATGAGATCTGGTAGAAAGGGGAAGTTCATTCCCCGCTATAGGTAATAGTTGCTAGACTTACCAAAGCAGCGCACTTCTTGCCAGTGAAGACTACTTATACAGCAGAAGAGTATGCAATGTTATACATTAAAGAGATAGTTCGACTACATGGAGTGCCAATCTCTGAAATATCTCATAGAGGAGCTGAATTCATTGCAAATTTTTGGATGTCGTTTCAAAAGAGTTTGGGAACACAAGTGAATTTAAGTACAACCTTTCACCCTCAAACGGATGGCCAGGCAAAACATACAATTCAGAAACTTGAGGATATGCTGCGAGCTTGTATATTAGATTTCAAGGGTAACTGGGATGATCACCTACCACTTATTGAATTTTCTTATAACAATAGAGACCATTCGAGCATTAAAATGACACCTTATGAATCTTTATATGGTCAAAAGTGTAGATCACCAATTGGCTGGTTCGAAACAGGTGAAACTGCCTTATTTGGGCCAGATCTTGTTCATCAAGCTATGAAAAAAATCAAAGTGATACAACAGCGGCTAGAAACAGCTCAAAGTAAACATAAACATATTCGGATATTAGAAGGAGAGGACTAGAATTTTCTATAGGGGACAATGAAAGCGGTAATGATGTTTGGTAAAAAGGGAAAGTTGAGTCCACGCTATATAGGGCCATATAAGATTATTCGAAAAGTAGGCCAAGTAGCATATGAGTTGGAGCTACCACAAGAGCTTTCATCAGTTCATCCGATGTTTCATGTCTCAATAATTCAAAAATGCATAGATGACCCATCTCGTATTACTCCTACTAAAGATATACAAGTTACAGGAGATCTCATTTATGAAGAAGTACCCTTTGTTATTCTGGATCGACAAGTTAGGAAGTTATGAAATAAAGAAATAGCTTTGGTAAAAGTACTATGGAGAAACCAACAAGTAGAAGAAGTTACTAGGGAAGCGGAAGAAGCAATGAAATTGAAGTATCCTCTCCTCTTCCAGACTGGTAAGAAAGATTAAAATGTTAGTAGAGGCGTTGACAAGTAAGTATATGTCTATATGTTCAATGTGATTAATAGTAGTACTAACGTAGGCTTGAACTTGTTTGGGCTGGACAACCATGCTAACATTTGAGGACGAATGTTTTAATGGGGTAAGGATGTGAAGTCTTGTATTATGTGTATTCTGGTTTTATTCATGTTGTACTTGACATTGACTTATAGTGTAGGTGAGGGATCATGTTTCTTAAATTATTAGTGTTGGTTTAAACTATCCCAGTAGGTGATGTAATGCCTTGCACGTTTCAGCATGTGTATTGCAAGTTAACTTTGATGGGAAGTATTTAAGTAGATATAGTAAGGTGGTAATTGAGCTTAAAGTTGAAAGTTAAGTGCTAAGTTGAAGAAAAAGGGATCATTCAGAAAATGAAATAAAATAATTGAGATGCTTGCTTGTCTTAATTAAGCTAGTATCTAAATCACCTACTTGAGCTATAATATAGTTAAAGGGCCCAAGTTTGATGGACCAGATTTAGGCTTATATTAATGGGCTCACTTGAAACCCAGACCTATTAAATGAAAATAGAAATGAAAGAAAGCCCAGCAGCCAAATCTGTCAATGTACCCAATATTGATAAAGATCCAATTGGGGAAGAAACCAATTGAAATAAAAAAAAGAATTAAACAACACAAAAGTAAGATAGATTAGAAATAAGAGATTAGAAAGAAAAAAGAAAAGCTAATTGATTGAACAATCAACCAAGGAAAAAGAGAAAATTGAATTCGAAATGAAACAACTCAAATTGAAAACCACAAATGAGCAATCTCAAGTGAAATCAAGGTTAAGAAGATCTAAATCAACAATGAGAATTCACCCATCAATTATCTAGATTAAGCTACACTAAGCTAAGCTAACCTAAAGGGATCCCACCCTTAAACTACACTCTTGCAAGAGTTTGTTCATTTAACATTCAAATTCCATGTAGTCTAAGTCTTCCAAAATAAAAGGACTACTATTTATACTAATAAAATAAAGAAGACACTTCTTTTGACAATTTTACCCTTAATGAGGTAAGGGCCTTGTTTGGTTGTCTTCTTTTGTGAAATCTTAAAAATATGAGATGACCATATGCATAAATGGCCTCTTTCTTCTTCTTTTAACTTAGATGGACATTCCACACATTGTACTTCCTGATTTTGTGTCCATCAAGTTCCTCTCCTTCTTGAAAAGAATTCATCCTCGAATCCAAACCTTGAAAATCTTTGAAAAAGGACAAAAAACAAATATATCCTCTTAGCATGAGGGTAAGTACAATTGTTAGCACAAAAAGCATTACACCAAGGAGACTCAATCTGAAGGAAGAACCAAGTATCCTTTATTATCATGATTATTAAGCCCGTAGGTAAAGAACAAGGAAATGGGTTATTCCTTACATCAAGAGGATATTACCACCCAAAATATGACATTATTACAAGCTAAAACACTCCTAAATACACACCGGGGTCAAAATTATAATAGGTCCACATAATGGGGTCATACAAACAAGTATAGACCTCAATGATATCCCGACAAAAATGTAATGCCCATTTAAGACAAATATGTGTCTCATCATATGAAAAGAGATAGTAGATAAATGTCGCATGCACATAAGGGTCATCTAAGGTGTTCCTATATGCAAGATCACCACTAGGTTTAAGGATCATAACACTCATCACATCACAAGATGGAACACATAAAGACATCATGAAGACTTTAAGAGAAACATTCCTTTTCCTAACAAATAACTCCTTCCCCATAAAAGGCACAATCAACAAGATCATATGCAAAGAGGTAGTAAAGAAAGGGGGTTAGAAAACTACCCTTCCCCATGCACCACGTAGGCCCCTCAAGTGGATTGTAAACCCTTAAGAAGAACATTCCATCACAGGGAAAGGTGTCACATAAATGAGCTTCAATAAAGATGTTCCCAACTTTAGCCTCCACTTTATATACTAAAGAATCACAACTCATATTAGAATTGTAACACAGAAGGAAGAAGTAACAATTAACACATAAGCATTCCCTTTCATCTTAACACTACCCTCTCCAATAAATGTACTATCCTCTTCACAAAAGAGATTTCCATCCTTGGAAAGTGTGTCATCACACCATAGGGGATTCTCAAACAATTGTTAGCTTCATATAAAGCTTAAGTCTCTTTCCATTCAAGGACTACCTCTTTTGCAAACTGGAAATGCACTATCTTAGTTCGGCAATCTACCGTGGAATCACAAGAATCTAACCAATCCATACCCATTATAACATCAAAACTACCATGTCTAGCTCTACAAAGTCAGCCAATGTATCGCGATCACAAACAATTATAATACAATTATGATAACCCCTTCTAGCTATAATAGACTCATCAATCGGTTTAGACACTTCAAATGGCTGAGTAATAATTCTAGTGTTCTTTTGAACTTTCTAGCAATCAACGGTGTAACATATGATAGTGTAGACCCCGGATCAATTAATGCATATACAATATGTGAAAAGATGGACAATGTACATGTAACCACATCCGGTTAGGCTTCTGAATTTTGTCGATCCCCTAGTGCATATGTACGATTCTGACCTCCACTAGAACTAGCTGCTCCCCTAGCTCCTCTACCATTACCTATTGTCCTCTGTAGTCCCCTACCTAAAGAAGGTGTTGATGAGGTCGATGCAACCACTAATCTAGTCGGCTGTGCAACACCACCCACGCCCCTATGAGGGCACTTTCTCATCATACGCCCTAGTGTGCCACACCAAAAACAAACATCCGTTCCAAGCCTGCATGCACCTAGATAATTCCTCCCACACTGTTTACAAGGCTGTCAAGGAGGCCTTGATTGGATCGTACTTCCCTGGTCTTGATGACTCTATTTGTGAGCCTTGGATTTCACTTCTTTTCCCAAACTGATTACCCCTAGACCTTGGAACCGTGGTGGAGCACTAGCTTTAGAGTATAAAGATGATGGACTAGGTGGTCTGTTAGAGAACCGAGGCCTAAACTCACCTTGGAATGGTGTAAATTGTCCATGGATCTGGCCTTCTTAGAATGCCCTATTTCCGACTCTTGTGTCCTTCTTCTTTGCTTTTGAGCCTCCAACTTTTGTGCAAAATCCTGCATTCTTGATATATCCATATCTTTATTCAACAAAGCAATTGTACAGTATCTAACCAGATATGAATCTAGTCTATTTGTATATCCATAAATTGATGGACTCTATCCTCTATAGTAGCTACTACATTAGGAGCATACCGGGGCAAGGAATTAAATTCTAGAGTATACTCTCTCACGCTCATATTACCTTAGTGGATATTTAAGAACTGATCTGCACGGGCCTCTCGGATCGACAATGGCTGATAATGATCAAGGAATGCCTTTTTGAACTCTTTCCACGTAGCTGAAGGTGCATTTTTTACCCTAGATTGCTTCCAAGCTTCATACAACAATTTAGCCACACTCTTTAATCTATATGTACCTAGCTCAAGTTCTTCTTTACCACTTACATGCATAATATACAAAGTGCGTTTAATCTGATCTATATAGTCTTGCGGATCTTCATTAGGATCTGACCGGTGAATGATGGAGGGTCCAAGTTAAGAAAATCACTTATCCGTGTTCTAGCTTCTCTATCTACACCACTAGTACCTGCAACTAGACATATGGCCATGACTAGCAACTATACGAGTCAATAGTTGGACTACCTTCCTCAAATCTTGCTCGATAGCATAAACAGGGGGTTCCTGAGGTTCATCTTCCCTCCTTAGTTCTTCAGGAGATGGAGGCGTCGGGGAAGTCTGTGATAGAGACTCATCTTGATCCCCACTTTGAACAACTTGATTAGGTGGTGGTTAGATAGTCCCTTCTTAGGTAGCCACATCTACTAGCTTTCCAGTACTTTTAATCCTTCTTGTAACCGACATCTTTGCTATAATAAAATAATTTAGAAATTAGATATGATTCACCTACAACTTTGGTTCTATCGGAAGATCTAAGAAATGAAAGAAATGAGACAAATCTGACATATCCCGTAGCCTCCTGTTTATAGATGTAGTGCATGACACATCTATAAGCAAGACTCTACAGAGACACGGCTTTGTAGACTCTCTAGAATGACCTGCTTATATACCACTTTTGTCATGCCTCAAATCCCATTACAACGGACAGGCATCCAATGCCCTAAAGTCCCGAAAAAACCAACTTGTAACCTATTCTTACTATGCATATAACTACAAAAATCGTAAACCCCAAAACAAAAAAAAAAAAAAACACTAAACCGTAACCCTAACCCTATCCCTAACATGAATCCTATCCCTAACCCTATCCTTAAAACTAATCCTGAACCCTATAACTTAAACTCTAAGCCAAAAATACCAAAACCCTAAAATTAAACACTAAACCATAGATATTATAACTCAAATCCTTAACCCCAAACCCTAAAACCTAAAAATAAACCTAAACCCTAACCTTAACCCTAACATCAACCGTAACCCTAACCCTAATCCTACCATAAAACCTAAACCCCAAGCCCAAAATACCAAAACAAAAACAATAAACGCTAAACCATTTATATTGAACCTCAAATTCTACACCCTAAACCTAAAAATCTAAAAGAACCCAAAACCCTAACCCTAACCCTAACCTTAACCCTAAACTTAACTCTCAACCATAAACCCAAAACCCTAAGCCCAAAATACCAAAACCCAAACATTAAATACTAAATTAGATTTTAAACCTCAAATGCTAAACCCTGAACCATATTAAAAAAACCTACACCCTAACCCTAAACCCTAAGTCAAAAAAAAAAATTAAGTCCAAAATAAAGAAAACCCAAACATTAAACACCAAACAATAGATCTTAAACCTCAAATCCTAAACCACATACCCTATAACCTAAAAAACCTAAACCCTAACCCTAACACTAACCTAAACCCTAACCCTAACCCTATCCTTAACCCTAACCCTAAACCCTTAACCCTTAACTCAAAGTCCAAAATACGAAAACCCAGACATTAAACACTAAACCATAGATTTTAAACCTCAAATCTTAAACGACAAACCCTAAAACCTAAAAAAGCCAAAACCCTAACTCTAACCCTAACCCTAAACCATTAACCCTAAACCCCAAGCCCAAAATACCAAAACCCAAATATTAAACACTAAACCATAGATTCTAAACAAAAAATCCTAAACCTCTAAACCTAAAACCTAATAAAAAATCTAAACCCTAACCCTAACCCTATCCTTAACACTAACCCTAACTTTATCCTTAACCTTATTAACCCAAAACCCAAAGCCCAAAATACCAAAACCCTAACATTAAACAATAAACCATAGATATTACAACTCAAATAACCACAAACCCTAAAACTTAAAAAACAACCTAAAACATAACCCTTACCCTAACAATAACCCTAACAATAACCCTACCATAAACTCTAAACCCAAAGCCCAAAATACCAAAACGCAAATATTAAACACTAAAAAATAGATTTTAAACCTCAAATGCTAAACCTTGAATCATAGAACCTAAAAAAACCTTAGTCCAAAATACAAAAACCCAGACATTAAACACTAAACCATACATTTTAAACCTCAAATGATAAACCACAAACCCTAAAATCTAAAAAAACCTTAACCCTAACCGTAACCCTAACCCTAACCTTAACCCTAACCTTAACCCTAACCCTAACGATAAACCATTAACCCGAAACCACAAGCCCAAAATACCAAAACCCAAACATTAAACACTAAACCATAGATATTACTTTTAACCCAAACCCTAAAACCTAAAAAAACAACTTAAACCCAAAAACCTAAAACCTAAAAAAACACTAAACCCTAACCTTAACCCTAACTTTATCCTTAATCGTAACCCTAAACCCTAAACCCTAAACAATAATCCCAAAGCCCAAAATACAAAACTCCTAACATTGAACACTAAACCATAGATATTACAACTCAAATCCTTAACCCAAACCCTAAAACCTAGAAAATAACCTAAACCCTAACCCTAACCTTAACCCTACCATAAATCCTAAGCACTAAGCCAAAAATACCAAAACCCAAACATTAAACATTAAACCATTGATATTAAACATTAAATCCTAAACCATAAACCCAAAACCTACCAAAACCCCAACCCTAACCTTAACCCTAAACCTAACCTTAACCCTAATCCTAACTATAAACCATAAACCCCAAACCCAAAGCCCAAAATACCTAAATCCAATCATTAAATACTAAACAATAGATTTTAAACCTCAAATGCTAAACCCGGAACCATAATTAAAAAAAACTACACCCTTACCTTAAACTCTAAGTCCAAAAAGAACCTAAGCCCAAAATACGAAAACCCAGACATTAAACACTAAACCATAGATTTTAAATCTCAGATCCTAAACCACAAACCCTAAAACCTAAAAAAACCTAAACCCTAACTCTAACCCTAACCTTAACCCTAATCCTAACCCTAAAACATTAACCCAAAATCTCAAGCCTAAAATACCAAAATCCAAACTTTTAACACTAAATCGTAGATATTAAACTGAAAATCCTAAACCCCAACACCTAAAACCTAAAAAAACACTAAACCCTAACCCTATCCCTAACACTAACATTATTCTTAACCCTAACCCTAAACCCTAAACACTAAATCCAAAGCACAAAATAGCAAAACCCTAACATTTAACACTAAACCATAGATATTACAACTCAAATCCTTAACCCCAAATGGTAAAACCTAAAAAACAACCTAAACCCTAACCTTAACTCTAACCCTACCATAAATCCTAAACCCCAAGCCCAAAATACCAAATCCCAAACATTAAAGACTAAACCATTGATATTAAACCTCAAATTCTAAACCCTAAACCCAAGAACCTAAGAAAACCCTAACCCTAACTCTAACCCTAACCCTAACCTTAACCCTAACCCTAACCTTACCCCTAACCCTAACTGTAAACCATAAAACCCGAAACCCTAAGCCCAAAATACCAAATCCCAAACATTAAATACTAAACCATAGATTTTAAACCTCAACTGCTAAACCCTTAACCATAAACCTAAAAAAAAGCTACACCCTAACCCTAATCCTAACCTTAACCCTAACTCTATACCCTAAACCCTAAACCCTAAACCCTAAGTCCAAAAAAACACTAAGTCCAAAATACAAAAACCTAAACAATAAACACTAAACCATAGATTTTAAACCTCAAATCCTAAACAACAAACTCTAAAACATAAAAAAAATTAAACCCTAACCCTAAACCCAAACATTAAACACTAAACCGTAGATTTTAAACCAAAAATCCTAAAACCTAAAACCTAAAAAAAACTAACCCTAAACATATCCCTAACACGAACCCTAACCCTAACCCTATTCTTTACCCTAACCTTTAACCCTAAACCCTAAATACAAAGCACAAAATACCATAACCCTAACATTTGACACTAAACCATAGATATTACAACTCAAATACTTAACCCCAATCCCTAAAACGTAAAAAATAACCTAAACCCTAACCCTACCATAAATCCTTAACCCCAAGCCCAAAATACCAAAACCCAAATATGAAACACTAAACCATTGATATTAAATCTCAAATCCTAAATCCGAAACCAAAAAACTAAAAAAACCAAAACACTAACATTAACCCTAACCCTAACTCTAAACCATAAACCCAAAACCCTAAGCCCAAAATATCAAAACCCAAACATTAAATACTAAACCATAGATTTTAAACCTCAAATGCTAAATCCTGAACCAGAAAACCTAAAAAAAAAAAAATACACCCTTACCCTAACCCTAACCCTAACCCTAAGCCCTAAACCCTAAGTCCAAAATACAGAAACCCAAACATTAAACACTTAACCATTGATTTTAAATCTCAAATCCTAAACCACAAAACCTAGAACCTAAAAAAACCTAAACCCTAACCCTAAACCATTAACCCAAAACCCCTAGCCCAAAATACCAAAACCCAAACATTAAACACTAAACCATAGATTTTAAACCAAAAATCTGAAACCCTAAAACCTAAAACTAAATAAAACCCTAAACCCTAACCCTAACCCTATTCCTAATATGAACCCTAACCCTAACCCTACCCTTAACCCTAACCCTAAACCCTATACCCTAAACTCAATGCTAAAAATACAAAAACCCTAACGTTAAACACTAAACCATAGATATTACAACTCAAATCCTTAACCCCCAAACCCTAAAACCTAAAAATAACCTAAACCTAACCCTAATCCAAACCCTAACCCTACCATAAACAGTAGACCCCAAACCCAAAATACTAAAACCCAAACAATAAACACTAAACCATTGATATTAAACCTCAAATTCACCCTAAACCCAAAAATCTAAAAGAACCGAAAACCTTACCCTAACCCTAACCCTAACCATAACCTTAACCCTAATCCTAACTCTAAACCATAAACCTGAAACCCAAAGCCCAAAATACCAAAATCAAATCAATAAATACTAAACAATAGATTTTAAACCTGAAATGCTAAACCCTGAACCATATGGGAAAAAAAACTACACCCTAACCTTAAACCCTATGTCCAAAAAAAAGCTAAGTCCAAAATACGAAAACCCAGACATTAAACACTAAACCATAGATTTTAAACCTTAGATCCTAAACCAAAAATCCTAAACCTAATGCAACTTGGGCCTTGTCTGTCCATTTTCCCTTTGTTCTTTTATTCAACTTGGGCCAAATTAATGCAAGTAGGTGGTACACATTTGGCCCAATTACATGGTAAAAATGTCTTAGTTGGTGATGCACCTACTTGGTTTCACTTGGGCTTTATCCATAATAGGGCAATTGGCAGATTTGGATGCTGGGCTTTCTTTCATTTTTTTTTCATTTAATAGGTTTGGGCTTCAATTGAGCCCATTAATATAAGCCTAAATTTGGTCCATCAAACTTGGGCCCTGTAACTATATTATAGCTCAAGTAGGTGATGCAGCTGCTAGCTTAATAAAGCCAAGCAAGCAGCTTAATTACTTTATTTAAATTTCTGAATGTTAATCCCTTTTCTTCAACTTAGCACTTAACTTTCAACTTTAAGATCAATTACCACCTTACTATATTTACTTAAATACTTTCCGTCAGAGTTAACTTGCAATACATATGCTGAAACGTGCAAGGAATTACATCACCTTCCGAGTTAGTTTAAACCAACACTAAACATATAAGAAAAACTATCCCTCACCTACACTATAAGTCTATGTCAAGTATAACATGAATAGAACTAGCATATACATAATACAGGACGTTACATCCTTCCCCCCTTGAAACATTCATCCTCGAATGTTAGCAAGGTTGTCCAGTCTAAACAAGTTCAAGACTAAGTTAGTACTACTATTAATCACATTGAACAGAAAGATTTATACTTACTTGTCAACGCCTCCACTAACATTTTGATTGTTTTCACCAGTGTGGAAGAGGTGAGGATACTTCAATTTCATTGCTTCTTCCACTTTCCATGTAACTTCTTCTACTTGTTGGTTTCTCCATAGTACTTTTACAGAAGCTACTTATTTATTTCTTAACTTCCTAACTTGTCGATAAAGAATAGCAATGGGTACTTCTTCATAAGTGAGATGTCCCGCAATTTGTACATCATCAGTAGGAATAATACGAGATGGTTCACCTATGCATATGCGAAGCATTGAGACATGAAACACCGGATGAATTGATGAAATCTCTTGTGGTAGCTCCAACTTATATGCTACTTGGCCTACTTTTCGAATAATCTTATATGGCCTTATATAGCGCGGACTCAACTTTCCTTTTTTACCAAACCTCATTACCCCTTTCATTGGAGACACCTTCAAGAACACCCAATCCCTTATAGAAAATTCTAGTACTCTACTTCTAATACCCGCATATGATTTATGTCAACTTTGAGTTGTTTCTAGCCGCTGTTGTATCACTTTGACTTTATCCATACCTTGATGAACAAGATCTGTCCCAAATAAGGCAGTTTCACCGATTTCAAACCAGCCAATTGGTAATCTACACTTTCGACCATATAAAGCTTCATAAGGTGCCATTTTAATGCATGAATGGTAGCTATTGTTATAAGCAAATTCAATAAGTGGTAGGTGATCATACCAGCTACCCTTGAAATCTAATATACAACTCGCAATATATCCTCAAGTGTATGAATTGTACGTTCTGCACGGCCATCCATTTGTGGGTGAAAGGTTGTACTTAAATTCACTTGTGTTCCCAAACTCTTTTGAAATGACTTCAAAAAATTTGCAGTGATTTGAGCTCCTCTATCAGATATTATAGAGATTGGCACTCCATGTAGTCGAACTATCTCTTTAATGTACAACCTCGCATACTCTTCTGCTATATAATTAGTCTTCACTGGCAAGAAGTGTGCTGCTTTGGTATGTCTGTCAACTATTACCCATATGGAATCAGACTTCCGGAATGAGCGAGGCAAACCGTGACAAAATCCATGTTGATCATGTCCCGTTTCCAAATTGGAAGTTCTATACGCTGCATGTAACCTCCCGGCTTTTGGTATTCTACTTTTACCTGTTGACAATTTGGACACTAAGCCATGAATTTTGCAATGTTATTCTTCATGTCCCCCCACCAATACATTTCTTTCAAGTCATGATACATTTTAGTTGACCCCAGGTGAACAAAGTATCTTGAATGATGTGCTTCCATCATGATCCTCTTTCTTAGTTCATCTACATTAGGTACACACAATCTGTTTTGACATCGAAGTACTCCATCTTGCGTAAGCTCAAATGCCTTTGTCATACCATGTAGTACATTCTCCTTAAGTTGTAAAAGAATTGGATCAGTGTACTACTTCTCTTTAACTTCCACTACTAATGAGGATTCTACTGCATTTTACACAATAACCCCTTTGTCTTGAGATTCAAGAAGGCGAACGCCCAAGTTCGCTAGTTGGCACAAATACTTAGTCATTCCTTGTCTTTCCACAGACTTCCCATAAGTTCTTGCCCTTATTTTACGGCTTAAAGCATTAGCTACTACATTAACTTTATAGGGATGATATAAGATGTCAATGTCATAATATTTTAATAGCTCCAGCCACCTTCGTTGCCTCAGATTTAAGTCCTTTTGCTTAAAGATATATTGCAATCTTTTGTGATCAGTGTATATGTCAACATGAACTCCATACAAGTAGTGGCACCATATCTTCAAAGCAAAACACAACTGCTGCTAGCTCTAGATCATGGGTTGGATAATTTTTCTCATGTGGCCGCAGCTTCCTTGAGCCATAAGCTATAAAGTTACCATGCTGCATCAATGCACAACCTAATCCCACTCCCAAAGTATCACAATACACTGCATAGCCTTCCGTGCCTTCTGGAAGTACCAATACAAGTATAGAAGTTAATTTACTCTTCAGCTCTTGGAAGCTTCTTTCACACTCATCACTCCACTGAAACTTGGTTTCTTTGTGTGTTAGCTTTGTGAAGGGTGCAACAATTAAAAAGAATCCTTCAACAAACCTTCTGTAATAACCTGCCAATCCAAGAAAATTATGAATCTCCGTAGGCGTTGTAGGTCATGGAAAGTTTTTCAAGGCTTCTATATTCTAGTTATCAACACTTATTCCTTCATCGGATAAAATATGACCTAGGAATGCCACAAATTTCAACCAGCACTCACACTTAGAGAACTTTGCATACAATTTACGATCACGGTGAATTTGTAAAACCCACCGCAAGTGATTAGCTTGATCCTCTTCCGATCTTGAATACACTAAAATGTCATCTATGAACACTATCACAAACACATCGAAAAATGGCTTGAACACTCTATTCATCGAATCCATACAAGCTGCTGGTGTATTTGTTAGCCCGAATGACACGACTAAGAACTCAAAATGACCATACTGTGTTCAGAAAGTTGTCTTGGGTATATCTTGTCCTTGACCCTCACTTGGTGATAACCTGAACTCAGGTCGATCTTTGAAAAACACCTAGTACTTTGTAACTGATCAAACAAATTATCAATTCTAGGGAGGGGATATTTGTTCTTAATCGTTACCTTATTCAAATGCCGGTAGTCGATACACATTCTTATCGAGCAATCCTTTTTGCGTAAAAATAAAATTGGTGCTCCCCATGGGGACACACTAGGCCTTATGAATCCTTTTTCGAATAAGTCTTTTAATTGCTCTTTCAACTCCCGTAATTCTACCGGATCCATTCTATACGGAGGAATTGAGATAGTTTGAGTATCTGGTAGCACATCAATACCAACTCTACTTCTCGTTCTGGAGGCAAACTTGGAAGATCTTCTGGAAATACATCTGGAAATTCATTTACCACCGGAATGGATTGAAGGGTTGGTGGCTCCGCATCTACATTTTTCACTCTAACCAGATGACATATGTATTCTTTGGAAATCATCTTCTTTGCCTTAAGATAAGAAATAAATTTTCCTCTTGGCGCCCCAATATCACCTTTCCATTCGAGGAGTACCTCTTTTGGAAACTGGAAATGCACTATCTTAGTTCGGCAATATACCATGGCATAACAAGATGCTAACTAATCCATACCCATTATAACATCAAAATCTACCATGTCTAGCTCTACAAGGTCATTCAATGTATCGCGATCACAAACAGTTACAATGCAATTACGATAAACCCTTCTAGATATAATAGACTCACCAATCGGTGTAGACACTTTGAATGGCTTCACTAATAATTCTGGTGTTCTTTTGAACTTTCCAGCAATCAACAGTGTAACATATGATAGTGTAGACCCAGGATCAATTAATGCATATACAATATGTGAAAAGATGGACAATGTACGTGTAACCACATCCGGAGAGGCTTCTGAATTCTGTCGATCCTCTAGTGCATATGTGCTATTCTGACCTCCACTAGAACTAGCTGCTCCCCTAGATCCTCTACCATGACCTGTAGGAATCTGTAGTCCCCTACATAAAGAAAGGGTTGATGAGTTCGATGCAACCACTGATCTAGTCGGTTGTGCAACACCACCCACGCCCCTATAAGGGCAATTTCTCATTATATGACCTGGTGTGCCACACCAAAAACAAACATCCGTCCCAAGACTGCATGCACCTAGATGATTCCTCCCACAATGCTTACAAGGCTGTCGAGGAGGCCTTGATTGACTCGTATTTCCCTGCTCTTGATGACTCGCTGTTTGTGAGCCTTTACTTTCACTTCTTTGCCCAAAATGATTGCCCAACCCTTGGAACTGTGGTGGAGCACTAGCTGTAGAGTATAAAGATGATGTCCTAGGTGGTCTATTAGAGAACCGAGGCCTAAACTCGCCTTGGGATGGTGTAAACTTCCCCATGGATCTGGCCCTCTTAGAATTCCCTATTTCCGACTCTTGTGTCCTTCTTCTTTGCCTTTGTTCCTCCAACTTTTGTGCAAAAGCCTGCATCCTTGCTATATCCATATATTTATTCAACGAAGCAATTGTACAGTCTCTAACCAGATATGAATCTAATCTTTCCAGAAATCGATGAACTGTATCCTCCATAGTAGCTACTACATTAGGAGCATACATGGCCAAGGAATTAAATTTGAGACTATACTCTCTCACGCTCATATTTCCTTGGTGGAGATTTAAGAACCGATCCACATGGGCCTCTCGGATCTCCAATGGCATATAATGATCAAGGAATGCCTTTTTGAACTCTTTCCACGTAGTTGAAGGTGCATTTATTCCCCTAGATTGCTTCCAAGCTTCATACCACAATATAGCCACACCCTTTAGTCTATATGCAGCTAGCTCAAGTGCTTCTTTACCATATTACATGCATAATAACCAAAGTGTGTTTGATCTGATCTATAAATTCTTGCGATGTTCATTAGTATTTGACCCGGTGAATGATGGAGGATCCAAGTTAAGAAAATCACGTAACCGCGTTCCAGCTGCTCTATCTACACCACTAGTACCTGCAATTGGACCTTCTTGCCTTTGGCCGT
This sequence comes from Solanum sitiens, assembly GCA_016801875.1. Classification (NCBI taxonomy): domain Eukaryota; kingdom Viridiplantae; phylum Streptophyta; class Magnoliopsida; order Solanales; family Solanaceae; genus Solanum; species Solanum sitiens. The sequence goes on along the minus strand of JABWTJ010000347.1, from coordinate 377,912 downwards.
GACCAGCAACTATACGAGTTAATAGTTGGACTGCATTCCTCAAATCTTGCTCAGTAGCATTAATAGGGGGTTCCTGAGGTTCATCTTTCCTCCTTAGTTCTTCAGGAGATGGAGGCATTAGGGAAGTCTATGATAGAGACTCATCTTGAGCCCCACTTTGAACAGCTTGACTAGGTGGTGGTTGGCTGGTCCCTTCTTGGGCAGCCACATCTACTCGCTTACCAGTACTTTTACTCCTTCTCATAACCGGCATCTTTTCTATAATAAAACAATTTAGAAATTAGATATGATTCACCTACAACATTGGTTCTATTGCACGATCTTAGAATGAAAGAAATGAGACAAATCCTACATGTCCCGTAGCCTCGTGTTTATAGATGTGGTGCACGACACATCCATAAGCAAGACACTACACAGACACGGCTTTGTAAACTCCCTAGGATAACCTACTTTGTAGACTCCCTAGGATAACCTACTCTGATATCACTTTTATCACAACTCAAATCCCATTAAGACGGACAGGAACCTGATGCCCTAAAGGCCCGAGAGAACCAACTTGTAAGCTGTTCTTACTATGCATATAACTATAACAATCGTGACAAGTTCACATAGGACGCAGTGATACAAACTAACATAAGTAGACTCAAAAGTTATATACAAGACTTGGCCGTTGAGGCCACAACTCCATAAGACACAATTGAACTATGTACCTACGTCTACAAAGCCTATAAAAAGATAGAAGACCTAGAGTAGGTCGGGAAACACCCCGCTTTACCCTTAACTATGATACAATACCAAAATGAATTTACCAAGGACTCAATATAGATACGAATGAACCTGGAGCTCACCAAAAGTAGCTGAGTGTCGTATGCTCCTACAAAGGAGGTCTACTAGCTGGAGTACCTGTGCCTGCAACATGAAATGCAGCGTCCCCCGCGAGGGACTTCAGTATGAAAAAACATACTGAATATGTAAGGGAATAACATATGTAATATGTGGGCTCAAATGAAATCAAGTACCAACATATGAGTGCATAGATCAGGAGAGAAGACCACCTTCATTTACTCTTGTGAGATCATGTAAGTTACATTTTTTCCTTTACTTTTCTGTAAGTCATAATCTTTGTAGGGCATGTGATACAAGTGACGAGCTCATTAGTGGTACAAGAAGATGACCCATTCTAGGAATATTAACCCCTGGGATGCGGTCCTCATAATTACACAATTTGGGATCGGCCCAGCCTAGGATTTCGCCCCTTAGCTGCCACCCTTCTATACCAATAGGGATCGACCCATGCTAGGCTTTCGCCCTTGAGCTATCACCCGTAATTATACATTTTTTTAACTTAGATTCTTTAATCTTGGAGATTGTTGTTTATCATTTTAGAACTCTTTTGGGATTGTTCTTTGGATAATCATAACTCTTTTGAGATGTTGTTTTGGTGGTCATAACCATCTTGGACATATGGAAATACGGACCAGTAGTAGAAGACATGAAAATAATACTTTGAGGCAGTAACAATGACATAAGGAGCCACGTAACATCAACACATTACTTTAAGAGCTTAATGACACAATTGACTTCAATTGACTAGGAGAAGTATTCACTAAACTTTCTTCTGCAAATACCATTTCTATAACAGCACAAGGGGGATAATTACACGAGTATGGAGTAGTGAACATATAATGAAGTAGTTTTATGTACTTAGGATGGGGGGAGGGATATAATTAGCTATTTGGAGTCAATACACTGGTATTGTTTCTTTTACTAGGAATAGAACTTAGGAGATTCACTTCATTGATATGAATTATAGGTGTCAGATTTCATGCCAAGGAATATGGAATAGAATAGCCTTACATACCTTATTTTCTGACCAATACCACTATCACGATTCAGCCTTTCTTTTTGGGTGCTAATCTACAACATAAGTCATGATTAAGCTAACGTCAGCAGCTAATCACATTAAGGCCCTCGAACACAGCAGCTAAAATATTTGACGAAAGCAGGCCCATACAACCCTTACACAAACGGTGAACCACCACACCCTTCCTCTATACATTAATACAACTTCACACATCCTCTCCCAAGATACCCAAGCTGCCCTCAACAACAATATTCATAAGGCAGCCATTATCAATCTCAAATCTTTTAGCATAATAGGAGAATATTGACTCAAGGATTTATCACAAACCATGAATTCTTGATAAATATATACAAAATTCTCAACTCCAAACATGTAATCAAAGAGAGGGAAAAAATCGGTTGCAGTCTTACCTTAATTCTGAAAATTTATCCTCTAAACTTTTACTTCAAGAATTCAAAATCTCCTTCAAACTTTTAATTGAAAATGAGACAATTCTCAAGAACCCTAAGGTGTTTTAGATCTGCTTGTTGAAGCCAAGAGAGACCAAGAAAGAAACTTAAGGAATCTGAAAATTTTGCAAGTTTAAAATGGAGAAAAAGACTTGATCTTTATCCTTTTAAAAGGGAGGGGCTATGGACGACTTTCTTTGCCAATTTTGGGCCATATATTGTCAAGTAGGTGACCCACCTACTTGGCCTTTTAACTTAGGTCTTTTTGGACTTAAGATTATTGGGCCTTGGCTGTCCATTCTCCCTTTGTTCTTTTATTCAACTTGGGCCATATTAATGCAAGTAGGTGGTACACATTTGGCCCAATTACATGGTAAAAAAGTCTTAGTAGGTGATGCACCTACTTGGTCTCACTTGGGCTTTTCCATAATGGGCCAATTGGTAGATTTGGCTGCTGGGCTTTCTTTCATTTTTATTTTCATTTAATAGGTTTGGGCTTTAAGTGAGCCCATTAATATAAGCCTGAATCCGGTCCATCAAACTTGGGCCCTTTAACGACATTATAAGTCAAGTAGGTGATGCAACTGCTAGCTTAATTAAGCCAAGCAAGCAGCTCTATTATTTTATTTAAATTTATGAATTTTAATCCCTTTTCTTCAACTTAGCACTTAACTTTCAACTTTAAGCTCAATTACCACCTTACTATATTTACTCAAATACTTTCCGTCAGAGTTAACTTGCAATACACATGCTGAAACGTGCAAGGCATTAGACCACCTTCCGAGCTAGTTTAAACGAGCACTAATCATATACGAAACATGATGCCTCACCTACACTATAAGTCTATGTCAAGTATAACATGAATAGAATTAGCATATACATAATACAGGACGTTACACCTAAACCCAAAAACTAAGAAAACCAAAAACCCTAACCCTAACCCTAACCCTAAACTTAACCCTAACCCTAACTCTAAACCATAAACCCCAAATCCTAAGCCCAAAATACCAAAACCCAAACATTAAATGCTAAACCATAGATTTTAAACCTCAAATGCTAAACCCTAAACCATAAAACCTAAAAAAAAAACTACACCCTAACCCTAACCCTATACCTTAAAATCCTAAACCCCAAAACATAAAACCTAATATAAAACACTAAACTCTAACCTTGACCATATCCATAACTCGAACCCTAACTCTAACCCTATCCTTAAACCTAACCCTAAACCCTAAACCCTAAACCCAAAGCCCAAAATACCAAAACCCTAACATTCAATACTAAACCATAGATATAGAAACTCAAATCCTTAACCCAAAATCCTAAAACCTAAAAAACAACCTAAACCCTAACCCTAACCCTACAATAAATCCTAAACCCCATCCCCCAAACTACCAAAAACAAAACATTAAACACTAAATCGTTGATATTAAACCTCAAATTCTAAACCCTAAACCCAAAAACCTAAGAAAATGCAAATCCCTAACCCTAACCCTTACCCTAACCTTAATCGTAACCCTAACTATAAACGATAAACACAAAACCCTAAGCCCAAAATACCAAAACCCAAACATTAAATACTAAACCATAAATTTTAAACCTCAAATGCTAAACGCTAAACCATAAAATCTAAAAAAACCTACACCCTAACCCTAATCCTAACCCTAACCCTAACCCTATACCTTAAACCCTAAACCCTAAGTCCAAAATACCAAAACTCAAACATTAACTAGTAAACCACAGATTTTAAACCTCAAATGCTTAAACCCTAAAACCTAAAACCTAAAAAAGACCTACACCCAAACCCTAATCCTAACCCTAACCCTGACCCTAAAACCTAAACTCTAAACCCACAGTCGAAAATAAGAAAACCGAAACATTAGAAACTAAACCATAGATTTTAAACATCAAATCCTTAACCACAAACCGTAAAACCTAAAAAAAAAACTTAACCCTTAACTCTAACCCTAACCCAAACCTTAAACCTAACCCTAAACCCTAAAGCATAAACCATTGATATTAAACTTCAATTCCTAAACCCTAAACCCAAAAACCTAAAAAAACAAATAACCCTAACCCTAACTCTAAACGATAAACCCGAAACCCAAAGCCTAAAATATCTAAACCTAAACATTAAATACTAAACCATAGATTTTAAACCTTAAATGCTAAACCCTCAACCATTAAACCTAAAATAAAACCTACACCCTAACCCTAATCCTAACCCAAACCCTAACCCTAAACCCTAAACCCTAAACCCTAAGTCCAAAATACAAAAACCCAAACATTAAACAGTAAACTATATATTTTAAATCTCAAATCATAAATCACAAACCCTAAAACCTAAAAAAATAATAAACCCTAACCCTAACCCTAACCCAAACCAAAAACCTAACCTTAACCCTAACCCTAACCCTAAACCATTAACCCGAAACCCCAAGCCAAAATACCAAAACCCAAACATTAAACACTAAACGATAAATTTAAAAAACGAATCCTAAACCACAAAACCTAAAACCAAAAAAAATAAAAAAATAAACCCTAACCCTAACCCTATCCCTAACACGAACCTTAACCCTAACGATATCCTTAACCCTAACCCTAAACCCTATAGCTTAAACTCAAAGCCAAAAATGCAAAAACCCTAACATTAAACACTAAACCATAAATATTACAACTCAAATCCTTAACCCTAAAACCTAAAACAACCAAAACCCTAACCCTAACCCTATTATTAACCCTAACCCTAACCCTACCATAAATCCTAAACCCCAAGCCCAAATTACCAAAACCTAAACAATAAACACTAAACCATTGATATTAAACTTCAAATTCTACACCCTAAACTGAATATTCTAAAAGAACCCAAAACCCTAACCCTAACCCTAGCCATAACCCTAACCCTAACGTTAACCCTAACCCTAACTCTAAACCATAAACCCGAAAGGCTAAGCCCAAAATATCAAAACCCAAACATCAAACACTAAACCATAGATTTTAAACCTCAAATGCTAAACCCTGAACCAAAAAATCTAAAAAAAAAAAAACTACAACCTAACCCTAATCCTAACCCTAACCCTATACTCTAAACCCTGAGTCCAAAAAAAACATAAGGTCAAAATACGAAAACCCAAATATCAAACACTAAATCATTGATTTAAATCTTAAATCCTAAACCACAAACCGTAAAACCTAAAAAAAAAAACTAAACCCTAACCCTTACCCTAACCCAAACCCTAAACCATTAACCCAAAACCCCAAGCCCAAATTACCAAAACCCTAACATTAAACACTAAACCATAGATTTTAAATCAAAAATCCTAAACTCCAAAACGAAAAACCTACAAAAACACTAAACCCTGACCTTAACCCTACCCCTACCCTAAACCCTAAACCCTAAACCCAAAATACAAAAACCCTAACATTGAACGCTTAACCATATATATTATAACTCAAATCCTTAAACCAAGCCCTAAAACCAAAAAAGAAACCTAAACCCTAACCCTAACCCAAACCCTACCATAAATCCTAAACCCCAAGCCTAAAATACCAAAACCCAAACATTAAACACTAAACCATTGATATTAAACCTTAAATCCTAAACCCTAAACCCAAAAATTAAAAAAATTAAAACCCTAACCCTAACCTTAAACCTAAAACTACTTCTAAACCATAAAACCCGGAACCCTAAACCCAAAATACCAAATCTGAAACTTTAAATACTAAACAATAGATTTTAAACTCCAAATGCGAAACCCTAAACCCTAAAACAAAACAAACTACACCCTAACCCTAACTGTATACCCTAAACCCTAAACCCTAAGTCCAAAAAAACACTAAGTCCAAAATACCAAACCCAAACATTAAACACTAAACCATAGATTTTAAACCTCAAATACTAAACCACAAACCCTAAAACCTAAAAAAAAAATTAAATCCTAACCCTAACCTTAACCTAAACCCTAACCCTAACTCTAAATCATTAACCCAAAACATTAAGCCCCAAAAACCTAAACCCAAACATTAAAAACTAAACCATAGATTTTAAACTAAAAATCCTAAACCCCAAAACCTAAAACCTAAAAAAAACACCGTAAACCCTAACCCTAACCCTATCCCTAACACGAACCCTAACCCTAACCCTATCCTTAACCCTAACCGTCAACCCTAAACCATACATCCAAAGCACAAAATACCAAAACCCTAATATTTAACACTAAACCATAGATATTACAACTCAGATACTTAACACCAAACCCTAAAACATAAGAAACAACCTAAACCCTAACCTTAACCCTAACACCTACTAGAAATCCTAAACCCCAAGCCCACAATACCAAAACGTAAACATTGAACACTAAACCATTGATACTAAACATCAAATCCTAAATCCTAAACACAAAAACCTAAAAAAAAGCAAAACCCTAACCCTAACCCTAACCCCAACATTATCCCTAACCCTAACTCTAAACCATAAACCCAAAACCCTAAGCCCAAAATATCAAAACCTAAACATTCAATGCTAAACCATAGATTTTAAACCTCAAATGCTAAACCCTCAACCATAAAACCTAAAAAAAAAAACTACCCCTAACCCAAATCCTAACCCTAACCCTAACCCTAACCCTAAACCCTAAACCCTAAGTCCAAAATACAAAAACCCAATCATTAAATACTAAGCCATTGATTTTAAATCTCAAATCCTAAACCACAAACCCTAGAACAAATAAACCTAAACCCTAACACTAAACCATTAACCCGAAACCCCAAGCCCAAAATACCAAAACCCAAACATTAAACACTAAACGATACATTTTAAACTAAAAATCCGAAACCATAAAATCTAAAATTAAGAAAAACCCTAAACCCTAACCCTAAACCTATCCCTAACCCTAACCCTAACCCTAACCCTATCCTTAACCCTAACCCAAAACCCTATATCCTAAACTCAAAGCCAAAGTTACCAAAACCCTAACGTTAAACATTAAACCATAGATATTGCAACTCAAATCCTTAACCCCCAAACCTTAAAACCTAAAAATAACCTAAACCCTAACCCTAACCCTAACATTAACCCTAACCCTAACCCTACCATAAACCTTAGACCCCAATCCCAAAATACAAAAACCCAAACAACAAAACACTAAACCATTGATATTAAACCTCAAATTCTATACGATAAACCCTAAATCTAAAATAAGCGAAAACCCTAACTCTAACCCTAACCCTAACCCTAACCTTTACCCTAATTTTAACTCTAAACCGTAAACCCGAAACCCTAATCCCAAAATACCAAAACCCAATAATTAAATACTAAACAATAGATTTTATACCTAAAATGCTAAACCCTGAATGCTAACCCTAAGCCAAAAATACCAAAACCCAATAATAAAATACTAAACAATAGATTTTAAACCAAAAAAACCCTACACCCTAACCCTAATCCTAACCCTATACATTAAACCCTCAACAGTAATTCAAAAAAAAAACATAAGTCCAAAATACGAAAACCCAAACATTAAACACTAAACCATACATTGTAAACCTCAAATGCTAAACCACAAACCACAAAATCTAAAAAAAGCTTTAAACCCTAACCTTAACCCTAAACCATTAACCCAAAACCCCAAGCCCAAAATACCAAAACCCAAAAATTAAACACTAAACTATAGTAAACCAAAAATCCTTAACCCCAAAATCCAAAAACTAAAAAAACCTTATACCTTAACACTAACCCTATGCCTAACACGAACCCTAACACTTTTTAGCCTAACCCTAACCCTGACCCTACAATAAACCCTAAACCCCAAGACCAAAATACCAAAACCCAAACATTAAACAGAAAACCATTGATATTAAACCTCAAATCATAAACCTAAACCGAAAAATCAAAAAACCCATAACCCTAACCCTAACCCTAACCCTAACCTTAACCCTACCCCTAAGTCTAAACCATTAACGCTAAACCCTAAGCCCAAAATACCAAAACTCAAACATTAAATACTAAACCATAGATTTTAAACCTCAAATGCTTAAACCCAGAACTATAAAACCTAAAAAAAACCTACACCCTAACCTTAATCCTAACCCTAACCCTAACTCTAAACCCTAAACTCTAAACCCTAAACTCTAAACCCTAAGTCCAAAATAATAAAAACAAAAACATAAAAACGAAACCATAGATTTTAAATCTCAAATCCTAAACCACAACCCCTAAAACCTAAAAAAAACTTAATTTCTAAGTCTAACCCTAACCCTAACCTTAAACCTAACCCTAAACCCTAAACCCTAAACCATTGATGTTAAACCTCAAATCCTAAATCCTACACCCAAAAACCTTAAAAAAACAAAATGTTAACCCTAACCTTAACCATAACCCTAACCTTAAATCCTAAACCCAAAACCCTAAGCCCAAAATACCAAAACCCAAACATTAAATACTAAACCATAGATTTTAAACCTCAAATGCTAAACCCTGAACCATAAAACCTAAAAAAAAACTACACCCTAACCCTAATCCTATTCCTAACCGTAACATTATACCCTAAGCCTTAAACCCTAAGTCCAAAATATGAGAACCCATACATTAATCACTACACCATAGATTTTAAATCTCAAATCCTAAACCACAAACCCTAAAACCTAAAAAAAAACTAAATCCTAACCCTAACCCTAAACCATTAACCCAAAACATTAAGCCCAAAATACCTAAACCCAGACATTAAACACTAAACAATATATTTAAACAAAAAATCCTAAACCATAAACCAAAAACCTAAAAAACTGTAGACCCTAACCCTAACCCTTTCCCTAACCCTAACCCTAACCCTAACCCTATAGTTAACACTAAAGCTAAACCCTATACCCTAAATGCAAAGCACAAAGTACCAAAACCCTAACATTTAACACTAAACCATAGATATTACAACTCAAATCCTTAACCCCAAACCCTAAAACCTAAAAAACAACCTAAACCCTAACCCTAATCCTAACCCTAACCTTACAATAAATCCTTAACCCCAAGCACTAAAACCTAAAAAACAACCTAAAACCTAAAACCTAATAAAAAACTAAAACCTAACCCTAACCTAAACCTTAACCATAAATTAACCCGAAATATTAAGCCCAAAAAACCTAAACCCAATTATTAAACACTAAACCATAGATTTTAAACCAAAAATCCTAAACCCCAAAACATAAAACATAAAAAAAAAACTAAACCCTAACCCTAACCTTATCCTTAACACGAACCCTAACCGTAACCCTATACATAAGCCTAACCCCAAACCCTACACCCTAAATCCAAAGCACAAAATACCAAAACCTTAACTTTTAACTCTAAACCATAGATATTACAACTCAAGCACTTAACCCCAAACCCTAAAACCTAAAACAACCTAAACCCTAACCCTAACCCTAACCCTAACCCTACCATAAATCCTTAACCCCAAATACTAAGACCTAAAAAACAACTTAAACCCTAACATTAACCCTAACCCTACCATAAGTCCTGAACCCCAAGCCCAAAATACCAAAACCCAAACATTAAACACTAAACCATTGATATTAAACCTCAAATAGTAAACCCTAAACCCAAAAACCTAATAAAATCCTAACCCTAACCCTAACTCTAAACCATAAACCCAAAACCCTAAGCCAAAAATATCAAAACCCAAAAATTAAATACTAAACCATAGATTTTAAACGTCAATTGCTAAATCCTGAACCATAAAACATTAAAAAAACCTACATCCTAACCCTAATCCTAACCATAACCCTAACCCTTATCCCTAAATCCTAAGTCCAAGAAAAAAAACCTAAGTTCAAAATACGAAAACCCAAACATTAAACACTAAACCATATATTTTAAATCTCAAATCCTCAACCACAAATAATAAAACCTAAAAAAAAAAAAACCTAAGCCTAACCAAAACCGTACATTTAACCTTAACCCTAACCCTAACCCTAAACCATTAACCCAAAACCCCAAGCCCAAAATACCATAACCCAAACATTAAACACTAAATCATAGATTTTAAACTAAAATCCTAAACCCCAAAACCCCAAAACAAAAAAAACACTAAACCCTAACCCTAACCCTAACCCTGTCCTGAAATCTAATCCTGAACCCTATACCCTAACTCTAAGCCACAAATACCAAAACCCTAAAATTAAACACTAAACCATAGATATTATAACTCAAATCCTTAACCTCAAACCCTAAAACCTAAAAACAACCTAAACCCTAACCTTAACCCTAACATCAACCGTAACCCTAACCCTAATCCTACCATAAAACCTAAACCGCAATCCCAAAATACCAAAACAAAAACAATAAACACTAAACCATTGATATTGAACCTCAAATTCTACACCCTAAACCTAAAAATCTAAAGAACCCAAAACCCTAACCCTAACCCTAACCTTAACCCTAACCTTAACTCTCAACCATAAACCCAAAACCCTAAGACCAAAATACGAAAACCCAAACATTAAATACTAAATTAGATTTTAAACCTCAAATGCTAAACCCTGAACCATATTAAAAAAAAACTACACCCTAACCCTAAACCCTAAGTCCAAAAAAAAAAACTAGGTCCAAAATACGAAAACCGAAACATTAAACACCAAACCATAGGTCTTAAACCTCAAATCCTAAACCACATACCCTAAAACCTAAAAAACCTAAACCCTAACCCTAACACTAACCTAAACCCAAACCCTAACCTTATCCTTAACCCTAGCCCTAAACCCTTAACCCTTAACTCAAAGTCCAAAATACGAAAACCCAGACATTAAACACTAAACCATAGATTTTAAACCTCAAATCCTAAACCACAAACCCTAAAACCTAAAAAAGCCAAAACCCTAACTCTAACCCTAACCCTAAACCATTAACCCAAAGCCCCAAGCCCAAAATACGAAAACCCAAATATTAAACAATAAACCATAGATTCTAAACAAAAAATCCTAAACCCCTAAACCTAAAACCTAATAAAAATCTAAACCCTAACCCTAACCCTATCCTTAACCCTAACCCTAACCCTATCCTTAACCTTAACCCAAAACCCAAAGCCCAAAATACCAAAACCCTAACAGTAAACAATAAACCATAGATAATCCAACTCAAATAACCACAAACCCTAAAACTTAAAAAACAACCTAAAACCTAACCCTTACCCTAACATTAACCCTAACACTAACCCTACCATAAACTCTAAACCCAAAGCCCAAAATACCAAAACCCAAATATTAAACACTAAACAATAGATTTTAAACCTCAAATGCTAAACCTTGAATCATAAAGCCTAAGAAAACCTTAGTCCAAAATACAAAAACCCAGACATTAAACACTAAACCATACATTTTAAACCTTAAATCATAAACCAGAAACCCTAAAACCCAAAAAAAACTTAACCCTAACCGTAACCCTAACCCTAACCCTAACCCTAACCTTAACCCTAACCCTAACGATAAACCATTAACCTGAAACCACAAGCCCGAAATACCAAAACCCAAACATTAAACACTAAACCATAGATTTTAAAACAAAAGTCCTAAACCACAAAACCTAAAACCTAAAAAAAACTAAACCCTAAACTTAACCCTAACTGTATCCTTAATCGTAACCCTAAACAATAAACCCAAAGCCCAAAATACAAAAATCCTAACATTGAACACTAAACCATAGATATTATAACTCAAATCCTTAACCCAAACCCTAAAACCTAGAAAATAACCTAAACCCTAACCCTAATCCTAACCCTACCATAAATCCTAAACCCCAAGCCCAAAATACCAAAACCCAAACATTTAACATTAAACAATTGATATTTAAAAATAGATTTTAAACCTCAAATGCTAAACCCGGAACCATAATTAAAAAAAACCTACACCCTAACCTTAAACCCTAAGTCCAAAAAAAAAACTAAGCCCAAAATACGAAAACCCAGACATTAAAGACTAAACCATAGATTTTAAACCTCAGATCCTAAACCACAAACCCTAAAACCTAAAAAAACCTAAACCCTAACCCTAACCCTAACCTTAACCCTAATCCTAACCCTAAACCAATTAATCCAAAATCTGAAGCCTAAAATACCAAAATCCAAACATTAAACACTAAACCATAGATATTAAACTAAAAATCCTAAACCCCAACACCTAAAACCTAAAAAATCACTAAACCCTAACCCTATCCCTAACACGAACCCTAACACTAACATTATTCATAACCCTAACCCTAAACCCTAAACACTAAATCCGAAGCACAAAATAGAAAAACCCTAACATTTAACACTAAACCATAGATATTACAACTCAAATCCTTAATCCCAAATGGTAAAACCTAAAAAACAACCTAAACCCTAACCCTAACTCTAACCCTACCATAAATCCTAAAACCCTAGCCCAAAATACCAAAGCCCAAACATTAAAGACTAAACCATTGATATTAAACCTCAAATTCTAAATCCTAAAACCAAGAACCTAAAAAAACCAAAACCCTAAAACTAACACTAACCCTAACCTTAACCCTAACTCTAACCTTACCCCTAACCCTAAATCTAAACCATTAAACCCAAAACCCTAAGCCCAAAATACCAAATACGAAACATTAAATAATAAACCATAGATTTTAAACCTCAAATGCTAAACCCTTAACCATAAACCTAAAAAAAAGCTACACCCTAACCCTAATCCTAACCTTAACCCTAACTCTATACTCTAAACCCTAAACCCTAAGTCCAAAAAAAACACTAAGTCCAAAATACGAAAACTCAAACAATAAACACTAAACCATAGATTTTAAACCTCAAATCCTAAACAACAAACTCTAAAACATAAAAAAAATTGAACCCTAACCCTAACCCAAACCCTAAACCATTAACATGAATCATTAAGCTCAAAAAACTAAACCCAAACATTAAACACTATACCGTAGATTTTAAACCAAAAATCCTAAAACCCAAAACCTTATCCTAAAAAAACTAATTAACCCTAAACATATCCCTAACACGAACCCTAACCCTAACCCTATTCTTTACCCTGACCTTTAACCCTAAACCCTAAATCTAAAGCACAAAAAACTATAACCCTAACATTTGACACTAAACCATCGATATTACAACTCAAATACTTAACCCCAAACCCTAAAACCTAAAAAATAACCTAAACCCTAACCCTAACCCTAACCCTACCATAAATCCTTAACCCCAAGCCCAAAATACGAAAACCACGCTGCAAGAATTAGCCGCTCAGCTAATCCTTCAAGAATTTCGAAGTTGTCGATGGCTGGAATACCAGCAGATGATCGATTTAGGCCACCAGATCCATCTTCTGGGAAGCACGACCCTAGTCGTCAATCATCAAATCAAGAAGTGACGGAAGATTCATCGTCCTTCTCTTCGCAGTTGAGGGAAGCAATTGATGCTTCATGTCGTCTAGATGGAAAGGGGAAAAAATTATTACTAAGGAAGGCGAATTGTCGATAGTAGATGCGCAGGCGAGTCACAAATTTGGGGGATCTGATACACGAAGCCACAATCAACAAGTAGTGGAGGCGAGAGACAATCAAAATATTGAATCGGAAAAGGATGGGGAATTTGTTGAATCGCCGATGATTATTGAAGAACAAGAAATGCTAATTGGTGAGTTTTATCAGGGGATGCATCTTGAAAATACGATTCAATTTGCCCAGCAACAACATCGATTGACCAGTTCAAATATGGATAAAGAAGGGATTCTTGAGTCTTCAAGACATGCAAAATTATCTACTGATTGAAGATACCCTAGAGAAGATATACATGATCCCCAGCGCATTCTAGTTGGTAAGAATCAAGGTTTGAAGGAGCATCTTCATTCATCAATCAACAGGAAAGCTGGTGAGTCTTCTAAGCACAACGGTAGAACAGACAATCTTCAAGGTAATCCCATTCTCACTACTTTTACATACAATGCTGATAGAGAGTTGGGAGATATTGATAGAACTGATAAAGGATCTGGTAGACCTCACGAAGTACACTATCAATTGAATTTCCCTAAAATCTCAAGTAATTTCGATAGACTTAATTCTAAGATGACTATTGGAAAAGAAACTCAACTTTCAGGTAATCCTAGTAATTTTCCTAACAAAGATCAGGTTCATGAACCTGCTCCTTACACTGTCATTCAAACATATGATGATCGATTGAGATACAATCAATCGAAGAGGGGGGTGAGTGTTAAATTGTCTGAACCAGAAATCACTACAAAACAAGGGTTACCAGCAGTTCTTTATGTCAAAAATGAAGTAATTACTGATTTGGCTGCTGCTTGTAAATTTACACTTATAGGAAAATTTGTCTACACTATGCCTAGAGTTGAACTAATAAGGAAAAATTTCATTCTCCAAACACAGCTTTTAGGGGGAGTTAAGATAGCTCATTTCAATTCTCGTCATGTATATATTGATTTGGATAATAAACTTGATTATAACATGGTTTGGACCTAGCAGCATATGACTATTGCTGGACAAACTATGAGGATTCAAGTGTGGACTCCTACCTTTAAACCAGAAGAAGAAATTCCTTTAGTTCCTATTTGGATTTCACTTCTTGAATTGCCTTGGCATTGTTATAATAAGGAGTTTATTACTAGCCTATTATCTCCTATTGGTAGAGTGCTATATCTAGATTCAGCATCTATAAACAAAACTAGGGGAAGTCAGGCTAGAGTTAAGGTTCAAGTAGATCTAACTAAAGAGAGACCTCCTCACATTTGGATGGGTTACATAGGGGAGGATATTACAGATGGTAGGTGGCAAAAGATTCTTTATGATAGCATACCTGATTATTGCTATTACTGTAAACATCAAGGTCATAAAGAAATTGATTATATCATTAAACAAAGAGAGGAAGAGAATAAGAAAAGAAAGGATTTGGAAAGAAATAAACCTAAGAAAGACAATGCTTATAATGTTAATAAAGATGTGCAGATTTCTGAGAATAAGGAAACAGGCAGAATGGAAGGTAATAATAGTCAACAACAGCACCAAGGTGAGACCTACATACACAAAGAAGGAGAAATAATAATCAACAACTAGGCAAAGTCAATGCAAACAGGGGAATAGTTCAACATCAGCAGGCACAAACAGGTATACCATCTATCCCTACAAAAAACACTTATATTGATTTGGAAATGCAGGACATGACACCAATTGGAGAGGATATGGGACAACAAACAGATCAGACACAAGAAGAAAGACATCAGGTATATAATGAAGGAAGAAATACTAACAGCCAACAAAGCAATATGCAGCAAAGGAAGGAAGGTCAGGTAAAGAGTAAAGAGGTAAGCAATATGCAGCAAAGGAAGGAAGGTCAGGTAAAGAATAAAGAGGTAGAAGGTGATCTAAATAGTCCAGGTATTGAATCAATGCTCCCATCCCCTGCACCCCTGCATACTGTTGAATATGTTGGTGTAGCTGTTGGAGGTGAGGCTGGAGATTGTCAGGAAATAACTAGACAAACTCAGGATAGAGGGTGCATAGGGAAAGGGAATGTACATCAGATTGATGAAGAGGGGTCTGGTAGGCAATTAAATATTGAAGAGAGGGAACCACCTGATAAAAGCAATGTTAATAAATCCCAGCAACAGTTGAATCCTAAGAAGAAAAAAAAGTAAAAAGGAAAAAAGAATCAAACTGATACTGGGCAAGACTCTAGAACTCATCAACAAGACTTTGATGAGTATGGGGCACCTGATTCTGAGGATGAGTATGATGAAGATACTCAATCTTTGGAAGAAGGTATAGAACCAGGGGAGGAATTTAGTACACAACATCATTTTCAAAAGGGTCCTAGGCTTCACAACTCTAATTTAGAGGAAGTTAGAGATGTTACTGGGAAACAGGGACTGTCACCAAGGGGTAGAAAAATTTCAAGACAAAATACTAATCCTAGTACTATTAAACCTAATACTAGAGCTAGGAGTAGAGGCCTATAATGATTAAGACTATTTGTTGGAATGCTAGACATATCAACACTCATCGTGCACTAGAAAGGTTGATAAGTCTTAGGAAGATGCATAACTTGTCTCTTATTGCTATATTAGAACCTTTTCAACATCAATCTCAAATAGAGTTTTACAGAATACAGCTTCTGATGGATAAGGCTCAGTGTAATACTAATAATAAAATTTGGTTATTTTGGTCTAATGAGGTGACATGTATTGTTTTAGAAAGAGATCAACAAAATATTACTTGTGAAATTATTCATGCAGCTTATAGTGGAAAATTTATTATGACTTTTGTGTATGCTAAATGCAAGGATCATTTGAGGAGGCCATTATGGGAGAGTATGTTAAAACTGGCTGACATTGTGTTCCTTGGTGTATAATTGGGGATTTTAATGTTATATCTTCTATGCAAGAAAAGTTGGGAGGTAGGGAGTACAATATAAATAAAAGTTTTGAATTCATTAACATTATTTATTCTTGTGGTCTGATTGATATGGGTTACAATGGGCAACCATATACTTGGTGTAATCATAGAAAGGATGGAGCTAGAATTTGGAAGAGGCTTGATAGGGGCTTAGTAAATGATAAGTGGCTGGAGAAGATGCCTCATACTAGTATCACTTATCTTCCCTCTGTAGGATCAGATCATTGTCCTTTATTGATAGAAATGCATGATAGACAGGAAGCTGTGATTAAATATTTTAAGTTCCTTAATTGTTGGACTGAGAATTCTTCTTTTTTAAATACTGTAGAAAATTGTTGGAAAAGGAAAGTTGTAGGTAATCCTATGTGGATTTTCATACAAAGATGAAAAGATTAACAACTAATTTAAGGAACTGGTCTAGGAATGAATATGGTGATATTTTTGCAACTGTTAGGTATTATGAAGAATTAGTTATGAGTGCTGAAGAAGATATTCTTAATGATAATAGTAGGGAGAATAGAGAGTACTTGCAAGCTACTAATGCAAAATATATTAGGTACTTAAAACTTGAAAATGCCATTCTTCAACAAAAAACTCAGCTTCATTGGTTAAAAGAAGGTGATGTTAATTCAAAATATTTTCATGCTGTTATAAGAGGAAAAAGAAACAGAATGTTTATTCACAAAATTATGTCAGAGGGTGGGGAGTGGATTCAAGGGGATGACAATATAGCAAAGGAAGCTTGTGAGTATTATCATCAAATTTTTACTGGTAAAACAGAAAAATTGGGGAGGATATTTTACAGTGTGTTCCTAATGTTGTTACTGATGATCAGAATTCAATGTTGGAAGCTATTCCTAATTTGGATGAATTAAGAAGTGTGGTAATGCACATGAATCCTCATTCTGCCCCTGGTTCAGATGGTATTGGGGGCAAATTTTATCAAGTTTGTTTTGATATCATCAAAGATGATCTTCCTGCTGCTGTACAATCTTTCTTTAGTGGTTATGATATGCCTAAATATATGACTCATGCTTGCCTAATCCTTATTCCTAAAGTGGATCACCCTAACAAACTTAAGGACTTTAGGTTTATTAGTCTTAGCAATTTTACCAATAAGATCATTTCTAAGATAATAAGTACTAGATTAGCCCCTATTCTTTCTACTATTATATCAGACAATCAGTCTGGTTTTGTTAAAGGTAGGGGTATTTCTGAAAATATTATGTTAGCTCAAGAAATTATTCAAGGTATTAAACTTCCCAATGAGGGTGATAATGTAGTTATAAAATTAGATATGGTCAAAGCTTATGATAGAGTTTCATGGGCTTATACTTGTCTAGTTTTGAGGAAGATGGGATTTGGGGAAGTATTCTTTGATAGGGTATGGAGAATCCTGAGTAATAATTGGTATTCCATAGTCATTAATGGTAAAAGGCATGGTTTTTTTCACTCTACTAGAGGTCTTAAACAAGGGGATCCTTTGTCTCCAGCACTTTTTATTTTAGGTGCTGAAATTCTCTCAAGACAGCTCAATCTTCTTTATCATGATCAGTGGTACAGGGGTTTCTATATGGAGGGTAGAGGGCCACAGATTAATCACTTAAGTTTTGTTGATGATATAATCATATTTACCTCCACTGATAGAAGATCTTTACAGCTTATTATGAAAACTATAGATGCTTATGAAAGGGTGTCTGATCAAAAATTAAACAAGGAAAAAAGCTATTTCATGGTAACTAGAAATACTAATCAAGATTATAGACATTATTAAACAAGAAACTGGTTTTAGTATGAAACATAGTCCTATAATATATCTAGGTTGTCCTTTATATATTGGGGGTCAAAGAATCATTTATTATTTAGACTTAGTGGAGAAGGTGATAAAAAGAATTTCTTGCTGGCATTCTAAAATTCTAAGTTTTGGGGGTAAAATCAATCTTGTAAAACATGTTTTACAGTCCATTCACATACACACTTTAGCAGCTATTTCTCCTCCCAAGACTACTCTCAAATACATTAAAAGAGTCATTGTTGATTTCTTTTGGGGTAGTGATAAAGAAAGGAAGAAGTATCATTGGGCTTCTTGGAAAACTTCGGCTTATCCCACTGAGGAGGGGGGTATTGGTGTGAGATTACTAGATGATATTTGTACATCTTTTCAATATAAACAGTGGTGGGAGTTTAGAACAAAGCAGCCCTTGTGGAGTCAGTTTTTAAAATCAAAATATTGTCAAAGAGCTAATCATGTAGCCAAGAAATATGATCCAGGGAATTATTTGGTTTGGAGATATCTTACACGCAATAGACAGGATATAGAAGACCATATTAGTTGGAATATTCAATCAGGGACTTGTAGTTTTTGGTGGGATAATTGGATAGGAGATGGTGCTTTAGCTAAGTATTGTGACAATGTGTCAAGCTTAAATATTGTGTTAGTTTCAGATTTTTTAGAAAATGGTAAGTGGAAAGAAAGGGAGATTAGGCAGCAGGTTCCTCCAATGTTGGTGACTATTATACTCAACATTAGTATACATTATAAAGAGGGGGTAACAGATACTGCTATTTGTACTCCTCAGGAGAATGGGCAATTCACAATAGGCTCAGCCTGGGAGGTAATTAGAAAGAAAAAGCTTCAGGATCCTATTAATAAGATTGTTTGGCATAAATATATTCCTTTCAAAGTATCTTTCTTCATTTGAAGAGCTTTGAGGAAGAAGTTACCAACTAATGAAAGCCTCCTTAAATTTGGTCGAGATGCATCTGACTGTTATTGCTGCCACAGAAAAGGAAATGATGATATTGAACATATATTAGTTACAAGAAATGTTGCTTAATATGTTTGGAAAATCCATGCTGCACAGGTTGGTGCTGAACACTGCAATACAGACTTGAGGAGCTTTTTAATGTATTGGAGAAGTCTCCCAGTGCATAATGAGGTACATAAATTGTTTATTCAAGTGCTACCTAATTTTATTTGCTGGAATTTATGGAAAAACAGGTGTGCTATTAAATATGGGGGCAAAACATCAAGTGTACAAAGAATTCAATATTTAATTTTCAAAGATACTATACAGGTATTGACAATAGCCTTTCCTTCCATTCCATGGCAGCCTAACGGGGACAGTCTGATCAAGTGTGTGGATCACTGTCAGCAACAGTTTAAGGTTACCATGGTAAGATGGAAAAAGCCTAATGTAGGCATATTCAAGTTAAACACAGATGGTAGTGCATTGCACAACCCAGGTAAAATAGGGGGAGGAGGAATATTAAGAGATCATCAAGGTAAAATAGTATATGCTTTTGCTATTCCACTTGGTTTTGGAACTAACAATATTGCAGAGATTAAAGTTGCATTACATGGACTCAATTGGTGTGAACAACATGGCTACAAACGTATCATATTAGAGGTGGATTAAGAACTACTGAAGAATTGGATCACTAACAATTAGCATTCCATGGAGATATAGACAAGTTGTCCAACAGATCCAAGAAGTAGGCAGCAAGCTAGAAATTTTTCAATGTAAACAGGTCTACAGAGAAGCCAACAACACTGCAGATTTATTAGCTAAATGGAGTCACAGCAATGATATCATCCAACATTATTACATAGTACAACAACTATTTGTAGCAATTAGAGGAAGCTACTTATTGGAGAAAATAGGAATGCAAAATTTTAGATGAAGGAAACTAAGAAGGATTAAAAAGCCTCCATGATTTTAAAGCTAATTCATATTGTTTTAGTTAATCATTTCTAAGGAACTTATTCTAATGTTCTATGTTATATTTATATAGAAGGTTAGAATAAGGTTAAGTTTAAGTAGAATCTCTTTGTAAGGGAGAGTCTCCCTTGTTTATAGTATTTTAGAATTATAGTTTTAGAATACAATCAAAATGTAAGGATATTTGGCTAACCTTTGTAGGAAGGCTAAAGTATCCATCATAGGTTAGAGGTAAGGTATAGCCCCCCTCTATGTACATATTTTATTTTGTGAAATGATAAGGCCTGGGGGTGTTGCTCAGCCCCTGACCCACCACAAGGGTCATTCAATTAAAAAAAAATATTAAACACTAAACCATTGATATTAAACCTCAAATCCTAAACCCTAGACCCAAAAAACTAAAAAAACCAAAACCCTAACACTAACATTAACCCTAACCCTAACTCTAAACCATAAACCCAAAACCCTAAGCCCAAAATATCAAAACCCAAACATTAAATACTAAACCATAGATTTTAAACCTTAAATGCAAAATCCTGAACCATAAAACCTAAAAAACAAACTACACCCTAACCCTAACCCTAAACCTAACCCTAAGCCCTAAACCCTAAGTCCAAAATACAGAAACCAAAACATTAAACACTAAACCATTGATTTTAAATCTCAAATCCTAAACCACAAACCCTAGAACCTAAAAAAACCTAAACCCTAACCCTAAACCATTAGCCCAAAACCCCAAGCCCAAAATACCAAAACCCAAACATTAAACACTAAACCATAGATTTTAAACCAAAAATCTGAAACCCTAAAACCTAAAACTAAATAAAACTCTAAACCCTAACCCTAACCCTATTCCTAACACGAACCCTAACCCTAACCCTACCCTTAACCCTAAACCTAAACCCTATACCCTAAACTCAAAGCTAAAAATACAAAAACCCTAACGTTAAACACTAAATCATAGATATTACAACTCAAATCCTTAACCCCCAAACCCTACAACCTAAAAATAACCTAACCCCTAACCCTAACCCAAACCCTAACCTTCCATAAACCGTAGACCCCAAACCCAAAATACTAAAACCCAAACAATAAACACTAAACCATTGATATTAAACCTCAAATTCTACACCCTAAACCCAAAAATCTAAAAGAACCGAAAACCTAACCCTAACCCTAACCCTAACCTAACCCTAATCCTAACTCTAAACCATAAACCCGAAACCCAAAGCCCAAAATACCAAAATCCAATCATTAAATACTAAGCAAAGATTTTAAACCTCAATGCTAAACCCTGAACCATATTTAAAAAAAAACTACACTCTAACCTTAAACCCTAAGTCCAAAGAAAAGCTAAGTCCAAAATACGAAAACCCAGACATTAAACACTAAACCATAGATTTTAAACCTCAGATCCTAAACCTAACCCTAACCCTAACCCTAACCTTAACCCTAATCCTAACCTTAAACCATTAACCCAAAATCTCAAGCCTAAAATACCAAAACCCAATAATTAAACACTAAACCATAGAAATTAAACTGAAAATCCTAAAAACTCAACACCTAAAACCTGAAAAAAACACTAAGCCCTAACATGTCCCTAACACAAACCCTAACACTAACCCTATTCTTAACCTAACCCTAAACCCTAAACACTAAAACCAAAGAGCAAAATAGCAAAACCCTAACATTTAACACTAAACAATAGATATTAAAACTCAAATCCTTAACCCCAAACCGTAATACCTAAAAAACAACCTAAACCCTAACCCTAAATCTAACCCTACCATAAATCATAATACCCAAGCCCAAAATACCAAAAACCAAACATTAAACACTAAACCATTGATATTAAACCTCAAATCCTAAACCCTAAACCCAAAAACGTTAAAAAAAAACAAAACCCTAACCCTATTCCTAACCCTAACCTTAACCCTAACCCTATCTCTAAACCATAAACCTGAAACCCTACGCCCAAAATATCAAAACCCAAACATTAAATACTAAACCATCGATTTTAAACCAAAAATCCTAAACCCTAAAACCTAAAACCTAAAAAAAAACCTATACCCTAACCTTATCCCTAACACGAACCCTAACCCTGTCCCTACAACGAACCCTAACCCTATTCTTAACCCTAACCTTAAACCCTAAACCCTAAATCCAAAGCACAAAATACCAAAACCCTAAAATTTAACACTAAACCATAGATATTACAACTCAAATCCTTAACCCCAAACCCTAAAACCTAAAAACAACCTAAACCCTAACCCTAACCCTAACCCTACCATAAATCAAAACCCCAAGACCAAAATACCAAAACCCGAACATTAAACACTAAACCATTGATATTAAACCTAAAATCCTAAACCCTAATTCCAAAAACCTAAAAAAAAAAACTAACCCTAACTTTAACCCTGACCCTAACTCAAAACCATAAAACTGAAACCCTTAGCCCAATATATCAAAACACAAACATTAAATACCAAACCATAGATTTTAAACTTCAAATGCTAAACCCTAAACCATAAATCTAAAAAAAAAAAAATACAACCTAACCCTAATCCTAACCTAATCCTAACCCTAACCCTAATCCTAACCCTATCCTTAACCCTAACCTTAAACCCTATACCCTAAACTCAAAGCCAAAAATACCAAAACCCTAATGTTAAACACTAAACCATCGATATTATAACTCAAATCCTTAACCTCGAACTCTAAAACCTAAAAACAACCTAAACCCTAACCCTAACCCTAACATTAACCCTTATCCTAACCCTACCATAAACCCTGAACACCAAGCCCAAAATACCAAAACTTAAACAATAAACACTAAACCATTGATATTGAACCTCAAATTTTGCACCCAAAACCCAAAAATCTAAAAGAACCCAAAGTCCTAACTCTAACCCGAACCCTAACCTTACCTCTAAACCATAAACCCAAAACCCTAGGCCCAAATTACCAAAACCCAAACATTAAATACTAAACAATAGATTTTAAAACTCAAATGCTAAACCCTAAATCATTTTTAAAAAAAACCTACACCCAAAACCTACACCCTAAGTCCAAAAAAAAGCTAAGTCCAAAAGATGAAAACCCAGACATTAAAACACTAGACCATAGATTTCAAACCTCAAATCCTAAACCACAAACCCTAAAACCTAACAAAAAACCTAAACCCTACCCTAACCCAAACCCAAACCCTAACCTTAACCTTAACCCTAACCCTAACCATAAACCATTAACCCAAAATACCAAAACCTAAACATTAAACACTAAACCATAGATTTTAACCGAATCCTAAACCTTAAAACCAAAAACCTTAAAACATACTACACCCTAACCCTAACCCTATCACAAACCCTAACCCTAACCCTAACCCTATCCTTAACCCTAACCCTAAACCCTTAATCCAATGACCAAAATACCTAAACCCTAACATTGAACACTAAACCATAGATATTACAACTTAATTTTTTAACCCAAACCCTAAAACCTAAAAAACAACTTAAACCCTAACCCTAACCCTAACCTTAACCGTAACCCTAACCCTAAACCATTAACAATAAACCCCAAGCCCAAAATACCAAAACCCAAATATTAAACACTAAACCATAGATTTTAAACAAAAAATCCTAAACCCCCAAACATAAAACCTAAAAACAAAACTAAACCCTAAACCTAAACCTATCCTTAACACAAACCCTAGCCCTATTCTAAACGTTAACCCAAAACCCAACGTCCAAAACACCAAAACCTAACATTAAACTAAACCATAAATATTACAACTCATATAAGCCTAAACCCTAAAACATAAAAAACAACCTAAAACCTAACCCTAACCCTAACATTAACCCAAACACTAACCCTACCATAAAACCTAAACCCAAAGCCCAAAATACCAAAACTCAAATATTAAACACTAAACAATAGATTTTAAACCTCAAATGCTAAACCATGAATCATAAAACCAAAAAAAAAACTTAGTCCAAAATACAAAAACCCAGACATTAAACTCTAAACCATACATTTTAAACTTCAAATCTTAAACCAGAAACCCTAAAACCTAGAAAAACCTAAACCCTAATCTAACCCTAACCCTAACCTTAACCCTAACCCTAACCATAAACCATTAACCCAAAACCCCAAGCCCAAAATAACAAAACCCAAAAACTAAACACTAAAACATAGATTTTAAACATAAAATACGAAAACTCAAAACCTAAAACCTAAAAAAAACACAAAAGCCTAACCTTAACCCTAACCCTAACCCCTAAACCCAAAGCCCAAAATACCAAAACCCTAACATTGAATACTAAACCATAAATATTATAACTCAAATCCTTAACCCAAACCCTAAAACCTAAAAAAGAACCTAAACCCTAACCCTAACCCTAACCCTACCAAAAATTCTAAACCCTAAGCCCAAAATACCAAAACCTAAACATTAAACACTAAACCATTGATATTAAACCTCAAATCCTAAACCCTAAACCCTAAACCCAAAAACCTAAAAAATAACCTAAACCCTAACCCTAACCCTATCCCTACAAAAAATCCTAAACCCCAAGCCCAAAAAACCCAAACCCAAACATTAAACACTAAACCATTGATATTAAACCTCAAATCCTAAACCCTAAACCCTAAACCCAAAAAACATAGAAAAACCAAAACCCTAACCCTAACCTAATCGTAACCTTAACAATAACCCTAACTATAAACCATAAAACCTGAAACCCTAAGCCCAAAATACCAAATCCAAACATTAAATACTAAACCATATATTTTAAACCTCAAATGCTAAACCCTGAACCATAAGCCTAAAAAAAACCTACACCATAACCCTAATCCTAACCCTAACCCTAACCTTGTACCCTAATCCCTATACCCTAAGTCCAAAAAAAATACAAAGTCCAAAATATGAAAACCCAAACATTAAACACTAAACCATAGATTTTAAACCTCAAATAATAAACGGCAAACACTAAAACCTAAAAAAAAAGTAAACCCTAACCCTAACCCTAACCTAAACCCTAACCCTAACCATAAACCATAACCCAAAACATTAAGCCCAAAAAAATTAAATCCAAGCATTAAACACTAAACCATAGATTTTAAACCAATAATCCTAATCCCAAAAACGTAAAACCTAAAAAAAAAAACTAAACCCTAACCCTATCCCTATCCCTAACACAAACCTAAACCTAACCCTAAACACCAAATCCAAAGCAAGAAATACCAAAACCCTAACATCTAACACAAAATAATAGATATTACAACTCAAATACTTAACGCCAAACCCTAAAACCTATAAAATAACCTAAACCCTAACCCTAACATAAATCCTTAAACCCAAGCCCAAAATAGCAAAACCCAAACATTAAACACTAAACATTTGTTATTAAACCTTAAATCCTAAACCTTAAACCCAATAACTTTTTTAAAAAAAAAACTAACCCTAATCCTAACCCTAACCCTAACTCTAAACTATAAACCCGAAACCCCAAGCCCAAAATATCAAAACCCAAACATTAAATACTAAACCATAGATTTTAAACCACAAATTCTAAACCCTAAAACCTAAAAAAAAAATACACTCGAACCCTAATCATAGCCCTAACCCTAACCCTAACCCTAAACCCTAAGTCCAAAATACAAAAACCAAATATTAAACACTAAACCATTGAATTTAGATCTCAAATCCTAAACCACAAACCCTAGAACCTAAAAAAACCTAAACCCTAACCCTAAACCATTAACCCGAAACCCACACCCAAAATACCAAAACCCAAACATTAAACACTAAACCATGGATTTTATTCCAAAAATCCTAAACCCCAAAACCTAAAACTATAAAAAAAACTAAACCCTAACCCTAACCCTAACCCTATCCTTAACCCTAACCCTAAACCCTATACCCTAAACTCAAAGCCAAAAATACAAAAACCCTAACGTTAAACATTAAACCATAGATCTTACAACTCAAATCCTTAAACCCCAAACCCTAAAAACTAAAAATAACCTAAACACTAACCCTAACACTAACATTAACCCTAACCCTAACCCTACCATAGACCTTAGATCCGAAACCCAAAATGCCAAAACCCAAACAATAAACACTAAACCATTGATATTAATCCTCAAATTCTACACCTTAAATCCAAAAATCTAAAAGAACCCAAAACCCTAACCCTAACCCTAACCCTAACCCTAACATTAACCCTAATCCTAACTCTAAACCATAAACCCAAAACACAAAGCCCAAAATACCAAAACCCAATCATTTAATACTAAACAATAGATTTTAAACCTCAAATGCTAAACCCTGAAGTATATTTAAAAAAAAAACCTTACCCTAACCTTAAACCCTAAATCCAAAAAAAAAAACTAAGTCCAAAATACAAAAACCCAGACATTAAACACTAAACCATAGATTTTAAACCTCAGATCCTAAACCAGAAACCCGAAAACCTAAAAAGACCTAAACGCTAACCCTAACCCAAACCCAAACCCTAACCTTAACCCTAATCCTAACCCTAAACCTTTAACCCAAAAACTCAAACCTAAAATACCACCGCTTCCCCAATTCCTGAATTTTTTATCTCTCTAACTTATCTCACTAAGCCAAATGCTCCCTAAAATTAACTAAAAGACACGCTCATAATGGCTAGTTCTGCCTGGCTGACATGGCACGTGAGCCACCAGCGCTATCCTCCAGACCGTCGGACCAGCCCCAAAAGGGGCACTTGGAGAAGATGAACACAACCATCCATAAATCGCCCTCTAATTCGCAGTATAACTCCATGAATTTGCAATCTAAAGGAGCGATGAACAATGCGCCTTTTTGGAGTGAAGAAGATAGGAATAAAAAAATTATTTCCCAAGACTTTATCAGATTGAATCAAGATTATAATGGTTCAGGGAATGATTCTACCCATCAAAAGCTACAACATACTCAAATTTCACAGAATTCCATAGAGCCATTTGCAAAATATGAAGGTGCAATTTCTGGGAATATCACGAACAATTCGCAAGAAGGTTAATCTCGAAACTGAGCATCATACCAGATGATTTGCGATGCCCCACCTACTGGATTTACTCGTAGGGGGAAGACATCCATCTTACAGCAATTTCTAGTGAAATTGAAGCCCAAGTCACCAGCAACAGGAAGTCAGGTGGTCCAAATGTCAGTCAAAGGAATACTGATATCGGCGAGGCTAACGGAGCTCCTGAGAATGAGCACGAAATCCATCTCACTAAAATCTCTAATTGTTTAGCTCAAGAACATACTCCGACAGAAAATTCTGAACAATCTAACTTTGAGAAACACCTCAACGGAGAAACAATAAGAGAAGAGTTTTTGGAAACAAGTCTAGCTCCCAAGGTTCAACAAAACAAGGCAATATCTCCTCAAAAGGATGTTATAGATGTGGAGAGTTCATCAAACTCCTCATTTGGGTTCAAGCCTAATGTTAAAGCTATACACAGGGTCGAAAATCCAATACATGCATGAGCTCTAATGGAATTGAGGAAGCTGCACATGATCGAAGACAGGGCCAACAACAAATATTCAATGAGCAAACAGGGGAGGCAAACCAGGCAGGTAAGTATACTAACTCCAACAATAATCATACTCAAGTTAGCAATAGTGTTAATATTGTCCATGTGCATGATAATGCCATGGGAAAATAAACTGATATGCATAGTGTACAGGTTCAGGGGGAGGCAGTCACTCATGTTGTGAACCAAAGGGATAATATTGGCCATGTGCATGATAATGCCATGGGAAATTTAGCTGCTATGTCTAGTGTATAGGTTCAGGGGGAGGCTGTCAATAGTGGTATGAATCAATGGGATCAAAACAAAAAAAATAAAGCTAGAAATCTGGGGCATAATCAACAGAAGGATCTGAGGGAAAACAGTGATCAAAACCTTTACCATAGAGGGTTTCCTAAAATATCTAGCAACTTTGATAAACAAGTCCCACCAATCCAAAATACCACCCAAAATACTCCCAAACCCAAAACCAATGAGTCCAGCAATCCTAAGAGTCTCCCTTCTAACAAACAAGAGCATGTCCCTGAACCAGCTCCATATAGAGTCGTCCAAACCTTGGCTGCAAGACGCACGCACATCCATGCTGCTCAAAGTCCTACCATTGTGTTGAAAACTACTCGCAGACAAACTACTAAACAGGGCCAACCTGCTGTAATTTTCGACATGCATGACTATATGCACACGCTGACTGTAAACTGCAAATTTACACTGCTGGGAAGCTTAGTACTAGTATGACTAAAGTTGAAATGATCAGGAAGAGTTTTGTTCAACAGACTCAATTGAGTGGGGGGTCAACATTGCCCAATATAATGCTAAACACGTGTTCATTGACCTTCAGAATGAACTAGACTACAACACTGTTTGGACACAACAAAGAATGACAATTGAGGGTAAACTTATGAGGATACAAGCGTGGACACCATTTTTTACCCCGGAAGAGGAAATACCAACTGTTCCTGTATGGATTCTTCTACCAGGATTACCTTGATATTGTTATAAAAAACAATTCCTCACTCCATTATTGGAATCAGTAGGTAAGGTTTTATACCTGGATACAACATCGATTAAAAGGTCAAGGGCTGGAATGGCCAAGGTTAAGATGCAACTCGATTTGACTAAACCTAGACCTAGACATGTATGGATTAGGTTGCACAATGATGATGACATAATAGGCATGTGGCAGCCAGTGGAATATGAAAATATTCTTCCTTACGTTGAGTACTGTAGACACTAGGGACATGACATTGATGAATGTAAATACAAAATGAGGGATGAGGATTACAGACAGAGGAAGGAAAAAGAAAATGAGAAGAAAAACAAAAACAAAGAGAACTCAAACCCAAAAGAATAGGAAGACAGACATGACAAACCAAAAGAGAGTAGAGAACAACAACAACAATACAGTAAAGAAATCAACAATCATAAACAAAACAACACCGCAAAAATAGGATGACTAGCAAACTCAAAGAAGGAAAAATATGAGACAACATGAGAATGTTGTAACAACACGAAAATGACTATGCTAAGTAATGCCTAAACGTACCTAGAATGCCTAGATTAGACCGGGTTTACACGGCTTGATGCGCGTGGAACCAGACGTCAGAACCTATTCACCAGCCAAGCCAACCAACTTGGTGAGTTAGTTGAACTAGGAAAGGTTGGGTCCATCCATGTAGGGCACCCGAATATTAAGATTCACCCGGATGAGTTTTAATCAGACTTGAAAGGGGTAATCTTAGGTTTGGAGGGTCTAGGGGAAAAATGTTCTTTTCTAGGCTAGGGGTAGTATTGTAATTACCCTAAGTATTTAATTAATTAATTAATTAATGAAAATAGTGGACAATTCGGGTAGGGTTGACCCAAATTGACCCATTTTCGCGAGATGAGCTCCACCCAAGTTCGATCCTTGGTGGAAGCAATATCAAGTTTAATTAATTGGTATTTAATTTGCTGATTTAAGTAAGGGAAAATCAGATTTTTTAATTTAAAAGAGTCCTAGTTTGACTAAGTCTTCAACTAAAACTCCACTCCTAAACTTACTCTCACATCTCTCCACTCTCTTTCTCACGCCTATCCACTCTCTTTCTCACGCTCATCATTAGTAAAAAGAACAAAAAAATCAAAAAAAAAGTTCATCACTCTTGAAGAACTTGTACGCTAAAATTCAAAAGAAAAACTAAACTAAAAATGAAAAGCGAAAACATTTTTCAAACGGTTTGCGCGTGAGGTTTCGTTGGAGAAGCATTGTTCTTCGTGGGAGTTGGCAGCACTTGAGATCAGGTTTGAAAGGTGTTAAGCGACGAAAAAGGTATGGGATTTCTTCCTCTTGGTTCGTTTCGCAAGAGACCCCAAATATTCAGTTGAATTCTAATCCGAAAACTAGGAATGTTCCACTTTGGAGGGTCTAGGGGAAAAATGTTCTTTTCCAGGCTAGGGGTAGTATTGTAATTACCCTAAGTATTTAATTAATTAATTAATTAATGAAAATAGTGGACAATTCGGGTAGGGTTGACCCAAATTGACCCATTTTCGCGAGATGATCTCCACCCAAGTTCGATCCTTGGTGGAAGCAATATCAAGTTTAATTAATTGGTATTTAATTTGCTGATTTAAGTAAGGGAAAATCAGATTTTTTAATTTAAAAGAGTCCTAGTTTGACTAAGTCTTCAACTAAAACTCCACTCCTAAACTTACTCTCACATCTCTCCACTCTCTTTCTCACGCCTATCCACTCTCTTTCTCACGCTCATCATTAGTAAAAAGAACAAAAAAATCAAAAAAAAAGTTCATCACTCTTGAAGAACTTGTACGCTAAAATTCAAAAGAAAAACTAAACAAAAAATGAAAAGCGAAAACATTTTTCAAACGGTTTGCGCGTGAGGTTTCGTTGGAGAAGCATTGTTCTTCGTGGGAGTTGGCAGCACTTGAGATCAGGTTTGAAAGGTGTTAAGCGACGAAAAAGGTATGGGATTTCTTCCTCTTGGTTCGTTTCCCAAGAGACCCCAAATATTCAGTTGAATTCTAATCCGAAAACTAGGAATGTTCCACTTTGCATGTCCCTATCACTAGCTCCCATCGATTGTTGTAGGTTGGGTATGTTTGCTGGTAGAATTTAGGAATGTAACGTGTTTTCGTGATGATTATGTTCATGTATGTATGTTCGAAATAATGTGATGATAAACGTGTGGAATGTGTGTGTGTGGTCGTGTCTCTTGGTCTCGAATTGGAGCATGAAAATGGTACGAATTCGAGTATGAAAATGGTATGTTAAATCCTAGTGTTTTTGTATGAAATTACTTAGAAAAATGCATGTAATAATGTACGAAATGTCCAGCGAATTGTCATTAAAATCTAACGTACAAAGGATTGAGAAAAATGGACACGAAAAGATGACCAAATTTCCAGAATCTGGAAATCTGGAAATTTGGTCTCGGCTAAGCATGGCTGAAATTTTTGTTTTGTTTTTTTGTTTTTTTTTTAGGTGTGAGGTCATTAGGGATTTAACCCAAGACCTCACCATATGCAAGCTACTGAAAATTTTATAATAAAAGTAAGGTTAGGGGGAATCGAACTTGAATCTTAGCCGAGTAAGAGAACTTAGAAAATAAATTAAAAGAAATGAGGCACATGGGATTCGAACCCGTGTATCCTTGGCCGAAATTAAGATCAGTCCATGCAAGAGTAAAAATAAATAAAATGAGGTTGTGGGGGATCGATCCCACACCCTCTTGGTCTCAAACGAAAAAGAAGAGAAAAGAAAGAAAAAAAAGGGAAGTGTAGGTGTTGGGGATCGACCTCGGGTCCCCCAATGCCGAAATTTGAAATCAAAATTAATACAAGACTAAGTGTTGCTCAAGGGATTTGAAATCGGGTTCCCTTTCCCAACTTCCTATTGATACATAAGTCTTACGTGAATAAATATTTAATGAATGCTGCCCATAGGGATCGAACTCGAGACCTTGGCATACTTACAAGATGCATAAGTCTTGTACCACATAATCTTGGGTAAGTATGAGTCACTTAGACGAATTATTAATGAAGCTTCATGGCTTGTACGTATAGGTTCATAAGTCCAACGTACGTTTAAAAATATGTGAACCTAAGATATATGTGACGAAATAATGTGACCCCAAGAGGGTTAAGTAAGAGTGTGAAACCCACTAAAATGCCAAGTACGTTGGCATATGATGAAATGAACATTCACGTAAAGGGGTGAGTAATTATGATGAGCTAATATGTTAAAGTTAATGAATGTGGTGACAACATGATAAGAGGCTAATATGAAAGACGAGATCAATATCAAACGAGCCTAAGTAAATGTTACCAAAAACTGTAATCACCTATGATAGTGTAAGATTAATAAAGACCAGTCTCTACGAACACTATAATGACAGTATTGAGATTAATGCACACTTTATACAAATGATGAGATGAGAAATTATCTAATGAGCAATGATGCCCTCATCCTAGAAGACAGCTTCTATGATGTGTGAGATGAATGTAATGGAACTTCATACGGAGCACGGATAGGCTAGCTATGAGTCGCGATTTCTTCTTTCGGGAGGCAGAGCTTCGTGTAAATATCATGAGATGAGACTGCCCGTTTAGGCGAGTATGGGTCTCCTAAACCCTAAACCCAAAAAAAAAAAAAAACTAACACTAACATTAACCCTAACCCTAACTAACCATAAACCCAAAACCTTAAGCCCAAAATATCAAAACCCAAACATTAAATACTAAACCGTAGATTTTAAACCTCAAATGCTAAATCCTGAACCATAAAACCTAAAAAAAACAACCAACACCCTAACCCTAATCCTAACCTTAACCCTAACCCTAAGCCCTAAGCCCTAAACCCTAAGTCCAAAATACAGAAACCCAAACATTAAACACTAAACCATTGATTTTAAATATCAAATCCTAAAGCACAAACCCTAGAACCTAAAAAAACCTAAACCATTAACCCAAGACCCCAAGCCCAAAATACCAAAACCCAAACATTAAACACTAAACCATTGATTTTAAACCAAAAATCTGATCCCTAAAACCTAAAACTAAATAAAACCCTCCTTTATTGGAATCAGTAGGTAAGGTTTTATACCTGGATACAACATCGATTAAAAGGTCAAGGGCTGGAATGGCCAAGGTTAAGATGCAACTCGATTTGACTAAACCTAGACCTAGACATGTATGGATTGGGTTGCATAATAATGATGACATAATAGGCATGTGGCAGCCACTGGAGTATGAAAATATTCCTCCTTACTGTGAGTACTGTAGACACCAGGGACATGACATTGATGAATGTAAATCCAAAATGAGGGATGAGGATTACATACAAAGGAAGTAAAAAGAAAATGAGAAGAAAAACAAAAACAAAGAGAACCCAAACCCAAAAGAACAGGAAGGCAGACATGACAAACCAAAAGAGAGTAGAGAACAACAATAACAACATAGTAAAGAAATAAGTAAGCATAAACAAAATAGCACCGCAAAAATAGGATGACTGGCAAACTGAAAGAAGGAAAAATATGAGACAACATAATCATGCTGTAACAACCGGAAAATGACTATGCTAAGTAATGCCTAAACGTACCTAGAATGCCTAGATTAGACCGGGTTCACATGGCTTGATGCGCATGGAACCAGACGTCAGAACCTATGCACCAGCCAAGCCAACCAACTTTGTGAGTTAGTTGAACTAGGCAAGGTTGGGTCCATCCATGTAGGGTACCCGAATATTAAGATTCACCTAGATGAGTTTTAATCGGACTTGAAAGGGGTAATCTTAGGTTTGGAGGGTCTATGGGTAAAATGTTCTTTTCCAGGCTAGGGGTAGTATTGTAATTACCCTAATTATTTAATTAATGAAAATAGTGGACAATTCGGGTAGGGTTGACCCCAATTGACCCATTTTCGCGAGATGAGCTCCACCCAAGTTCGATCCTTGGTGGAAGCGATATCAATTTTAATTAATTGGTACTTAATTTGCTGATTTAAGTAACGGAAAATCAGATTTTTTAATTTAAAAGAGTCCTAGTTTGACTAAGTCTTCAACTAAAACTCCTACTCCTAAACTTACTCTCACATCTCTCCACTCTCTTTCTCACGCTTATCCACTCTCTTTCTCACGCTCATCATTAGTAAACAGAACAAAAAAATCAAAAAAACAGTTCATCACTCTTGAAGAACTTGTACGCTAAAACTCAAAAGAAAAACTAAACTAAAAATGAAAAGCGAAAACATTTTTCAAACGGTTTGCGCATGAGGTTTCGTTGGAGAAGCATTGTTCTTCATGGGAGTTGGCAGCACTTGAGATCAGGTTTTAAAGGTGTTAAGTGACGAAAAATGTATGGATTTCTTCCTCTTGGTCCCTTTCCCAAGATACCCCAAATATTCAGTTGAATTCTAATCCGAAAACTAGGAATGATCCACTTTGCATGTCCCTATCACTAGCTCCCATCGATTGTTGTAGGTTGGGTATGTTTGCAGGTAGAATTTAGGAATGAAACGTGTTTTCGTGATGATTATGTTCATGTATGTATGTTCAGAATTATGTGATGATAAACGTGTGGAATGTGTGTGTGTGGCGTGTCTCTTGGTCTCGAATTGGAGCATGAAAATGGTACGAATTTGAGCATGAAAATGGTATGTTAAATCCTAGTGTTTTCATGTGAAATTACTTGGAAAAATGCATGCAATACTGTACGAAATGTCCAGCGGATTGTCATAAAAATTTAACGTACAAAGGATTGAAAAAAATGGACTCGTAACGATGACCAAATTTCCAGAAATCTAGAAATTTGGTCTCAGCTAAGCACTGAATTTTTTTTTTTTTTAGGTGTGAGGAAATAACCCAAGACCTCACCATATGCAAGCTACTGAAAATTTTATAATAAATGTGAGGTTAGGGGGAATCGAACTTGAATCCTAGCCGATTAAGAGAACTTAGAAAATAAATTAAAAGAAATGAGGCACATGGGATTCGAACCCGTGTGTCCTTGGCCGAAATTAAGATCAGTCCATGCAAGAGTAAAAATAAATAAAATGAGGTTGTGGGGGATCGATCCCACACCCTCTTGGTCTCAAACGAAAAAGGAGAGAAAAGAAAAAAAAAGGGAAGTGTAGGTGTTGGGGATCGACCTCGGGTCCCCCGAATCAAAAATCTTAAATCAAAAGGAATACAAGACTAAGTGTCGCTCAAGGGATTTGAAATCGGGTTCCCTTTCCCAACTCCCTATTGATACATAAGTCTTACGTGAATAAATATTTAATGAATGCTGCCCATAGGGATCGAACTCAAGACCTTGGCATACTTACAAGATGCATAAGTATAGTACCACATAATCTTGGTTAAGTATGAGTCACTTAGACGAATTATTAATGAAGCTTCATGGCTTGTACGTATAGGTTCATAAGTCCAGCGTACGTTTAAAAATAAGTGAACCTAAGATATATGTGACAAAATGATGTGACCCCAGGAGGGTTAAGTAAGAGTGTGAAACCCACTAAAAGGCCAAGTGCATTGGCATATGACGAAATGAACATTCACGTAAAGGGGTGAGTAATTATGAAGAGCTAATATGTTAAAGTTAATGAATGTGGTGACAACATGATAAGAGGCTAATATAAAAGACGAGATCAATATCAAATGAGCCTAAGTAAATGTTACCAAAAAACGTACTCACCTATGAGAGTGTAAGATTAATAAAGAGACCAGTCTCTACGAACACTATAATGACAGTATTGAGATTAATGCACACTTTATACTAATGATGAGATGAGAAATCATCTAATGAGCAATGATGCCCTCATGCTAGAAGCCATCTTCTATGATGTGTGAGATGAATGTAATGGAACTTTTTACGGAGCACGGATAGGCTAGGTATGAGTCGCGATTCCTTCTTTCGAGGAGGTAGAGCTTTGTGTAAATCTCATGAGATGAGACTGTCCGTTTAGGCAGGTATGGATCTCCTTATACCTCCTAGTATTTGAACCTATGCAGCCAACATAGGGTTCTAGCAGGGTTCAATTCCCTATACACGCTAGCATGTTTTGGTTTCACTTTGGCCGGTGATTCCACCTCTTTTTGGTGTGCAGTAGACATTGGATTTCATGAGCTCACATGATCTATGTCAGTTAAAGATAATGTTCCCAAATAAAGAATGAGGCCATCCTCATCTCATGCACACCATGAAATGAATGATATCAAAGGTGTTTGGACAGGATAATCAATAGGTGAACTAGACTCAAGTAATGACACAGGTTATTCTTAGTCATTGCACAGTGAACCCGAAAAGAGTCCTAAGCAACATCCTAGGTATATAAATGACTGAAAAATGAAGTATGTATGAATGAATGAAGCAGACTCTATGTTTGGTAAAGAAGGCTCCCTAGTTGAGGTCCCATATGTTGAGCCCTCATTTGGGAGGTCCTAATGTTAAGTCCGTGATTCCAAGGTCTTACGGCATACGAACGAATGATATATGATATATGTATGTGCTAAATGAAGTGTGTTATGTGTTGTGTGCAATATGTAAATAATAATGATGCATGTTACTCGCATAGCATGACTTTCCTAATCTGATTTGGCAAGTCCTGCTGACTTGGCTTTCCATAATTCATATCGTTAGGAGAGAGCTCTTCTTAATCATGCATGTCCTTGGTGTGTACTTTCATACACCCATACTTAGTACAAGTGTGTACTAATCCCATACAATCTTTTACTTTTAGGTGCAGGTGCAGGTGGACGCTAGAGCTTACGAGACTACGTTGAAGCCATCCGGACGTACATCATTCATCCAGACTTCGTAGGCCCTCATGCTTTCGAGGATGCTTATCTCTTATATTCTAGCTTAGACATAGGCATGAGCTAGTGGAGGATGTTCCACTAGCGTTTCTTTCTTACTTATTTTCAGACGTTGTATTGGTGCCATTTTGGCAACTTTATATTAATGCAGTTACGAACTATTTCCTTCATTTGAATATCTCATTATTAGATGGTTGTTGTGAACTGATGTGATATAATGCAATTCTTACTATGAAGTCTATGTATACTTCAAAGCAAACAAAAGTTTAAAATTTTCTACTAAAATTAACCTATACTATGTAATGAGGACGTATGTAGGCTTGTCTGCTACCACCGAGAGGTCAACGACGCCGGTTTCGGCTAGGGTCTAGACCCCAGTCATGACAAACATGGTATCAGAGCATTAGGTTTAATTCCAATGATAATAAGTGCACATCAACCACATCGAGTAGTTTCTAAGTTATGATAGTGAAGAGCACCACTATCATGAATTAGATACTGCATGATGCGTAAGAAAAATTTCCCTTCTTCTGATCTTATTGTGCTTTACTTAATGTCTTATTTCTTAGTGTTATGAACATATCTAACATCAATTCTTATTTTTTTCAGAAAATGAACACAAGGGGGAACGCTGGTCGGGGAAGAGTAGGAGAAGCTACTGGGGGAAACCAAGTTCCACCCCAGGCTCCAGCTGTAGGAGTCGCCATGCCAGTTAACCCAGCTGCGTTGACTGATGCGGAGGTGCGGACAACATTGGGACAGATGGCTCAAGCCATCACTGTGTTGGCTTAGGCTATGACGGCCCAGGCCAACAGACAGGAGGTTTAGCGGTAGAACCCACCAGCCCACAACATGGCGAACATGTTGCGAGATTTTATGAGGATGAATCCTCCAATCTTTACAGGATCTAAGACTGCAGAGGATCCTCAAGAGTTCGTGAAGAAGGTCCTGAAGATTTTGGTGGCAATGGGGGCCACAGAGATTGAGAAAGCTGAGCTGTCATACCAGCTGAAGGATGTTGCACAGGCTTGGTACAAGATATGGCAGGATAGCAGGGCGTTGGGAGGAGGTCCGATCACATGGGAGCTGTTTAACACAGCCTTTCTGGAGAGGTTCTTCCCAGAGAGATGAGAGAGGCTAAGGTTGAGGAATTCATCAACCTTAAGCAGGGCTCGATGACTGTCAGGGAGTATTCCCTGAAATTCGTAAAATTGTCCAAGTATGCCACTTCCCTTGTGTCGAATAGCAGGGACGAAATGAGAAGGTTTCTTACAGGAATCTTAGAGGACTTGGATGAGGAGTGTAGGGCTGCGATTCTCCATGACAGCATGGACTTTTCCAGGCTGATGGTGCATGTCCAGCAGGTTGAGGACAGTAGGAAGAAGAGGAGAGTCAGTGAGGTTAGGAGGCCTAACCCTTCTGACCAGACAGGTTCCAACAGTGATGGTGGCAGGAGCACTTTCGGAGTTTGTGATCAAAACAAATTTATGTAAGGGTATCAGAGTTCAGGGAACTCTAACTCTCAGAGGAGTACAGTACCCAGAGGAGGTATACCCGAGCCCAAGAAGGGCAATGGAGGTGATGTCCAGCGTCCCAGAAAGGAATGTGGCAAGTGTGGCCGTATTCACAGTGGAGAGTGCAGACTAGGCAGTAATGCCTGCTTTGGTTGTGGAAAGAGCGGACACATGGTCAGGGACCGTCCACAGAATAGGTGTCAAGCTGGAGGTAATGCTCAGCCTAGGCTTTATCCCGAGAATTCTACTGCAGCCGAGCCTCCTAAGAGGAACAAATTCTACTCCTTGAAGGGCAGGGAGGAGCAGGAGAAGTATGTTGATGTGGTCACAGGTATGCTGCAAGTCTTCTCAACCTCTATTTATGCTTTACTTGATCTAGGGTCTACGCTTTCTTTTGTGACTCCTTTGCTTGCTCTTACTTTTGAAACACTACCTGAGGTTTTGCAAGATCCTATTGTAGTTAGTACTCCCTTAGGAGAAAATGTGAGAGCTGATAGGGTTCATAAAGACTGCCCAATAGTAGTATGTGGTAAGACTATGTGTGCAGACCTTATTGAGTTACCCATGAATGACTTCTATATTATACATGGTATGGACTGGCTCCATAATTGTTATGCCTTCATGGATTGCCTTAGTAGGGTTGTGAGATTCCATTTCCCTAATGAAGTAGAGCTGGTCTGGGAGGGGTACAATTCGAGTCGTTCAAGTCCCTTGATTTTGAACCTAAAAGCTAATAAAATGATGTCCAAGGGATTGTTATGACATCTTGTGAGTGTCAATGATCTGGATCATGACATTCCTCCCATAGACTCTGTGCCTGTAGTGAATGAGTTCCATGATGTTTTCCCCGATGATTTGCCTGGAGTCCCTCCCGCTCGAGAGATTGATTTTGGTATTGACCTAGATCCCGATACCAAACCGATTTCAATTCCTCCCTATAGAATGGCTCTAGCTGAACTCAAGGAGTTGAAGCTGCAGTTAAAAGATCTCACTGATAAGGGCTTCATCCAGCCGATCATATCCTCTTGGGGCGCTCCAGTGTTGTTTGTGAAAAAAAAGGATGGAACCCTTAGAATGTGTATCGATTATTGGCAGCACAACAAAGTCACTATAAAGAACAAGTATCCACTTCCCAGAATAGATGACTTATTCGATAAGCTTCAAGGGTCTAGTTTCTTCTCGAAGATTGATCTTCGTTCCGGGTATCATCAGCTTAGGGTTAGGGATGAAGATATCCCAAAGACAACCTTTCATACCCGTTATGGTTATTATGAGTTTCTAGTCATGTCATTTGGTCTAACTAATATACTAACTGCATTTATGGACCTCATGAACCGAGTCTTCCGTGATTACCTTGATTCTTTCATCATAGTATTTATTGATGACATCCTCATCTACTCTAAGACCAACGAAGAGCATGAACAACATTTGAGACTAACCTTGCAGGTACATAGACCACATCAGCTGTATACCAAATTCACCAACTGTGAATTCTGGCTTAGATCACTGACCTTCCTGGGTCATGTTGTGTCTGATTAGGGTGTGGAGATAAACCCCAGGAAGACTGAGGCTGCTAAGAACTGGCCAAGACCTCTTACTCCCATCGATATCCGTAGCTTTCTAGGATTGGCTGGTTGCTACCGCATGTTCATGGATGGTTTTTCTTCCATTGCTGCCCCACTGACAGCTTTGACTAAGAATAAAGCCAAGTTCGAATAGGCGGGGACTTGTGAGAAGAGTTTCGAGGAGCTCAAGGACAGACTCACTTTATCCCCAGTGCTTACGTTGCCTAAATGTAGTGAGAATTACACTGTTTATTGTGATGCATCTAGGGTTGGTTTGGGTTGTGTTCTTATGCAGGGTGGTAAGTTGATAGCCTACGCGTCCAGACAGCTCAATGTTCATGAGAAGAATTATCCCATTCATGACCTGGAGTTGGAAGCTGTGGTATTTTCATTGAAGTTGTGGAGGCACTACTTGTACGGGGTGCATGTGGATGTGTTTACAGACTACAAGAGTCTCCAGTACGTGTTCACACAGAGGGAGTTGAATCTACATCAGCGGAGATGGTTGGAGCTGTTGAAGGACTAAGACATGAGTGTCCACTACCATCCAGGAAAGGCAAATGTTGTAGCTGATCCTTTGAGCAGGTTGAGCATGGGGAGTACATCCCACGTTGATGATGGGAAGAAGGTGTTGGTGAAGGATGTACACAGACTGGCCAGACTCTGTGTGCGGTTGATGGCTTCTACTAGTGGGGGTGTTTCAGTTCATCCCAGTTCTGAATCATCCTTGGTAGCTGAAGTCAAGAAGGTCAGCATCTTGATCCTGTGTTGATGGAGTTGAATGACTCAATGCTGGTAAAGATGAATGATTCCTTTGCTTTGGGAGGTGACGCCTTACTTAGGTATCAGGACAGGCTGTGTGTACCCGATGTGCATTATTTGCGAACCAAGATTGTTGCAGAGGGCCATGGTTCCAGGTATTCGACACATCCAGGTTCCACCAATATGTATTATGACCTCAAGCAGATCTATTGGTGGGATGGCATGAAAAAAGACATTGATGTATATGTGGCTAGGTGTCCTAATTGTCAGCAGGTTAAGGCGGAGCACCTTAATCCTGGTGATCTCACTCAGATGATTGAGGTTCCGACTAGGAAATGGGAGGCCATTAACATGGACTTCGTGGTTGGTCTTACGAGGACTAAGAGACAACATGACTCCATATGGGTTATTGTGGACAGGATGACTAAGTCTGCCCACTTTATCCCTGTGAATCTACTTACAAGGCCGAGGATTATGCGAGACTCTATATTGATGATATTGTGAGGTGGCATAGGATTCCTTTGTCTATCATTTCGGATAGAGGATCTCAGTTCACTTCACATTTCTGGAGATCCTTCCCGAAGAGCTTAGGCACACAGGTAAAGCTCAGTACTGCTTTCCATCCTCAGACAGATGGGCAGGA
Source organism: Solanum sitiens (assembly GCA_016801875.1). NCBI lineage: Eukaryota > Viridiplantae > Streptophyta > Magnoliopsida > Solanales > Solanaceae > Solanum > Solanum sitiens. The sequence goes on along the minus strand of JABWTJ010000347.1, from coordinate 336,605 downwards.
AGAGCGCACCATTAAGACATTGGAGGACATGTTGAGGGCGTGTGTGATCGACTTCAGATGTAGTTGGGACGACAATCTTCCATTGATAGAGTTCTCATATAATAACAGCTATCACTCCAGTATTAGGATGGCACCGTTTGAGGCACTGTATTGTAACATTTCAAAATCCCAAAGTCACGTGGTAGGACCTAAATAGGATCCTTAAGGTCTAAACCATTGTTTCTATCCAAATTAGGCGTAGATGGAGTCATTGAAGTGATTTGGAACCAAAACATCCATAACGTCCGGTAAGTTGGTTCATAAGAGGGCTAGAGTGTCCTTTTAGTTTGATCAAGTTAATGAGTCGGAATTTAGTAAAAGTTTGTAATAATAGGTGTAACACATAGTGTGGGATGGTTTCATGTTGGAAAAGTTAGGGTACGACTCTCCGAGGATCAACTAAGGGCCCTCGAGGAGGACCCTTGAGACAGTATGCCACGACGGACCCAATGATGGGGCGTCACAGGCGTGACGGGGCATCGAGTCCACCGTCGTGCCAGCCTTAGCTGCTGGGAAGAAACCCTCCGCCTGTACAGTCTCTGACCGGTGCGATGGACGTGCAGGACCGAGGGGGGCCTGTCCGTCACGCCCACGGCGGCTCGCGGCTGGGAGTTGTCGTGGAGGACCTGTTGCATTTTCAGGGATTTAAGTTTTAGTTAATTATTTTATTAAGTGTCTTAGGGGTAATTAGGGGGTTAAGTAAAGACTAATTAAGTGACTTAAGACCCCACTATAAATACCCAACCTTCATTAACCTAATCATAATTCTCCAAACAAAATCTCTTCCTTTTCTCTACTTTCTCTCTCTATTGGAAGACTCCATTGGAGAACAACTTGGGGAGATCATTGGGGGCTGATTTAGCACGAAAGTTACCATCAAAACGTCATCAAACCTTAAGGTATGGGATCTAATTCACCTTTGAGATTCTTTCCTCAAAGGGCTCCTTCAAAGAGTTTTCTAAAAGTTGAGTTTCATATGGGTTTGATCCAATTTCGAATTTGATTATATGAATTGAGTTGTTTAGGTATTATTTGAGTTATAATGAATAGATTATCATGTATTGCAACTTGATTATGATGAATTGATGTAGTTTGATCTAGATTGTGGGTGATGACCCCTAACCCTTAACCCTAGGTATTGGGATTGATATGAATTTGGATTGGATTGATGTAATTGATCTAATTATTGTTTAAATCATCTTTAATGGTTGTTATTGCATTGATCATGAGTATATTGTAATGAATGAAAGTTCTTCATGCCTATTTCTTGAGTATTGAATATAGGGTAAGAAGATAGACTTTGATATCATGTTACCAAGCTTTGATTTAGTATTGCCTTGTGGTATAATGCTTTCTCTTAAATTAGTTCTTATGTTTACTATTGAATTACATTTGTATGACGACCCAAATTGGGTTGGTCTATAGGTTGATGGTAAGGCCCTTATTGTTGAACTATGGAGAAGTATTGGTAAGTCTTAATTATCCTAATCCTTACTTCAAATTGTGAATTATTTGTCATCAAGTGATAAGGTTGTGTTGAATTATACCTTTTTTAAGGTGATAGGTTGGTATGATGATTGAATTGAAATGCTTAGGTTGGTTGTGAGGTTACCTAGGAGTACATGATATAGGGAAGTTGTTATGTAAAGATGTGCCCTATTGTGATGAGATGTGTAAGGGCTAACTTTACCTATATGAATTATTAATGGAAGGATTATTTCTCATAGAATTCTTATTGAGCTATGATGATGAATATACAAGGGTTTGACTCTACTATCTAACTAGGTTGAGATGGTTAATAAAGTTAGAGACTTTGATGTTAAGGGAACTTAGCCTAGCACCGAGTGAACTTGACATTGAGAGGTGTTGACTTTCCATGTAGGAATATTCACCATTTGTTCCTTATAGAGTGTTGATTTCCCTTAGAGGAATACTTACCTATGGACCCACGTGAAGTGTTGACTTTCCTTGAGGAATATTCACTCACGAATTCTCATGAGGTGAGGCCCCATTACCAAATGGTATATAGAGGGAATACCTATCTCTTAGTTCTTGAACTATGTTGCCACCATAGGATACTAGCTAGTGGATCCACCTAGATAGCTACGTTTACGTTAGGTTCTACTTTGGATGGTAGACCACCTTCCATCGGTGTAAGGTTTCATGACACCGAATTCCACATTTGCTCATGTGGTCTATGTCGGTTAAGCCAAGTTTTCCCTAAACTAAAATGAATGAATAAGGTATAGAATAATCGAAGTAACATGAAAGGGTTTGGCTATAGCTTAGGTAGGGGTATGGGACTCTACTTAAGCCTTGCACTAGTTGGCCTTAATGGGAGCTTTGAGAGGTCAATATTATGTATGTAAAGTAGTGATGTAATATAAATGACTTTTGCATTGAATATCATGCTTATGACTATAAGGTTGTTGCTTTTGATTAAAGAAGAATGTTTCATAAAATGAAAGAGTATGTTAGGTAAGGTTGATTGCTAATTGTAGTCTTGGTAGGTTACTTGATTAAGTAAGAGTTATGGGAATTTACTTGATCATTGCACTTGTGACTTTATGAAGGGTATATTTAGTAGGTTTTGCTTTACTATGCTTCACTCGTATGCTTGTTTTATAATGATTTTCTTAAATGTCTCTTTTTAAGTATATTTGATTGGTAATTGTATATGTGGTTCCATACTTAGTACATGTGGAGTACTAACCCCATTTCTTTCCCTTTTCCCAAATATTTTAGGTTCGGGTCGTTGATCTTGCTATGAATTGCTGGAAAGGAAGACTTGGATCTCTAACCATCCAAGAGGTAGGTCCTCATTCTCCCGAGGGCGTTGCCGACATCTTACTCCTATGTTTCTTAGTTATTATAGTTCTGTTTTGACTCATTTACTCATTTGAGACGATGTTGTATATGTCCTATATGTGGCTTCTTGTATTGTTGTAGGGATATACCCAAGATTTATTGTCTTTGATAGATGGTTTATGAGATGAGACGACTTTTATGACTATTACTTTATTTATAAATGTGTGAAATAAAAGTAGAAGACTATGTAATCTTTGTATATGAACAAGTCTATGTATACTTGATATAAATATGACTATGTGTATGTAGAGGTCTATGTAAACCTCCGAGTAGTTATAGATAAAAAGTTTTAAATTACTTCATATTTTTAATCGATGAATGCTATGACGAGGATAAGAGGCTTGTCTTAGTCCTCAAAGAGGACGACGACATCGGTTACGTCTAGGGGGTAAACCCGGATGTGACAAACTTGGTATCAGAGCATGAGGTTGAATATCCTTGATAATAACGTCTCTCTCAACCACGTTATATAGGTTTGTATTCATAATTGTGAAGCGCGCCACACTTATGAATAGGAACTTATTTGATGCTTAGGAATCACTCTCAGTGTTGGAAATCCATATCGTGCCTCTAGAATGTACATCGTATATGTATTTGCCTAAACCTTGTGTTTTGGTTATAGGAGATGAATACTAGAAGGAATACAGCCAGAAGACTTGATGAGGAGATTGCTGCTGCGGGAATCCCTCCCCGTGGTGATCCAGTTCCTCCTCTTGAAGAGATTGCTATTGATGATCAGGTTCCCGATGATCCTCCACCTATGCAAGAGGCTCAGATAAGGGCTATTCTTGCTCAAATGGCTCAAGCCATGACTACTCAAGCTCAAGCCGCAACGGTGCAAGCCCAAGCCATGACTGCCCAAGCTAATAGGGATTTGGCACCTAGAGTTCATGAGCAAACTATGGCTTCCCGACTTAGGGACTTCACCTGAATGAATCCTCCTATTTTCTATGGGTCTAGGGTTGATGAAGATCCTCAAGAATTCATTGATGAGGTTTATAAGATTTTGTGTGCTATGGAGTTGTCTTCTAATGAGAATGCCGAGTTGGCCTCATACCAACTCAAGGATGTGGTTCAGACATGGCATGTGCAATGGAAAGACAATAGGCCACTTCAAAATGGGCCAGTGACTTGGGAGTTGTTTAAAAGGGCTTTTCTTGATCGGTTCTTCCCTAGAGAGATGAGAGAAACTAAGGTGGTGGAGTTCATCAATCTCCACCAAGGAGAAAAGAGTGTTCATGAGTACTCTTTGAAGTTCATTCAATTGGCTAAATATGCTTCTTCCTTGGTCTCCGATCCTAGAGACGAGATGAGTCGATTCGTGACAGGTGTGTCGGATGATTTGCAAGAAGAATGTCAATCGGCTATGCTTCATGATAACATGAATATTGGTCGTCTCATGGTGCATGCAAAAAGGGTTGAGGAGGCTATAGCAAAAAGGAAGGATAAGGATTCAAGAAGGGCAAGGTCTTTTGAGAATGGAACTACTAAAGATAGGTTTGGAATTCAAGACAAGCCTAGATTCAAGAAAAGGTTCTCAAATCAAGTTCCATCCAAATTTCCCAAGACTAGGTATTCTAAAGACCCTAGGCCAAGAGTTGAAAAAAGAAAAGGGTGGAAACTCGCTGAATGAGAAGCCTACGTGTTCTAAGTGTGGGAAAGGTCACTCTGGAGAATGTTTGATAGGAATGGGGATTTGCTTTGGTTGTGGAAAAAGTGGTCATAGAGTGCGAGATTGTCCTAATGCTAAGGGACGAGAGAAGGGTGGTCAGCTGAGTGGTTCTAATGATGTTCCCAAAAAGAACTGTTTCTATGCTCTTCGATTGAGAGATGACCAAGACGCCTCTCCCGATGTGGTGTCCGGTATGTTACAAATCTTTGCTATTGATGTGTATGCTTTGCTTGATCCGAGTGCTACTTTGTCTTTCGTTACTCCCTTAGTAGCTAAAAAGTTCGTTACTTTACCCGATATTTTGCATGAACCTATTTTGGTGTCTACTCCGGTGGGTGAGTCAGTGGTAGCAAGAAGAGTCTACCGAAATTGTCCTATCTCTATGCCCCATAGAGTTTCTCATTTAGATCTAGTTGAACTAGACATGTATGATTTTGATGTCAGTTTGGGTATGGACTGGTTGCATGCTAGCTTCGCTTCTATTGATTGTAGGACGAGAGTTGTGAGGTTTAGTTTCCCAAATGAACCAGTTTTTGAGTGGAAGGGTGGGAATTCTCTTCCTAGAGGTCGATTCATATCATGTCTAAAAGCGAGTAAGATGATCTCAAAGGGATGTCTTTATCATATTGTGAGAGTCCAAGAAGTTGATTCTGAAATTCCTCCTATTGAGTCGGTCCCCGTGGTGAGTGAATTTACGGAGGTCTTTCCTTATGACCTTCCCAGCATTCCTACCAAACAGGAAATCGATTTCGGTATTAATTTGCTACCGGAAACAAACCCTATCTCTATTCCAACTTATAGAATGGCTCCGGAAGAGTTAAAGGTGTTGAAGGCGCAACTTAAAGATTTGCTAGACAAGGGATTTATAAGGCCTAGCATTTCTCCGTGGGGTGCTTCGGTTTTGTTCGTGAAAAAGAAGGATGGGTCCTTGAGAATGTGTATTGACTACCGCCAACTCAACAAGGTTACTGTCAAGAACAAGTATCCTCTTCCTCGGATTGATGATTTATTTGATGAACTCCAAGGAGCGAGTTACTTCTCCAAAATTGACTTGAGGTCAGGGTATCACCAGCTTAGGGTGAGAAATGAAGATATTCCAAAGATGGCCTTTCGGACTAGGTATGGGCATTATGAGTTTGTGGTTATGTCCTTTGGTCTCACAAATGCTCCGACGGCATTTATGGACCTAATGAATACTTTTCAAAGTTACCTTGATGCATTCGTTATTGTATTTATCGATGATATCTTGGTGTATTCAAAAAATGAGGTTGATCACATGGGTCATAAATTGTTCGCCAAGTATAGCAAGTGTGAGTTTTGGCTGAGGTCGGTGGCATTTCTTGGGCACATCATCTCTAGTGAGGGAGTTGAGGTTGACCCAAGCAAAACTGATACGGTAAGAAATTGGCCTAGACCCTTGACCCCAACTGACATTAGGAGTTTCTTGGGTCTAGCGGGCTATTATCGAAGGTTTGTAGAAGGTTTTTCATCCATTGCATCTCCATTGATTTCATTAACTCAAAAGGGTAAAAAGTTTGATTGGTCGGAGTCCTACGAGAAGAGTTTCGAATTATTGAAATACAGGCTTACTTCCACTTCGGTGTTAACCTTGCCTGAAGGTTCTAAAGGGTTAGTGGTGTATTGTGATGCATCCCGCATAGGTTTGGGGTGTGTGCTTATGCAAAATTGGAAGGTGATTGACTATGCTTCATGACAACTTAAGGTTCATGAGAGAAACTACCCTACTCATGACCTTGAATTAGCGGCCGTAGTGTTTGCTTTGAAACTATGGAGACATTACTTGTATGGTGTCCATGTGGATGTTTTCACCAATCATAAGAGTCTTGAATATGTGTTTACTCAAAAAGATTTGAATCTTTGACAAAGAAGGTGGTTAGAATTGTTGAAGGATTATGATATGAGTGTCCTATATCACCCCGGCAAGGCCAATCTAGTGGCGGATGCTCTGAGCCATTTGACTATGGGTAGTGTGTCCAATTTTAATGATGATAAGAAAGAATTAGTGAAACATGTTCATGGTTTGGCTAGATTGGGGGTTCGTTTAGAGAGTTCTCTAAATGGAGGTGCCATGGTTCATCATATCTCTGAATCATCATCGGTGGTGGAGGTAAAGTCCAAACAACACCTTGATCAACTATTGATGGAGTTGAAGGAATTTGTTCTTGGTAAGATGAATGAGTCTTCTCCTTAGGAGGAGATGGTGTGTTGAGGTACCAAAGGAGGTTATGTGTTCCTGATGTCGATGGATTGAGGGATCGGATCCTTGATGAAGCCCATGGATCCCACTATTCCATCCATCCAGGTTCTACTAAGATGTATCATGACCTTCGAGAAATATATTGGTGGGAAGGGTTGAAGAAGGACATAGCAGAATTGGTTGCTAAGTGTCCAAATTGCCAACAAGTGAAGGCGGAACATCAAAAGCCAGGTGGCTTACTACAAGAGATCCAAATTCCTACTTGGAAGTGGAAAGACATTAATATGGACTTTGTGGTAGGGTTGCCTCGGACTCAAAAGTCATATGATTCTATATAATGGTGATTGTTGATAGATTGACTAAGTCCGCTCGTTTTATTCCCGTCAAATCTACGTATTCGACGTAGGATTATGCAAAGATCTTCATAGATATGATTGTGTGTCGCCATGGTATTCCGTTATCCATCATTTCGGATCGGGGTGCACAATTCGCTTCTAGGTTTTGGAAGTCTTTCCAAAAAGGTTTGGGTACTAAGGTGAAATTGAGTATCGCCTTTCATCCTCAAACGTATGGTCAAGCGGAATGAACAATTCAAACTCTTGAGGATATGCTTAGAGCTTGCATTATTGATTTTAAAGGGAGTTGGGATAAGCACTTGCCGTTGGTAGAGTTTGCATAAAATAATAGTTTTCATTCGTCCATCTCCATGGCTCCCTATGAAGCCTTGTATGGTACGAGGTGTAGGTCTCCTATATTATGGTTTGAAGTTGGTGAACCATCGATCTTTGGTCCCGACTTGATTTATAAGACATTGGAGAATGTGCATATCATTAGAAATAGGTTACAAACAGCCTAGAGTCAACAAAAGTCGTATGCCAATAATAGGAGAAGAGATTTGGAGTTTGAAGAGGGTGACAAGGTGTATTTAAAAATCTCACCTATGAAAGGGGTGGTAAGATTTGGCAATAAAGGGAAGTTGAGCCCTCGTTTCGTGGGTCCTTATGAGATTTTGGAAAGGGTTGGTAAAGTTGCCTCTCTCTTGAAACTACCTAACGATTTAGCTTCGGTGCATCCGGTTTTCCATGTCTCGATGTTGAAGAAGTGTATCGGGGATCCCGAGACGATTCTCCCTATTAAAGGTCTTGGAGTCAAGGATAACCTCTCTTATGGGGAGGTTTCTATCCAAATCCTTGATAGGCAAGTGAAAAGGTTGAGGAACAAGGAGGTGGTTACCGTAAAAGTGTTATGGAAGAACCACCTAGTTGAGGGTGCAACATGGGAGGCCGAGGCCGACATGAAAACCCGCTATCCTCATCTTTTTGATGATTAAGGTTAGTTATATTTCTAATGATATAATTATGCTATATATTGTGAATCCTTGATGTTTTGGTTAATTTCTCCAAAAATCATAGTTTTTGAGACTTCACAATTGAAGTCAATGTAAGGTGACCCTAAATAAATTTGAAATTTGTTTTGCTTCTTGCATATTTGAGTCAAGTCGTGTATTGTGATATAGTGAATCCTTGTAGATGTTATATTAAGCATATTGATAAAATGAACCTTGTGCTAATCGACTTGCATACCAAATGATTGAGCTCATGTGTGTTGTGAGTAGAAAGTATCTCATGAGGAAACTTTGAGCTAATCTATGATAAATTGATGTTTTGAAGTGTTTTATTGAAATAATGTGATTCATACAAATTTTGATATTGTAAAAATTGATGAGCTGCTAGTCTTGAGTCTTTTCCCTCATTTAAAGAGTGTTTAGTGTCATTCGGGGATGAATGTTCCTAAGGGGGGGATAATGTAACATTTCGAAATCCCAAAGTCACGTGGTAGGACTTAAATAGGATCCTTAAGGTCTAAACCATTGTTTCTGTCCAAATTAGGCGTAGATGGAGTCATTGAAGTGCTTTGGAACCAAAACGTCCATAACGTTCGGTAAGCTGGTTCATAAGAGGGCTAGAGTGTCCTTTTAGTTTGTTCAAGTTAAACAGTCGGAATTTAGTAAAAGTTTGTAACAATAGGAGTAACACATAGTGTGGGATGGTTTCATGTTGGAAAAGTCAGGGTACGACTCTCCGAGGATAACCTAAGGGCCCTCGAGGAGGACCCTTGAGACAGTAGGCCACGACGGACCCAATGACGGGGCGTCGAGGCCACCGTCGTGCTAGCCTTAGCTGCTGGGAAGAAAGCCTCCGCCTGCACAGTCTCTGACCAGCGCGACGGACGTGCAGGACGGAGGGGGGCTTGTCCGTCACGCCCACGACGGCTCGTCGGCGGGAATTTTTCGTGGAGGACCTGTAGTGTTTTCAGGGATTTCAGTATTAGTTAATTATTTTATTAAGTGTCTTAGTGGTAATTAGGGGGTTAAGAGAAGACTAATTAAGTGACTTAAGACCCCACTATAAATACCCAACCTTCATTAACCTAATCACAATTCTCCAAACAAAACTCTCTTCTTTCTCTCTACTTTCTCTCTCTATTGGAAGACTCCATTGGATAAAAACTTGGGGAGATCATTGGGGGCTGATTTAGCACGAAATTTACCATCAAAACGTCATCAAACCTTAAGGTATTGGATCTAATTCACCTTTGAGATTCTTTCCTCAAAGGGCTCCTTCAAAGAGTTTTCTAAAAGTTGAGTTTCATATGGGTTTCATCCAATTTCGAATTTGATTATATGAATTGAGTTGTTTAGGTATTATTTGAGTTATAATGAATAGATTATCATGTATTGAAACTTGATTATGATGAATTGATGTAGTTTGATCTAGATTGTGGGTGATGACCCCTAACCCTTAACCCTAGGTATTGGGGATTGATATGAATTTGGGTTGGATTGATGTAATTGATCTAATTATTGTTTAAATCATCTTTAATGGTTGTTATTGCATTGATCATGAGTATATTGTAATGAATGAAAGTTCTTCATGCCTATTTCTTGAGTATTGAATATAGGTTAAGAAAATAGACTTTGATATCATGTTACCAAGCTTTGATTTAGTATTGCCTTTGGGTATAATTCTTTCTCTTAAATTAGTTCTTATGTTGACTATTGAATTACATTTGTATGACGACCCAAATTGGGTTGGTCTATGGGTTGATGGTAAGGCCCTTATTGTTGAACTATGGAGAAGTATTGGTAAGTCTTGATTATCCTAATCCTTACTTCAAATTGTGAATTATTTGTCATCAAGTGATAAGGTTGTGTTGAAGTATACCTTGTTTAAGGTGATAGGTTGATATGATGATTGAATTGAAATGCTTAGGTTGGTTGTGAGGTTGCCTAGGAGTACATGATATATGGAAGTTGTTATGTAAAGATGTGCCCTATTGTGATGAGATGTGTAAGGGCTAACTTTACCTATATGAATTGTTAATGGAAGGATTATTTCTCATAGAATTCTTATTGAGCTATGATGATGAATATATAAGGGTTTGACTCTACTATCTAACTAGGTTGAGATGGTTAATAAAGTTAGAGACTTTGATGTTAAGGGAACTTAGCCTAGCACCGAGTGAACTTGACATTGAGAGGTGTTGACTTTCCATGGAGGAATATTCACCATTTGTTCCTTATAGAGTGTTGATTTCCCTTAGAGGAATACTCACCTATGGACCCACGTGAAGTGTTGACTTTCCTTGAGGAATATTCACTCACGAATTCTCATGAGGTGAGGCCCCATTACCAAATGGTATATAGAGGGAATGCCTATCTCTTAGTTCTTGAACTATGTTGCCACCATAGGATACTAGCTAGTGGATCCACCTAGATAGCTACGTTTACGTTAGGTTCTACTTTGGCCGGTAGACCACCTTCCATCGGTGTAATGTTTCATGACACCAGATTCCACATTTGGTCATGTGGTCGATGTCGGTTAAGCCAAGTTTTCCCTAAACTAAAATGAATGAATAAGATATATACTAATCGAAGTAACATGAAAGGGTTTCGCTATAGCTTAGGTAGGGGTATGGGACTCTACTTAAGCCTTGCACTAGTTGGCCTTAATGGGAGCTTTGAGAGGTCAATATTATGTATGTAAAGTAGTGATGTTATGTAAATGACTTTGTGCATTGAATATCATGCTTATGAGTATAAGGTTGTTGCTTTTGATTAAAGAAGAATGTTTTCATGAAATGGAAGAGTATGTTAGGTAAGGTTGATTGGTAATTGTAGTCTTGGTAGGTTACTTGATTAAGTAAGAGTTATGGGAATTTACTTGATCATTGCACTTGTGACTTTATGAAGTCTATATTTAGTATGAATTGCTTTGCTATGCTTCACTCGTATACATGTTTTATAATGATTTTCTTAAATGTCCCTTTTTAAGTATATTTGATTGGTAATTGTATATGTGGTTCCATACTTAGTACATGTGGAGTACTAACCCCATTTCTTTCCCTTTTCCCAAACATTTTAGGTACGGGTCGTTAATCTTGCTATGAATTGCTGGAAAGGAAGACTTGGATCTCTAACCATCCAAGTGGTAGGTCCTCATTCTCCCGAGGGCGTTGCCAACATCTTACTCTTATGTTACTCAGTTACTATAGTTCTGTTTTGACTCATTTACTCATTTGAGACGATGTTGTATATGGCCTATATGTGGCTTCTTGTATTTATGTAGGGCTATGCCCAAGATTTATTGTCTTTGATAGATGGTTTATGAGATGACACGGCTTTTATGACTATTACTTCTGTATTTATAAATATGTGAAATAAAAGTAGGAGACTATGTAATCTTCGTATATGAACAAGTCTATATATACTTGATATAAATATGACTATGTGTATATAGAGGTCTATGTAAACCTCCGAGTAGTTATAGATAAAAAGTTTTAAATTCCTTCACATTTTTAATCGATGAATGCTATGACGAGGCTAAGAAACTTGTCTTAGTCCTCAAAGAGGACGACGACGACGGTTATGTCTAGGGGGTAAACCCGGATGTGACATGTATGGTAGGAGGTGTAGGTCTCCAGTTGGGTGGTTCGAGGTTGGAGAGTCATCCAGTTTACGTCCAGAGATCATTCATGAGGCCTTAGAGAAGGTCAGGGTGATTAGGGACAGGTTGGATACTTCTTACAGTCGGCAGAAGTTTTATGCAGATAAAAGGAAGCGGCCCTTAGAGTTTGATTTTGGTGACCAGGTCTACTTGAAAGTATCACCCATGAAGGGTGTAACGACCCAGATTCTTGAATCCGAATTGCCACCGGCGTCGTTGACCTCTCAGAGGTCGCAGACAAGCCTCATCTTGCATTCATCACATTTATCTAGTTAAATTTGCAGAAAATTTAAAACTTTTTACGTGTATGAAGTTTACTTAGACTTCATATAATCATTACATATTTAGATCATATACTAAGCTCAACATAAGAGAACAACAATCTATCATAAGAATCAATTCGAAATAGAATAAGAATATATCATAAATACGTTTGACAAACACGACCTTATTACAAAAGCTTCGAAATGAAAGTACGAAAGAAACACTAGGGACAACATCCACTAGCTATGTCTAAAACTAAGGCTAGACTAAAACTGTAGCATCCTCGAAATTAAGAGGACCTACCAAATGGTCTAGAGAAACGCTGATGTCCAAACCGTTGCAAGTCATCAATCAGTCCTTTAACCTGCATCTATAAAATAGTAAATAGTAGGGATTAGTACACCACTTGTACTAAGTATGGGTGTATGCACACATACACATAATGCTATGCATGATCAAGGAAAGCTCTTCCTAAACGACATGCTATTTCTGGAAAGTCTAGTCACTAGACTTTCTTAATTCATTGGTTGTGAATTGTGGTATGAATATGATGTATTTTAATGCATTCAAAGCACACAACTCATTTTCTATATTATTACAAGACATTAGTATCATCAACATAATTTTAGAACAACTCGGGCGAAGATTTGAGATTTTGATCCTCTTAGGCCGAGAGCTCCTCTTTATACATATAGATTATTTTTAAGTATTTTTATTCTTGTTGTTGTGTAGTTCAATAACTCCTTTGGTCCTATGTTTTACTTACAAGTGCAATGATTCATTGTAGTCCCATACCAACAATGAATCAAGTAAGTAATTCAAAAGATTAAGGAAATGACTTAACTACAATTTGGGGCATGAATATATTTATAAGTCAATACTTATTGACTATAATCATTCTTTAATTGATTGCATAATGTGCATAGTTCTTGGGGAATATCATTAAAGATTATGATCTTGCTTACTTTGGGCATGAATTCTTTATAAGCCAATCTTTATTGGCTAAATACATTAGTCAATCATTTTGGATAAGCATATTTGAATTCATTATTGTCTTTGATATTTCCTAATAAAGGAAGTCATATTATAAGCCAATTTTATTTGGCCTTGTTCATTTTCATGACATGAAGATTCATTATTAGCTATGACCTTTACTTATTGTAAATTTCATTTGACATGCTTTGACTATTCTTATAGCAAGTCATTCATTACACTATATATTCATTTCATTTCATAAGTCATTCTCTATTGATCATTCCATTGATTTCATTACTTTCATGTTAGGGAAGTTATGGGTTATTTAGTTAACGTTTTCATGTTTTATATATTATACATTTCATATCTACGAGACCTTGGAATTGTGGATGTAGCATTAAGACATCTCAAGTGAGGGCCCAACATATGGGACCTCAACCCGAGGGCCTTCTTTAGCAAACACAGAGTCTGTTTTTTTTGTTCATTCGTACTTCACATTATTCATTTCATTCATTCGTAAGCTGATGTAAACACCCGCTATACCTAGGATGAAGTTTAAGACTCTCATAGGGATCATGAAGTGCAATGACCTAGAATGACCTAATGTCATTACTTGAATCAGATTTCACCTCCTGATTGTATTCCACAAACACCTTCGGTATCGTTCATTTCTTTATCTTTCATACTTTGAGGAACTTTAACCTTAACCGACATAGATCATGTGAGCATCATGAAATCCGGTGTCTTTCCCACACCGAAAAGAGGTGGAGTCACTGGCCAAGGTGAAACCAAAACATCCCTAGCTCGCTTAGGTGGAAAACCACTGGCTAGTTCCCTATGTTGGCAGCATAGTTCAAAGACTAGGAGATTTAGGGAGACCCATACCCACCTTGGTGGACAGTCTCATCTCATGAGAATTACGTGAACCTCCGCCCTTCCCATAAGTAGGCATCACCATTCATAACTAGCCTATCAGTGCTCAGTTTAAAGTTCCTATTTGAATTCAACTCATACATCATCGAAGCTTGCTTCTAGCATGAGGTAGTCATAGATCATTAGATAATTTTTCATCTCTTCTTTACGTATTAAGTGTGAATTGTCCTTACACTTGCATATAGAATGTGATTGAGATTTATTTACTCTTTTGATGACTTGTCATCCTTACTTTACATTGATGAAATGTTAATTGTCCTTACATATCATCCTTAATTTACTTTGATGAATGTGAATTGTCCTTACATATCATCCTTAGGTGTTAATGAGACTAGTCTCACACATTCTAACACCTTCATTCGTGAGTACTCTTTTAACAAAGTAGCTTTGGTATAAGTAAGACTTGTCTCACTTCCTTTAACACCCCATTCTGGTCAGTTACTTAATTTAGACCCCTTTAATTATGTTATAACTCACGTTACTTACTTACTTTAGTGTAGTAGCTTCATATCACCGTTTATGGACGATGAGCACTTAATTCAATGAGTTTCAGGTGTTCATAGTTCATTCTTATGGAGCATGTTGGGAGTTTTCCCAATGAATGTCATGCCCTTGATTATGGATTCATTGATATTACTTTAGAACTGCCTAATATATACTTGATACTCTTACTACACAAGAATTCGCATATGATTAGTATTGGGTCAAGATTTGGGATGTTAGACTAGCAAATTCATTCTTTTTGGCATAAGCCAATTTTACGTATGTTCATATTTAAATTTCCATATGTATGAACCCTTAGCCAATCTTTATTGGAACCAGATAGCCAATTTATTCAAGATATGATTTCATAGATGTCTTTGAGCCAATTCTTAGTTTATGGCTTTTAGTGTAACGTTTTAAGAACATATTGGACAGCAACATATTAACATTTGATGGCTTTAGTATCTTTATAACATCACAACAACATCAAGTCAACATTTGTCCAAAGACACATAATTCACTTAACACATCACAAACTTAACTTAGCATATTATCGATCCTTAATTATCATGATAAGATTAACTTTACGCAATTACAAGTTCATAAATTCATACGATACTCATCATTCAAGAACAATACATGTTAAGAACAGCTAGCACCACATACCAACAACATGATCTCTAACCAATTCAACATTGCAATCAAAAAGGATACTAGGGACAAGGAGTTCGATGAGAACGGGAACAACCCTAGTTTCAAGATCGTTGAATTCGTTGGGAATAAAGTTCTCATGGAGAAAGGAGTCCAGGAGATAAACCCATACCTTAAGTAGGACTTAATCTACAAAGACCACCTTGAACGAAAACTTGGAGAAACCTTGAATTGCCTAGGAGAATCAATGGAATTTTCCGTTTTTCTTTCGCTCGCTTGCTTACTGTTTTGCGTCGTGTATTTGTTTGAGTTTGAACGTGAGTCTAAGTCTTAGGAACTGATCTCGAATCATTCAACTTAGGGTTTAATAATATAACTGAATTAATTAATTAATTAATTACTAAAAAGCCCCTCCTAGATTGACTAGAACTAGGAAAACACAATACTTGGTCAAATCTGAAATTTTTCCAAAGAATTTTCGTTTAGCCCCTTTAAACTAATATAATTAATTAAGGGACCTAGGGTAGTTAATAAAGTTCCCCTAAATCATTGGAACCAAAATTAACCCTTTTGGGCCATCCTAGGTTAAGTACTAGGATGTTTCTTGAGTTGTACTAGGTTAGTGTAAGAATTTCCATTTTGCCCCTTTAATTTAATTAATTAAATGGCTAATTTAATTAATTAAGTGACCTAGGGTAATTACTAAAGTACCCTTAAGTAGTTATAACCATAACTAATCCTTTGGACCATCCTAGATTAGGTACTAGGTTGTCTTTTTCTTGTCTTAACCGAAATTTTGAAATTGCTTTGTTATTTAGGTTTTGTCCTTTTAAATTAATTAATTATGCTGATAAATTAATTAATTAAGTAGCCTAGGGTAATTACTAAAGTATCCCTAAGTTGTTAGGATCATAACCAACCTTTTGGACAATCCTAGTTTAGGTACTAGGTTGTCTTTTTCTTGTCTTAACCGAAATCTGGAAATTGTTTGTGATTTAAGTTTTGTCCTTTTAAATTAATTAATTATACTGATAAATTAATTAATTAAGTAGCCTAGGGTAATTAATAAAGTATCCCTAAGTTGTTAGGACCATATCCAACCTTTTGGACAATCCTAGGTTAGGTACTAGGTGGTCTCTTTAACTAGTTACTAGGTTAGTGTCACCCGATTAAGTCTTAGTTTGTCGGGTGCACTAATTAGTTTATTTCGTTTGGTCTTAGGTTAGTTAGCTATTTAGGGAAGTATGTTAGAGTCTAGAATTGGTTAGGAAGTTAGGGCGCACATGGAGTGGTCCCTGGTGCACGTTTTCCCCCCTAACTATCCTAACCAAATTCGGTTAGGGTGGTCCCCTCTTGGCCGTATCTCCCCATGTTCTTGCACATGGGTTGCTTGTACTTTCCTAACTAACTATTATTTATGGTTCCTTTGGGAATGTTTACTTATTGTCCCAAGGACCCTCATCATGTCCTTGGTCACTGCTTAATATACATGATAATTTTAGATGGTCATGTGGAATGGTATCTAGGCTTGACACTTGGATGCCTCATACCTTAGTGAATACTTGGAAATATATGTTTTTAGCTTAGGGTCTTTATTGCAGGTACAATTCTTAAACAAGCTCATTAATGTTAGAAAATTGGCTAACACCCCTTCAAGCCAATATTTCTAATATGCCCAATATTTTGCTTATTTGGGTATTATATAGAAATTGGCTAATACCCCTTAACCAATTTTCTATAGTATGCCCAATATTTCTTAATATTGGGCATAGGGATGCCTACGTATCCGCAATACGCATTCTTAAAGACCTATTGGGCTCTTCACTAGATATATAATTTTCCAGAATGTTACATTATCCCCCCTTAGGAGCATTCATCCCCGAATGACACTTACACATCACTTTAAACAAAGAGGGTGACTTTCGAAAGTTACATTGTCATACTTAAACGTTTCTCTTTTGTGAATATCTGATTCACACTTATTTGGATGATGCATATCATTCAAGCTTATCTAAAGCTTCATATTTGAGATTGAGGAATTTCCTTCTCAATCACACTTAACTTAATGCACATCACAAATCATGCAACAGAGAAAAACATTTCTATGCTACACAAAAACAGCAACATAAAATGCACACATAACTTCGTTGTAACTCACATAGTGCTATATAAGACATACGATTAGGGACTTACCACACCAAATCCTCTAAAGCACTTAAACTTAGAGTTTCTTAAACATAAACCAGACATAGAAAAAGTATATCTAACCTCTTAGATAACATCTTGTTGGCCTTAAAATTTGAAACTATTTGGCTTGTTGGATACGCCCTTCTCATTTTAACCCAACTTATTTGGAAACTTAAGCCTTGCTACCCTGTTTCTATAGTCTATTATAGCATAACACTTATGAAGCAAATCCATGTCTAAGCCATATTCTTGAGTTGGTATGCAGTCAACTTAGCCTTCTCCTCCTTATCAATACTCATACCAGGCTTTTAGACATTACCTTGCATTCACCTCCATACGAACAACCACACTCACCACACGTCTTTCGTCCACGTTGGGCATTTCCATTATGTCCCTTCTTGGGAAGGCCAGATCCTGAGTCTGGCGCCTTAGACCACTTGGCCATCCTAATTCTTGTGTGTATTCTTCTATGCGTTCACACAAGAAGGAAGTTAGATACTTAGAATGACACAAAGTGTCAAAGCTCTAGTTAGCACGATAAAGAGTAGAAGAAGGGAAGATTTTCCTGTCATCGTGCAGTCTCTAAGTCATGATTGTGGCGCGCTTCACAACCATAAGCTAGAAACTATGTAACGTGGTTGTGTTGAGCTTTAGATCCTAGGTAATTTAACCTCATGCTCTGATACCAAGTTTGTAACGATCCGAATTCTTGAATCCGAATCACCATTGGCGTCGTTGACCTCTCAGAGGTCGCAGACAAGCCTCATCTAGCATTCATCTAGTTAAATTTGCGGAAAATTTAAAACCTTTTACATGTATGAAGTTTATGTAGACTTCATATAATCATTACATATTTACATCATACACTAAACTCAACATAAGAGAACAACCATCTATCATAAGAATCAATTCAAAACACAATAAAAATATATCATAAATACGTTTGCCAAACACGGCCTTATTACTAAAGCTTCAAAATCAAAGTACTAAAGAAACACTAGGGACAACATCCACTAGCTATGTCTAAAACTAAGGCTAGACTAAAACTGTAGCATCCTCTAAATAAAGAGGACCTACCAAATGGTCTGGAGAAACGCTGATGTCTAAACCGTTGCAATAGTCGTCAATCAGTCCTTTAACCTGCATCTATAAAATAGTAAATAGTAGGGGTTAGTACACCACTTGTATTAAGTATGGATGTATGCATACATACACAGAAAGCTATGCATGATCAAGGAAAGCTCTTCCTAAATGACATGGTATTTCTGGAAAGTCTAGTCACTAGACTTTCTTAATTCGTTGGTTGTGAATTGTGGTATGAATATGATGTATTTTAATGCATTCAAAGCACACAACTCATTTTCTATATTATTACAATACATTAGAGTCATCAACATATTTTAGAACAACTCGGGCGAAGATTTGAGATTTTGATCCTCTTAGGCCGAGATCTCCTCTTTGTACACATAGATTATTTTTCAGTATTTTTCTTCTTGTTGTTGTGTAGTTCAATAACTCCTTTGGTCCTATGTTTTACTTACAAGTGCAATGATTAATTGTAGTCCCATACCCACAATGAATCAAGTAAGTAATTCAAGAGATTAAGGAAATGACTTAACTACAATTTGGGGCATGAATACATTTATAAGTCAATACTTATTGACTATACTCATTCTTTAGTTGATTGCATAATGTGCATAGTTCTTGGGGCATATCATTAAAGCTTATGATCTTGCTTACTTTGGGCATGAGTTCTTTATAAGCCAATCTTTATTGGCTAAATACATTAGTTAATCATTTTGGATAAGCATATTTGAATTCATTATTGTCTTTGATATTTCCTAATAAAGGAAGTCCTTATAAGCCAATTTTATTTGGCTTTGTTCATTTTCATGACATGAAGATTCATTATTAGCTATGCCCTTTACTTATTGTAAACTTGATTGTACATGCTTTGACTATTCTCATAGCAAGTCATTCGTTACACTATATATTCATTTCATTTCGTATGCCATTTTGTATTAATCATTCCATTGATTTCATTACTTTTATGTTAGGGAAGTTATGGGTTATTTAGTTAACGTTTTCATGTTTTATATATTATACATTTCATATCTACGAGACCTTGGAATTATGGATGTAGCATTAAGACATCTCAAGTGAGGGCCCAACATATGGGGCCTAAACCCGAGGGCCTTTTTAGCAAACACAGAGTCTGCTTCATTCGTTCATTCCTACTTCACATTATTCATTTCATTCATTCGTAGGATGATGTAAACACCAGCTATACCTAGGATGAAGTTTAAGACTCTCATGGGGATCATTAAGTGCAATGACCAAGAATGACCTAATGTCATTACTTGAATTTGATTTCACCTCCTGATTGTCTTGCACAAATACCTTAGGTATCGTTCATTTCTTTATCTTTCATACTTTGAGGAACTTCAGTCTTAATCGACATAGATCATGTGAGCATCATGAAATCTGGTGTCTTCCCCACACCGAAACGAGGTGGAGTCACTGGCCAAGGTGAAACCAAAACATCCCTAGCTCGCTTAGGTGGAAAACCACTGGCTAGTTCCCTATGTTGGCAGCATAGTTCAAAGACTAGGAGATTTAGGGAGACCCATACCCACATTTGTGGACAGTCTCATCTCATGAGAATTACGTGAACCTCCGCCTTTCCCGAAAGAAGGCATCACCACTCATAACTAGCCTATCGGTGTTCAGTTTAAAGTTCCTATTTACATTCAACTCATACATCATCGAAGCTTGCTTCTAGCATGAGGTAGTCATACCTCATTAGATGATTTCTTACTTTTCTTTATGTATTAAGTGTGAATTGTCCTTACACTTACATATAGAATGTGATTGAGATTTATTTACTCTTTTGATGATTGTCATCCTTACTTTACATTGATGAAATGTGAATTGTCCTTACATATCATCCATACTTTACATTGATGAATGTGAATTGTCCTTACATATCATTCTTAGGTGTTAATGAGACTAGTAACACACATTCTAACACCTTCATCCGTGAGTACTCTTTTAACAAATTAGCTTTGGTGTATGTAAGACTTGTCTCACTTCCTTTAATAGCCCATTCTGGTCACTTACTTAATTTAGACCCCTTTAATTATGTTATAACTCACGTTACTTACTTACTTTAGTGTAGTAGCTTCATATCACCGTTTATGGACGATGAGCACTTCATTCAATGAGTTTAAGTTGTTCATAGTTCATTCTTGTGGAGCATGTTGGGAGTTGTCTCAATGAATGTCATGCCCTTGGTTATGGATTCATTGATATTACTTTAGAACTGCCAAATATATACTTGATACTCTTACTACACAACAATTGGCATATGATTAGCATTAGCTCAAGATTTGGGATGTTAGACTAGCAAATTCATTCTTTTTGGCATAAGCCAATTTTACGTATGTTCATATTTAAATTGCCATGTGTATGAACCCTTAGACAAACTTTTAATCATTTACATAAGTTTCTACCCATTAGCATATATTGGAACCCTTAAACATGTTTCCTAGGTATACAAATGAATGAAAAATAAAGTATGTATGAATGAATGAAGCAGACTCTGTGTTTGCTAAAGAAGGCTCCCTAGTTGAGGTCCCATATGTTGAGCCCTCATTTGGGAAGTCATAATGTTAAGTCCGTGATTCCAAGGTATTACGGCATACGAACGAATGATATATGATATATGTATGTGCTAAATGAAGTGTGTTATGTGTTGTATGCAATATGTAAAGAATGATGATGCATGTTACTCTCATAGCATGACTTTCCTAATCTAATTTGGCAAGTCCAACTGACTTGGCTTTCCATAATTCATATCGTTAGGAGAGAGCTCTTCTTAATCATGCATGTCCTTGGTGTGTACTTGCATACACCCATACTTAGTACAAGTGTGTACTAATCCCATACAATCCTTTACTTTTAGGTGCAGGTGCAGGTGGACGCTAGAGCTTACGAGACTACGTTGAAGCTATCCGGACGTGGAGCATTCATCCGGACATGGTAAACCCTCATTCTTTCGAGGATACCTATCTATTATATTCTAGCTTAGACGTAGGCATGAGCTAGTGGATGATGTTCCACTAGCATTTCTTTCTTACTTATTTTCAGACGTTGTATTGGTGCCATTTTGGCAACTTTATGTTAATGTAGTTATGAACTATTTCCTTCATTTGAATATCTCATTATTAGATATTTTTTGTGAACTGATGTGATATAATGCAATTCTTACTATGAAGTCTATGTATACTTCAAAGCAAGCAAAAGTTTTAAATTTTCCGCTAAAATTAACCTATACGATGTAATGAGGACGTATGTAGGCTTGTCTGCAACCTCCGAGAGGTCAACGACACTGGTTTCGGCTAGGGTCTAGACCCTAGTCGTGAAACGTGCAACTCAAAAGACAGTATGGAAACCTACCTAAAGTACAAATCAGATAGCAAAAGAGAACCAACGGGAAGGTATACCTAAAAACTCACAAAAAAATATTTTTACAAACTTGGAATTGCAGGAAGAACACAATACAACAGGAGCGGGAACAAGTAGCTGGGAGCATATGGATGCAGAAACAGGAAATAGAGATACAATGGGAAACAATACAAGAAAGCAAGGTATGACACTGCAAAAAGAAGACAAAAACAGAAACTCAGGTATCATAGCTGTAAAACCTAACTCTAATAATATTTATGTGTCTGAGTATTTATCTGGTGAAGCTGATGGAGGGATAGATGGGGGATGTCAGGAGAGCCTTACTAACCTGCAGGAAGGGGTGACGAAAGGGGGGAATTTGTCTCATGTTTTGCATGAGGGGGTACACAATAACCTCAATAGAGACCTTAGAGCCCCAGCCAGTCCTAAAAGCAAGCAACATCAATCTAAACAAGAACAGGTTCAACAATAGCCATCCAAACAACAACAAGGCAAGGCTACAAAAAGCAAGGAAAAACAACATAAAGAAACAGATCACACAGGTCAGCAAAATTCAGTGTCTAAGGCAAAGGAAGTGGGCAACAATCTGAGTACAAGTATACAGGAAAACACTCCAAAGAGTAAGAATAAACCCAGTAAGCCAAAAAAAGGGATGGTACCAAAAGAAGGATGAGTGAAGTGCAGGAAAATGAGGGAAATAAGGAACAAGAAAGAGAGGAGGAATCATGTAAAAAATTCATTATGGTAAATGATCAACAAGGCATGGATATTTATCCATTACAAGCTCAGTACATGACTCCTCCTCCCACAGAACCTCCAGACAAGAGATAATAGAAATGCCAACTCAACAGTGTCCCACTTGTTGATGAATATGAGGTATATATTTCTGAGGATGAGTTGGATGGAGAAAATCAATCAATACATGATCAAGAGGATGATGATGAGACCAGTGAGGCATTAATTAGAGCTTTTAGACAACAGAATGATCAGACTATTGAGGATGAGATCCAACAGGTAACTCAGAATCAAGGACTATCTAAAGGGGGCTTCAACATAGCATACTTCACTTCAAAAATCAAGATATCACCACTGTCACTTCTGGCCGACCAAATACAAGGTTATTCTCCTCAAGAACATCCCAATGATTAGTACAATTACATCGAAGAGGAATCAACACCTAAGGTGTTGTGTAAAGACTCAAAATACTCAGAAAATGCACCATCTATCTATCATTACAATATTGGAACCCTTTTCTGATAGGGTTAATGATCATAATTTCAAAATTCAATTGGGTATGGAGAATGTTGTTAGCAACTGCAATAATAAATAATGGTTTTTTTGGAATGGGGATCTTGACTGTGTCATCAGTGATGAGGATGAACAGCAAATCACGTGTGACTTTAATCATAATGAGGTTCAGAACAAGTTCACTATCACTTTTGTGTATGCCAAATGCAAAGATCACCTCCAAAGGCCTTTATGGGATAAATTGCTTCAACAAGATAGTTCTGATGATAAGCCATGGCGCACTGTTGGAGATTTTAGTTTTATCACTACAAGAGAGTAAAAAATGGGGAGCGGGGGTGCATTATAACATGAAGAAGAGTTTTGAGTTTATATCTGTTATTGAAGCTTATGGTCTTATGTACTTAGGCTTTAGTGGCCAGAAATTTACTTGGTGTAACAAGCGAGGCATTGCCCAAAAAATTTGGAAAAGATTGAACAAGGCTCTCGTTAATGATACTTGGCTCGAATCCATGCCACAAACTACCATCACTCACTTATCTTCTACAGGCTCGAATCACGGTCCTCTTCAGATTGAAATGATATCAAAGGACACCGATTATACCAAGTATTTTAAATTTCTCAACTGCTGGGTTGATAATCCTAATTTTATGACTACTGTGAAGGCATGGTGGGAGAGGGATATGGAAGGTAATGTGATGTGGAAATTTCATCAAAAACTCAAAAGACTATCTAACACCTTGAGCACTTGGTCAAAGAAAGAATCTGGAGATATTTTCTTACAAGTTAAGGAATATTAAGAAAAGGCAAGAAGGGCCGAGGAGAACCTTATAATGGACCAACTGAAACAAACAGAACTCTACTTCATGAACTCAATGCCAAATATATTAATTTCCTTAAGTTAGAGGACTCTATTATGAAACAAAAAAGTCAACTTCATTGGTTCAAAGAAGGTGATACAAACTCCAAATATTTTCATTCTTTGATAAGAGGTAGAAGAAGGAGGCTCTTTATTCACAAAATCATCAATGAAGATAGGGAGTGGTTACAGGGAGATGATATTATTGCTAAAGCTGCCTGTGATCATTTCCAACAAATCTTCACTGGTGAGGACAAAATTATCAAAGAGAATAACTTAGAATGCATTCCAAGAATGGTATGTCAAGATCAAAATGATAGGCTCATTAACATTCCAACGATGGAGGAGTTGAAAGAAGTGGTCTTCTCAATGAACCCAACTTCTGCTGCTGGTCCAGATGGAATGAATGGTTACTTTTTCAGTGGTCAGATGATCCCCAAATATTTCTCTCATTCCTATATTGTTTTGTTGCCTAAGGTAAGTAACCCCAGCAAATTGACAGAATATAGACCTATAAGTCTGAGCAATTTCACCAGTAAGATCATTTCTAAAATGTGATCAACAGACTTAGTCCTGTCAAGATCTCTCAATAGACTGAACAACAATCCTGACTTTCATGGTTTCTTTATGGAAAAGAGGGGGCCAATGGCTAATCACTTAAGCTTTGCAGATGATATCATTATGTTCTCTTGCGGAGGAACCAAGACTCGAAAACTCATCTGCAAACCCTGAAAGATTATGAAGATGCTTCTGGTCAACTGGTTAATGGAGACAAAAGCCACTTCATGATTCACTCAAATGCCTTTAACACCACAAGGGATAGAATTAAACGAATTAAAGGTTTCAGATAGAAACAATGTCCCATAACTTATCTAGGATGCCCACTCTTTGTGGGTAGACCTAGAATCATTTATTTTTCTGACCTTGATAACAAAGTCATTTGCAGGACCACAGGGTGGCAAACTAAGCATCTAAGTTTTGGAGGCAAGGCAATTCTAATTAAACATGTAGTGCAATCTCTCCCGATATATATTCTCTCAGCAACACCACCACCATATATTGTGCTTAAACAGATTCAAATGCTCATGGCTGACTTCTTCTAGGGAAGGAAGAATGACAATAGAAAGTATCATTGGGCTTCCTGGAAGAACATGAGTTTCCCTTATGATGAAGGGGGAGTTGGTATGAGGAATACTCAAGATGTGTGCAAGGATTTTCAATATAAACAATGGTGGACCTTTAGGACCAAACACACATTATGGGGAGAATTCATGAAAGCCAAATATTGTCAGAGGTCTAATCCTAATTGTAAAAAAGGGGACACAGGAGACTCAATTACCTGGACACACATGATACAAATAAGGAACAAGATGGAGCAACACATACAATGGAAACTCAACTCAGGTTCATGTTCTTTTTTGTGGGATAATTGGCAGCAGTAGCTGGAATCACCCCGAATCACACCTCCCTACGGCAACTCCTCATATAATGGTGGAATACGAAACACAAAAATGGGGCACACAAACTTATTTTACAGGCCACACCTATCTTCAATTGTTGGAACCTGTGGAAGAACACGTGTGCAAGCAGATATGGAGGAAAATCATCCAACATCAGTAAAGTCAAATATGCCATGTATAAGGATACCTACAAGCTATTAACAGTAACTTTCCCTCAAATTAAATGTCCTTCAACTTGGAAAGGTTTAATTCAACTAGGGGAAGCTTGCATTCATGACATAAAAGTAACGGTGGTGGCATGGAAAAAAAACCTAGAACAATGGATAAAAATAAATACGGATGGCAGTGCGATTGACAATCCAGGCAAGATTGGAACAGGTGGAATCATAAGGGATCAAAATGGCAGAATGGTGCTGGCATTTGCTGTTCCACTTGGAATTGGTACAAACAACCAAGCTGAACTCGGAGCTGCTATTTTCAGGTTGACTTGGGGGCTGGAGCTGGGTTATGTGAAAATTCTACTAGAGGTAGACTCACAACTTATAGTAGAATGGTTGGCACACAAGACAAACCTTTAATGGACTATAATGACACAAGTGGAAAAGCTACAATTCCTCATTAACCAAACTCAAGAATTCAAGTGTCAACATATATTCAGGGAAGCTAATTTTGTGGCTGATTCACTATCCAAATTCAGCCACACAGTCACTACTTCTCAATTGTTTTTTGACAGTCAGCAGATGTCACCAGATGGCAGGGCGTATTACTAGCAGGATATTCAGGAGATGCCATGTTTCCGAAGGAAGAAAACTAAAAAGATCACTGAACCCCCCTAGACAGTGTACTACACCTATTCAATTTAGCTATAGTTCAAAATTATAGCTTCTTTGAATAGGTTAGAATAGGATAGCTTTATTGTTTTTTGAAAATGTAAAGGGAGAGTCTCCCTTGTTTATGTTTCCCATATACTATGTACTGAGAGGAGTCCTCTCTTCTAGGTGCTTAGTATTTTGGTTTCGCCTTTTTTTGTAAGGGACTTTCTTTTTTGGACAGTTGACTCTGAACCACCTTGGGTTCAGAGGTTAGGTTTATGTCCCCTCCTTGTATTTTATTTTTCATTAATGTTAAGTCCTAGGGGTGTTGCTCAGCCCTACCCCTCCAAGGTTAATTAAACTAAAAAAAAAATCACAAACATTAAACACTAACCCACAGATTTTAATTTGGAAATCCTAAACCCCAAACCTAAAACCTAAAAAAACACTAAACTCGAACCCTAACCCTAACCCTATCCTTAACCCTAACCTTAAACCTTAAACCCAAAGCCCAAAATACCAAAAACCTAATATTGAACACTAAACCATAGATATTAATCTTAAATCCTAAACCCTAAACCCAAAAACCGAAGAGAACTGAAAACCCTAACTCTAACCCTAACCTTAACCCTAACCCTAACCCTAAACCCTATACCTGAAACACTAAGCCCAAAATACACAAACCCAAACATTAACTACTAAACCATAGATTTAAAACCTCAAATGCTAAACCCTAAACCATAAAACCTAAAATAAGCCTACACCCTAACTGTAATCCTAACCCAAACTCTAACCCTATACCCTAAACCCTAAACCCTAAGACAAAAAAAGTCCTAAGTCCAAAATACAAAAATACAAACATCAAACACTAAACCAAGGATTTTAACCCTCAAATCCTAAACCACAATTTCTAAAACCTAAAAAAAACTAAAACCTAATCCTAACCCTAACCATCAACCATTAACCCAAAAACTTAAGCCCAAAATACCTAAACCGAAATATTAAAAACTAAACCATAGATTTTAAACCAAAAATCCTAAACTCCAAAACCTGAAACCCCAAAAAATACCTAAACCCTAAGCCTAACCCTATCCCTAACACGAACCCTAACACTAACCCTATCCTTAACCCTAACCCTAAATCCAAAGCACAAAATACATAAACCCTAACATTTTACACTAAACCATGGATATTACAAATCAAATCCTTAACCCCAAACACTAAAACCTAAAAAACAACCTAATCCCTAACCCTAACCCAAAGCCTACCATAAATCCTAAACCCCAAGCCCAAAATACCAAAGCCCAAACATTAAACACTAAACCATTGATATTTAACCTCAAATCCTAAATCCTAAACCCAAAAACATAAAAAAATCAAAACCTCAACCCTAACTCTAACCTTAACCCTAACCCTAACTCTAAACCATAAACCCGAAACCCTAAGCCCAAAATATCGAAACCCAAACATTAAATACTGAACCAAAGATTTTAAACCTCAATTTCTAAACATTGAACCATAAAACCTAAAAAAACCTACATCCT
Source organism: Solanum sitiens (assembly GCA_016801875.1). Lineage (NCBI taxonomy): Eukaryota > Viridiplantae > Streptophyta > Magnoliopsida > Solanales > Solanaceae > Solanum > Solanum sitiens. The sequence goes on along the minus strand of JABWTJ010000347.1, from coordinate 308,922 downwards.
AACCCTAATCCTAACCCTAACCCTAATCCCTAAACCCTAAGTCTAATAAAAAAACTCAAGTTCAAAATACGAAAACCCAAACATTAAACACTAAAACATAGATTTTAAATCTCAAATCCTAAACCACAAACCCTAAAACCTAAAAGTGACCTAATCCCCTAACCTTAACCCTAACATCAACCCTAACCCTAACCCTACCATAACCCTAAACCACAAGCCCAAAATACCAAAACCAAAATAATAAACACTACACCATTGATATTAAACCTCAAATTCTACACCCTAAACCCAAAAATCTAAAATTACCCAAAACCCTAACCCTAACCCTAACCTTAACCCTAACCCTAACTGTAAACCATAAATCCAAAACCCTTAGCCAAAAATACCAAAACCCAAACATTAAATACTAAACAATATATTTTAAATCTCAATTGCTAAGCCCTGAACCATATTTTTAAAAAACAACTACACCCTAACCCTAAACCCTAAGTCCAAAAAAAACCTAAGTTCAAAATAAGAAAACCCTGACATTAAACACTAAACCATAGATTTTCAACCTCAAATCCTAAACCACATACCCTAAAACCTAAAAAAAACTAAACCCAAACCCTAAACCTAACTCAAATTCCAACCCTTACCCTATCCTTAACCCTAACCCTAACCCTAACCATTAACATGAAACCCCAAGCCCAAAATACAAAAACCCAAATATTAATCACTAAACCATAGATTTTATACCAAAAATCCTAAACCCCAAAATCTAAAACCTAAAAAAAACTAAACCCCACCCTAACAGTAAACCTAACCCTATCCTTAACCTTAACGCTAAACCTAATGCCCATAATATAAAAACCCTAACATTAAACACTAAACGATAGATATTACATATCAAATAACCCCAAACCCTAAAACATAAAAAACAACCTAAAACTTAACCCTAATCCTAACATTATCCCTAACACTAACCCTACCATAAACACTAAACCAAAAGCCTAAAATACAAAAACCCAAATATTACAAACTAAACAATAGAGTATAAACCTCAAATGTTAAACCCTGAATCATAAAACCTAAAAAGAATCTACACCCTAAACCTAAACCCTAAGTTAAAAAATATCTAATTTTTCCAAATATAAAAAACCAGACATTAAACACTAAACCATAGATTTTAAACTTCAAATCCTAAACCACAATACCTAAAACCTAAATAAAAACTAAACCCTAACCCTAACCCTAACCCTAACCCTAACCCTAACCCTAACCCAAAACCAATAACCCAAAACTGAAAGCCCAAAATACCAAAACCCAAATATTAAACACTAAACCAAAGATTTTAATCTGAAAATCCTAAACCCCAAAGCCTAAAACCAAAAACAAAACACTTAAACCTAACCCTAACCCTATCCCTAACACGAACCCTAACCCTAACATATCTTTAACCCTATCCCTAAACCCTAATCCCTAAACCCAAATCCTAAAATACCAAAACATTAACATTGAACACTAAACCATAGATATTACAACTCAAATCCTTAACCCCAAACACTAAAACCTAAAAAACAAGCTAAACCCTAACCCTAACCCTAACCCTACCATAAATCTTAAACCCCAATCCCAAAAAACCAAAATCCAAATATTAAACACTCAACATTTGATATTAAACCTCAAATCCTAAACCCTAAACCCCAAACCTAAAAAAACTCAAAACCCTAACCCTAACCCTAACCCTAACCCTAATCTTAACCCTAACCATAACCCTAAACCTGAAACCCGAAACCCTAAGCCCAAAATAAAAAAAACCAAACATTAAATAATAAACCATATATTTCAAACATCAAATGCTAACCATGAACTATAAAACCTAAAAAAGACCTACATCCTAACTGTAATCCTAACCCTTACCCTAACCCTATACCCTAAACCCTAAACCCTAAGTCTAAAATACGAAAACCCTCAAATCCTAAACCACAAACCCTAAAACCTAAAAAACCTAAACCCTAACCCTAACACTAACACTAACCTTAACCCTAACCCTAAACCCTACACCATTAACCCAAAACACAAAATACCAAAACCCTAACAATTAACACTAAACCATAGATATTACAACTCAATCCTTAACCCCAAACCCTAAAATCTAAAAACAACCTAAACCCTAATACTAACCCTAACCCTACCATAAATCCTATACCCCAAGCCCAAAATACAAAAACCCAAACATTAAACACTAAACCATTGATATTAAACCTAAAATCCTAAAACCTAAACCCAATAACCTAAAAAAAACTAACCTTAACCCTAACCGTAACTCTAAACCATAAACCCAAAACCCTAAGCCCAAAATATCAAAAACCAAACATTAAATACTGAACCATAGATTTTAAAATTCAAATGCTAAACCTTGAACCATAAAACTTAAAAAAAAACTACACCCTAACCTTAATCCTAACCCTAATCCTAACCCCAACCCTAACCCTAACCCTATCCCTATCCTTAATCCTAACCCTAAACCCTATACCCTAAACTCAATGCCAAAAATACCAAAACCCTAACTTTAAATACTAAACCATAAATATTACAACTCAAATCCTTAAACTCAAACCCTAAAACCTAAAAAACAACATAAATCGTAACCCTAACCCTAACATTAATCATTACCCTAACCCTACCATACACCCTAAACAACAATCCCAAAATACGAAAACTTAAACAATAAACACTAAAGCATTGATATTAAACCTCACATTCTGCACCCTAAGCCCAAAAATCTAAAAGAAACCAAAAGCCTAACCCTAACCCTAACTCTAAACCATAAACTCAAAACCCTAAACCCAAAATACCAAAATCCAAACATTAAATACTAAACAATAGATTTTAAAACTCAAATGCTAAACCCTGAACCATTTTTTTAAAAAACCTACACCCTAACCCTAAACCCTAAGTCCAAAAAAAAAAAAGCTAAGTCCAAAATACGAAAACCCAGACATTAAACACTAGACCATAGATTTTAAACCTCAAATCCTAATCCACAAATCCTACCTAAAAAAAACTAAGCCCTAACCCTAACCCTAACACTATATCACTAAGCCAAAACCCTAAGCCCAAATTACCAAAACTCAAATATTAATGTCACGACCCAGATTCTGGAATCCGAATCGCAAACGGCGTCGTTTACCTCTAAGAGGTCCCAGACAAGCCTCTTCTTGCATTCTTCACAATCATACGGTTAATTTTAGCAGAAAATTTAAAACTTTTTATTTATATTTGAAGTATACATAGACTTCATATAAATGTGTATTTGTACGGAAGTTCATTGCTCATACATCAAACATCTAGTTATCGAAACATACAAGTTGAAAGAAATAGAATCTCATGTCATAAGTAATACTTGCCAAAATGGCACTATTACAAGCATCTGAATAAAATAGGAAAGAAACACTAGTGGAACATACTCCACTAGTTTAAACCTACTACTAAGCAAGAATGTAAAGGCAGGCATCCTCGAATGCATGAGGACCTACCAAGTCCAGATGAAGTCTCTGAGTCCGAACAGCTGCAAAGATACCTTCAACGTCCACCTGAGCCTACACCTAAAAATAGTAATATTGTATGAAATTAGTACACACTTGTACTAAGTATGGGTATATGCAGCAACACATAACGGTAATGCATGAACAAGAATGGATCTTCCTTATCAACATGCTTTCTTAGGAGGTCAAGTCTCAGGACTTGCCTAATTCGTAATAGGAAGGTCATACCATGAATATGTCACACATCATACACACATAGGTTCATATAACATATATTTCATGTTTCGTTATTATACATTTCATATCCACGAGACCTTGGAATCATGGATGTAGAATTAAGACATCTCAAGTGAGGGCCCAACATATGGGACCTCAACCCGGGGGCCTCATTTAGCAAACACAAAGTCTGCTTCATTCGTTCATTCGTACTTCACATTATTTATTTCATTCATTCGTAGGATATTGTAAACACCAGCTATACCTAGGATGAAGTTTAAGACTCTCATCGGGATCATGAAGTGCAATGACCAAGAATGACCTAATGCCATTACTTGAATCTGGTTTCACCTCCTGATTGTCTTGCACAAACACCTTCGCTATCGTTCATTTCATTATCTTTCATACTTTGAGGAACATCAACCTTAACCGACATAGATCATGTGAGCATCATGAAATCTGGTGTCTCCCCCACACTGAAAAGAGGTAGCGTCACTGGCCAAAGTAAAACCAAAACATGGTAGCTTTAGGGGTTCGAACCAAGCTAGTTCCCTATGGTGGCAACATAGTTAAATGACCATGAGATTTAGGGAGACCCATACCCGCCTTGGTGGACAGTCTCATCTCATGAGAATTACGTGAACCTCCGCCCTTCCCGAAAGAAGGCATCACCACTCATAACTAGCCTATCGGTGCTCAGTTTAAAGTTCCTATTTACATTCAACTCATACATCATCAAAGCTTGCTTCTAGCATGAGGTAGTCATAGCTGATTAGATGATTTCTCATCTTATCTTTACGTATTAAGTGTGAATTGTCCTTACACTAACATATAGAATGTGATTGAGACTTGTCTCTTAATATTCAACATTCTCTTAGGTCAGTACATTTGGTGACCTTTACTTAGGCTTGGTTGAGACTTGTATCACCATTCATCTTAGCCGCTTATCATGTTGTCACCATTTTCATTAGCATCATAGTTTAACATAATTATTCACCTCATTACGTGAATGTTCATTTCTTCATCTTGCCGTTAACTTACATCATATGCCACGTACATGGCCTTTAGTGTACTTTACACTCATGGTAGTACCCCTTTCGTTTTTAGAGTCCTTGAGTAACCCGGGTTACTCGGGTTCCACACCCAATGGCAGCATCTCTTTTTTCTTCATTTTTTTTACAAGTGGTTAGCCGATACTTAGTCATTTAGTATAATCCTTTAGTTCACTTTCTTAAATTTAGCCTAGGCGTTTGGCTGAGAATTTTACAGAACTTGTAACCAATACATTGAACTAAAATAATGTCCATCTACTCGTAGCACCTCTTAAGCTCTAAGGCATCACTTTTAGCCCAATTTCTTAATCACAGTATACTCACATATTCTTATGTATTAAACTTTGTTGTACAATGATTTCATAGTTTCTATAGTGAAGCATTCAGATTCATTGGGACCTTAGAATAGTATTTAGTCCTTGTGGAATTAACATAAATGTTTCTTTGTGTAGTTGAGACCATGGCCGAGATTCTTAGACTCCAAAGAATCGGCAGATTAACATTTCGTTAAAGGACCGTACTTTCATTTTCTTATTCATGAACATCACAATTTATTCTTGCATGTTAAACACACATTATTACGTAACACATAATTCACAATTTCTTCAAGTAAACCGTACCAACATAATCACGAAAAATAGCATACTTGTGCAGATGTAACATTCAACATTCGAACGTACATAACAAAATCATAAACAGTCTGAGAACACACATTTCACACAATAACAATCAGTCCTAAAATCATCTAACAGAAGTCATACCAACGCATGCATCAATCATTCATAGGATCTAATGACAGGGGCATGCAATGGGGACAACCTTAGTTTTTAGATTGGATTTGAACTGAGCCTTAGGGGACCCTTGGGAAAGGGACCAAGAGACAAGAAAACCTATACCTTTTTCAACTTTGACAACCAGCCACAAACACGTCCTAACCCACGCACAAACCTCCCTTCTGAGCCTTGATTCTTGTTCACAAATGAAGTTCTTTATGTGATTTCTTAAAACACTTAGGCGTACAAATTTTTCTTTTCATTTTTGATTGATGAAGCCGAGAACTCTTTAGAACAGTAGGCTTATTTTTTTTTCTATTTTTGAATTGTACAGTAAAGATGAAAAATGTTTTGTGGATATATAATGAATTAAGAGTGCACATTTGAGTACACTCCTAGTAGGAGTCGTGCCCCTCTTTGTTGGGAGTTTGTTGTTGACTTAATCAACACAATTTAAATGGTCAAGATCAGATTATTATCTATGTGTTAAGTTACTATAATTCCTCTCCTTATTTTGTCTAATTTAATTCACTTAAATCACCCACTTTAATGCCTCCAACTCGGCTTGAACCCGAGTGTGGAGATCCGGTCAAACTTGGGTTTGACCACTGAGGTTTGACCCATTTTGACTAATTGAAAACCTTACTTCATTAATTAAATATCAACCTAGGGTAATTACTATATTACCCCTAGCCCCTAAATTACCTTTTTACCCCTAGAACCCTTAAAACCTAGCACTAACCCTCTAAGTCCGATTAAGACTTACTCGGGTGAATCCTAGTATTCGGGGACCTAACATGGCTGGAACCAACCCTGCCTAGCTCAACAAATTCACCATGTTGGTTGACTTGGCTGGTGCATAGGTCCAGGGGTCCGGTTCCACGCGCATCAAGCCTTGTGAACCCGGTCTAACTTATGTATTCTTGGTACGTTTAGGTCTTACTTAGCATAGTGGTTTTCGGATTCTTACATTATTCCCCCATTTAGGAACATTCGTCCCCGAATGACACTACGTATCATTTAAACAAAGAGGGTGATTTTTGAAAGTTACTTCATCATACTTAAACGTTTCTCTTTTGTGAACATTTGATTCACACTTATTTGGGTGGTGCATACCATTCAAGCTTATCTAAGGCTTCATACTTGAGATTGAGGAATTTCCTTCTCAATCACACTTAACTTAATGCACATCACAAATCATGCAACACAGAAAACACGCCTATGCTACACAAAAACAACAACATAAATTGCAAACATAACTTCGTTTTAACTCATATAGTGCCATTATTTTTATACGATTAGTGACCTATCACACCAAGTTGACTATATCACTTAGAACTTAAAGTTTCTTAAACATAAATCAGACTTTAGGAAGAGAATATCTAACCTTAGGAACTTAGCAAATGAGGATAGCGGGATCTTATATCAGCCTAGGCCTCCCACGTTGCTCCCTTAACAAGGTGGTTCCGCCATAGGACTTTCACGGTGGCAACCTCCTTGTTCATCAGTCACTTCACTTGACGATCTAAAATTGCAATTGGAACCTCTTCATAAGAAAGGTTCTCATCAACTCCTAACCCCTCAACAGGAATGATGGATGCTGGATCGCCTAGACACTTCTTAAGCATTGAAACGTGAAACACTGGATGAACGGAAGCCAAATCTTGAGGACTCTTCAATTCGTAGGCCACATTTCCTACTCGCTGCAGGACCTCATAAGGACCTATGTACCTCGGACTCAACTTCCCTTTCATACCAAACCTCATCACCCCTTTCATAGGTGATATCTTCAAGTAGACTTGATCACCCACCTCAAATTCTAGAGCTCTCTTTATGTTTTCTGCATAGGATTTCTAACGACTGTAAGCGATAGCCAATCAGTCTCTGATTATTCTAACCTTCTCCATAGCCTCATGTACGATCTCAGGGCCAAGGATGGCAGATTCTCCTACCTCAAACCACCCAATAGGATACCTACATCTTCGGCCATATAGTGCTTCAAAAGGTTTCATCCCAATACTGGAATGGTAGCTATTATTGTAAGAGAATTCTACCAGCGACAAGTGATCATCCCAACTCCCCTTAAAGTCAATAGCACATGCTCTCAACATGTCTTTAAGGGTCTTGATGGTACTCTCTGCTTGCCATCCGTCTGCGGATGAAAAGCAGTACTAAGCTTCACCTGTGTACCCAAGCCCTTTTGGAAAGATCTCCAAAAATGAGAAGTACATTGGTCTCCCCTATCCGAGATGATAGACAGAGGGATCCCGTGCCATCTCACTATCTCATCAATATAAAGCTTGGCATAATCTTCAGCCATGTAACTAGACTTCACAGGTATGAAGTGAGTGGACTTGGTCATTCTGTCAACAATAACCCTAATGGAATCATGTAGTTTCCTAGTCTTTGGCAGACCAACCACAAAATCCATATTGATAGCCTCCCACTCCCATGTTGGGATCTCAATCGCCTGAGTGATACCCCTAGGCTTAAGGTGTTCTGCCTTAACCTGTTGGCAATTCGGACACTCCTCCACGAATTTAGAGATATTCTCTCTTCATGCCTTCCCACCAATAGACCTCTTTAAGGTCATGGTACATCTTTGTGGAACCTGGATGAATGGAATACCTGGAACCATGAGCTTCTGCCAAAATATTAGACCTTAAATTATCAACATTGGGCACACATAACCTGTTTTGGTACCTAAGTACACCATCCCCTCCTAGGGAAAACGATTCATTCAACTTACTCAATACTGAGTCTTTCAACTCCATGATGCTGGGTCGAGATGCTGATTGACTTTAACATTTACAACAAATGAGGATTCCGAACTTGAGTGAATCAAAACACCCCCACTTGGTGCATCTTCCAACCGTACAACCAATCTAGACAATATCTGTACCTCTTTAAACAGCTCCTTCTTCTCTTCATCAATAAGAGACATGCTGCCCATGCTCAATCGACTCAACGCATCAGCCACCGTATTGGCCTTACCCGGGTGATAATAAACACTCATATCATAATCTTTGAGCAGTTCTAGCCATCTCTTTTGACGAAGGTTCAACTCCCTCTGCGTAAAAACATACTGAAGACTCTTATGGTCAGTATATACATCAACATGTACACCATATAAATAATGTCTCCAAAGTTTTAATGCAAACAACACAGCAGCTAACTCAAGATCATGAGTAGGATAGTTCTTTTCATGGATCTTCAAATGTCTCGATGCATATGCAATCACCTTGCCATCATGCATAAGAACACATCCCAAACCTACCCAGGAAGTATCACAGTACACCACATATCCTGCACCACTCCTTGGCAACGTGAGAACCGGGGCTGAAGTGAGTCAATCTTTGAGCTCTTGAAAGCTCTTCTCACATTTTTCAGACCACTCAAACTTTACATTCTTCTTCGTCAAGGCTGTCAATGGAGCCGCAATAGTGGAAAAACCTTCCACAAACCTGCGATGATAATTGGCTAAGCCTAGAAAACTCCGAATATTTTTAGGAGTAAGGGGTCTCGGCCAATTCTTCACCGCCTCAACCTTCTTAGGATGAACTTCAACACCTTGGTCGGTCACAACATGACCAAGAAAGGTCACTGATCTCAACCAGAATTCACATTTGCTAAACTTCGCATACAGCTGATGTTCTCTGAGTACTTGCAATGTCTTTCTTAAGTGTACCTCATGCTCTTCTTTAGAGTCTTTCTTAAGTGTACCTCATGCTCTTCTTTAGAATTAGAGTATATGAGAATGTCATCTATGAATACTATGACGAAGGAATCAAGGTACTCATGGAAGACCCTATTCATAAGGTCCATAAACGCAGCTGGTGCGTTAGTGAGACCGAATGACATAACCAGAAACTCATACTGCCCATATCTAGTACGAAAAGCCGTCTTAGTGATGTCTTCTAGCCTCACTCTAAGCTGATGGTAGTCTGACCGAATGTCTATCTTGGAAAATAAACTTGAACCTTGGAGTTTGTCAAACAGATCATCCATTCTGGGAAGAGGGTACTTATTCTTTATAGTGACTTTATTGAGTTGTCGATAATCGATGCACATTCTAAAGGTTCCATCCTTTTTCATTTCGAACAACACTGGTGCACCCTATGGGGATATGCTCGGCTGGATGAAGCCCTTATCAAGAATATTTTTTAACTGCAACTTCAACTCTTTGAGTTCAGCTGGTGCCATCCTATACGGGGGAATATAAATTGGCTTGGTGTTGGGATCTAAATCAACACCAAAGTCAATCTCATGTTCAAGAGGAATTCCTGGTAAATCCTTCGTAAAGACATCTGGGAACTCATTCACTATTGACACTGAGTCTATTGAAGGAACTTCTTGATCTAAGTCATTGACCTTAACTAAGTGGTACAAGTACCCGTTAGCTATCATCTTGTTGGTCTTCAAGTGAAACAATTTGGCCGACTGGACTTGAACCATGCCCTTCCCATTCCCGCTCTAACTCATTTGGAAACTAAAACCTCACTACCCTGTTTCGACAATCTATGGTGGCATAATACTTATGGAGCCAATCCATGCCCAAGATTATATCAAAATCGAGCGTGGCTAATTCCACAAGATCAGCGTGAATGACTCTATTAAGGATGTGAATTGGGAAATTTTTATACACTCTTTCTGCTCTAATGCCATCTCCTATGGGAGTACTTACTAGAATCGACTCATGCAAGATTTCAGGAAACACATCAAACCTATTAGCTATCAAAGGAGTAACAAATTATAGAGTGGATCCTGGATCTAACAATGCATACACTGGGAAAGTAAAGACATCCAACATACCCGTGACTACATCAGTTGACTTCTCTTTCTCTTCTCTACCTTTCAGCACATAAAATTGATTCCTCTTATGAGGTTAGGCTGCAGCAATTGCATTCGGCCGAGGCTGAGCACCTGCCTTGGCCTCATTCATCGTTTGAGGACAATCTCGGACCATGTGTCCAGTCTTGCCACACCTGAAGCAGGTGTTAGTACATCCTAAACATTCACCCCCATGAGGACATCCACATTTACCTCAAAACTTGCTTTTTTGCTGGACTTTCCGATCATAGCCCTTTCTGGGGCCAGACTCATTCACTTGGGCATTCAAATTTCCTGAAGAAGTAGGATTACCTGAATGTCTCTTGAACTTAGGCCTGTTCTGGACTCCAAATGAGCCCCTACCCGAGCTAGAACCAGTCTTATCCGCTGTCTTAGGTTCTTGCTTTCATGAACTCACCTTTTACGGCGGCTCTCCTCCACTTGCTGAGCATGCACCATCAACCTGCCCTGATCCATGCTATCATGCAACATGGCTGCCCGACAATCTTCCACTAGATCCTCCGACACGCCAGTCACAAACCTGCTTATCTCATCCCTACTATTTGCCACCAGAGAAGAAGCATACTTAGAGAATTTAACGAATTTCAAGGAATACTCCTTGACTGACATACCTCCCTGTCTCAGGTTGATGAACTCTTCAACCTTGGCTTCTCGTTGATCTCTGGGAAATAATCTCTCCAGAAAGGCAGTCTTGTGAACATCCTAAATGATGGGAACATCTCCACGTGCTCGGCTATCAGCCCACATCCGGTACCAAATCTGTGCCACATCTTTGAGTTGATATGCAGTCAACTCAGCCTTCGCCTCCTCATCTACTCCCATGGCACAAAGGATCTTGTGGACCTTATCCACGAACTCCTAGGGATCCTCATTAGTCTTGGATCCTTAGTAATCTGGGGGGTTCATTCTGGTGAAGTCCCTCACCCTGCTAGCATGAGGGTTCTCTCTGGGATCAACCTCTCTCGCGGCTTGAGTCTGATTAGTGATGGCCTGTGCCATCTGCAACAAAGCATTCCTCACTTCACCATTTGTCAACCCTGCTGGATTGACAGGCACTTGATTAATAGCAATTGGGGCTTAAGGATGAACTTGTTTTCCTCCAGCAGCTGCCTCACCTACCCTCCTGCCTGCATTTCTCCTCGTATTCATTATCTACACGTAGATACAAGAAGAGAGTTAGATTCTTAATGACACAATTATGTCACAATTCCACATAGCACGATAAAGAGTAGAAGAAGGGAAGATTTCCTAACCATTATGCAGTCTCTAATTCATTATAGTGGTGCACTTCACTACCATAACTTAGAAACTACTTAACGTGGTTGATATGAGCCAGATGTCTTGGATATTTAACCTAATGCTCTGATACCAAGTTTGTCACCACCCGGATTTTGGAATCCGAATCGCAACCGGCGTCATTGACCTCTCAGAGGTCGCAGACAAGCCTCTTCTCGCATTCGTCACATTCATACGGTTAATTTTAGCGGAAAATTTATAACTTTTTATTTATATTTGAAGTATACATAGACTTCATATAAATGCGTATTTGTAAGGAAGTTCATTGCTCATACATCAACCATCTAGTTATAGAAACATAAAACTTGAAAGAAATAGAATCTCATGTTATAAGTAATACTTGCCAAAACGACACTATTACAAGCGTCTAAATAAAATAGGAAAGAAACACTAGTGGAACATACTCTACTAGTTTAAACATACTACTAAGCAAGAATGTAAAGGCAGGCATCCTCGAATGCATGAGGACCTACCAAGTCTGGATGAAGTCTCTGAGTCCGAAGAGCTGCAAAGATACCTTCAACGTCCACCTGAGCCTGCACCTAAAAATAGTAATATTGTATAGAATTAGTACACACTTGTACTAAGTATGGGTATATGCAGCAACACATAACGGTAATGCATGAACAAGAATGGCTCTTCCTAATCAACATGCTTTCTTAGGAGGTCAAGTCTCTAGACTTGCCTAATGCGTAATAGAAAGGTCATACCATGAATATGGCACACATCATACACACATAGGTTCACATAACATATATTTCATGTTTCGTATATTATACATTTCATATCCATGAGACCTTGGAATCATGGATGTAGGATTAAGACATCTCAAATGAGGGCCCAACATATGGGACCTCAACCCGGGGGCCTCATTTAGCAAACACAGAGTCTGCTTCATTCGTTCATTCATACTTCACATTATTCATTTCATTAATTTGTAGGCTAATGTAAACACCAGCTATACCTAGGATGAAGTTTAAGACTCTCATCGGGATCATGAAGTGCAATGACCAAAAATTACCTAATGTCATTACTTGAATCTGGTTTCACCTTCTGATCGTCTTGCACTAACACCTTCGGTATCGTTCATTTAATTATCTCTCATATTTTGAGGAACTTCAACCTTAACCAACATAGATCATGTGACCATCATGAAATCTGGTGTCTCCCCCTCACCGAAAATAGGTGGAGTCACTGGCCAAAGTGAAACCAAAACATGCTAGCTTTAGGGGTTCGAACCAAGCTACTTCCCTATGATGGCAACATAGTTTAAAGACTAGGAGATTTAGGGAGACTCATACCCACATTGATGGACAGTCTCATCTCATGAGAATTACGTGAACCTCCGCCCTTCCCGAAAGAAGGCATCACCACTCATAACTAGCCTATCGGTGCCTTGTTTAAAGTTCCTATTTACATTCAACTCATACATCATCGAAGCTTGATTCTAGCATGAGGTAGTCATAGCTGATTAGATGATTTCCCATCTCCTCTTTACATATTAAGTGTGAATTGTCCTTACACTAACATATAGAATGTGATTGAGACTTGTCTCTTAATATTCAACATTCTCTTAGGTGAGTACATTTGGTGACCTTTACTTAGGGTTGGTTGAGACTTGTATCACCATTCATCTTAGCCGCTTATCATGTTGTCACCATTTTCATTAGCATCATAGTTTAACATAATTATTCACCTCATAACTTTAATGTTCATTTCTTCATCTTTCCGTTAACTTACATCATATGCCATGTACATGGCCTTTAGTGTACCTTACACTCATGGTAGTACCCCTTTCGGGTTACTCATATTTGGTTAAGTGTTTCATCATCATCTAAGTGTATATTGTGCAAGACTTATTCAACTTGTACATTCGGCCAAGGGACCCGAGTTCGATCCCTAGTGGATGCAACTTATTTTATTATATGTAAGACTTATGTGCCTCACAATTTCGGTCAAGAGGACCCTTGTTCGAATCCCTTGCGCAACATATAATTTTTAACTATATGTGAGACTTATGTATCTCACACACTTGACCTTGAGGCCGGGTTCGAATCCCCTATCTCACACTATTTTTTTCGTTTAATTCAAGGACTCTTCTCTAGTATTAGGACCTTAAGGTCTCGGGTTCCACACTCAATGGAAGCATCTCTTTTTTTCTTCATTTTTATTTACAAGTGGTTAGCCGAGACTTAGTCACTTAGTATAAGCCTTTAGTTCACTTTCTTAAACTTATCCTAGGCGTTTAGCTTAGAGTTTTACATGAACTTGTAACCAATACTTTGAACTAAAATAAGTCCATCTACCCGTAGCACCTCTTAAGCTCTAAGGCATCACTTTTAGCCCAATTTCTTAATCACAGTATACTCACATATTCTTATGTATTAACCTTTATTGTACAATGATTTCATATTTTCTACAGTGAAGCATTCGGATTTATTAGGACCTTAGATTAGTATTTAGTCCTTGCGGAATTAACATAAATGTTTCTTTGTGTAGTTGAGACCATGGCCGAGAGACTTAGACTCCAAAGAATCGGCAGATTAACATTTCGATAAAGGACCATACTTTCATTTTCTTGTTCATGAACATCACGATTTCTTCTTGCATGTTAAATACACAACATTACGTAACACATAATTCACAATTTCTTCAAGTAAACCGTAACAACATAATAATGGAAAAAAACATAATTGTGCACATGTAACATTCAACATTCGGACGTACATAACAAAATCATAAATAGTCCGAGAACACACATTTCACACAATCACAATCAGTCCTAAATCATCTACCAGAAGTAATACCAACTCATGCATCAATCGTTCATAGGATCTAATGACAGGGGCACGCAACGGGGACAACCTTAGTTTTTAGATTGGATTTGAACTGAGCCTTAGGGGACTCTTGGGAAAGGGACCAAGAGAGAATAAAACCCATACCTTTTTCAACATTGACAAGCAGCCACAAACACGACCTAACCCACGCACATACCTCCCTTCCGAGCCTTGATTCTTTTTCACAAGTGAAGTTCTTTACGTGATTTCTTAAAACACTTAGGCATACGAATGTTTCTTTTCGTTTTTGATTGATGAAGGCGAGAACTCTTTAGAACAGTAGGGTTATTTTGTTTTGTGTTTTTAAATTGCAAAGTAAAGATGAAAAACGTTTTGTGGATATATAATGAATTAAGAGTGCACATTTGAGTACACTCCTAGTGGGAGTCGTGCCCCTCTTTGTTGGGAGTTTATTGTTGACTTATTCAACACAATTTAAATGGTAAAGATCAGATTATAATCTATATGTTAAGTTATTATAATGCCCCTCCTTATTTTGTCTAATTTAATTCACTTTAGTCGCCCACTTTAATGCCTCCAACTCGGCTTGAACCCGAGTGTGGAGATCCGGTCAAACTCAGGTTTGACCACCGAGCTTTGACCCATTTTGACTAATTTAAAACCTTATTTAATTAATTAAATATCAACCTAGGGTAATTACTATATTACCCCTAGCCTCAAAATTACCTTTTTACCCCTAGAACCCTTAAAACCTAGGACTAACCCTCTAAGTCCGGTTAAGACTCACCCAGGTGAATCCTAGTGTTCGGGGACCTAACATGGCTGGAACCAACCCTTGCTACCTCAACAAACTCACCAAGTTGATTGACTTGGCTGATGCATAGGTCCAGGGGTCCGGTGTTAGGTACGTTTAGGTCTTACTTAACATAGTCGTTTTCGGATTGTAACAATTAAACACAAAACCATAGATTTTAAACCGAAAATCCTAAACCCCAAAACCAAAAACCTAACAAAAAACACTAAACCCTAACCTTAACCCTCTGCCTAACACGAACCCTAACCCTAACCCTATCTTTAACCCTAACCCTAAACCCTTAACCCAATGACCAAAATACCAAAACCACAATATTGAACACTAAACTATAGGTATTACAACTCAAATTTTTAACCCAACCCCTAAAACCTAAAAAACAACTTAAACTGTAATCCTAATCATATCCTTAACCCTAACCCTAACCCTAAACCATTAACCTGAAACCCCAAGCCCTAAACCATTGACTCTAAACTATCATAGGTTCGGAGGTTAGGTCTTTGTCCCCCTTCTTGTACTTTTGTTTTTAGTAATGTTAAGGCCTGGGGGTGTTGCTCAGCCCCTACCCCTCCAAGGGTAATTAAAATAATAATAAAAAAAAATACCAAAACCTAAATATACACACTAAACCATAGATTTTAACCCAAAAATCGTAAACACCAAAACCTAACCTACAAAAACCCTAACCCTAACCCTAACCCTAACCCTATCCCTAACACTAACCCTAACCCTATTCTTAACCTTAACCCAAAACCCAAAGTCCAAAATACCAAAACCCCAACATTAAACACTAAAGCATAGATATTACAACTCAAATAACCCAAACCCTAAAACTTAAAAAACAACCTAAAACCTAACCCTTACCCTAACATTAACCCTAACACTAACCCTACCATAAACCCTAAACCCAAAGCCCAAAATACCAAAACCCAAATATAAAACACTAAACAATAGATTTTAAACCTCAAATGCTAAACCTTGAATCATAAAACCTAAAAAAAAAAACTTAGTCCAAAATACAAAAACCCAGACATTAAACAATAAACCATACAATATAAACCTCAAATCTTAAACCACAAATCCTAAAACCTAAAAAAACCTAAACCCTAACCCTAACCCTAACCCAAACCCTAGCCCTAACCTTAACCCTAACCCTAACCATAAACCATTAACCAAAAACCCCAAGTCCAAAATGCCAAAACCCAAACATTAAACACTAAACCATAGATTTTAAACCGAAAATCCTAAACCCCAAAACCTAAAGCCTAAAAAAAACACTAAACCCTAATCTTAACCCAAACCCTATCCTTAACCCTAACCCTAAACCCTAAACCCTTAACCCAAAGCCCAAAATATTGAAACCCTAACATTGAACACTAAACCATAGATATTACAACTCAAATCCTTAACCCAATCCCTCAAACCAAAAAAAACAACCTTAACCCTAACCCTATCCCTAACCCTACCATAAATCCTAAACCCGAAGCCCAAAATACCAAAACCCAAACATCAAACACTAAACCAGTGATATTAAACCTCAAATCCTAAACCCTAAACCCAAAAACCTAAAAAAAAAAAAACTAAACCTAACCCTAACCCTAACCTTAACCCTAACCCTAACTCTAACTATAAAACCCAAAACACTAAGCCCAAAATACCAAATCACAAACATTAAATACTAAACCATAGATTTTAAACCTCAAATGCTAAACCCTAAACCATAAAACCTAAAAAAAACTACACCCTAACCCTAATCCAAACCCTACTCTAACCCTATACGGTAAACCCTAAACCCAAAACAAAAAAAAACTAAATCCAAAATACGAAAACCCAAACATTAAGCACTAAACCAAAGATTTTAAACCTCAAATCCTAAACCACAATTCCTAAAACCTAAAAAAAACTAAAACCTAACACTAACCTTATCCCTACCTTAACCCTAACCATAACCCTAAACTGAAACATTAAACACTAAACCATACATTTTAAATCAAAATCCTAAACCCCAAAAGCTAAATCCTAAAAAAAACCTAAACCCTATCCTTAACCCTATCCTTAAACAAAAACCCTAACACTAACCCAATCCTTAACCCTAACCCTAAACCCTAAACCCTAAATCCAAAGCACAAAATACTAAAATCCATACACCAAGCCCAAAATACGACCGTTGCTATAGGAACTATACTCTCTCTTCTCTCTCATAACTGCTACAGTAACTTCCAGCGCGTCAATGGCGCGTGAACCGCCGGCAGTCGTCAAATGGCCACCGGACCAAAACCAGAAGGAGTGCCATGGAAATGACTTACCATTAAGCCATGACACGCCCCAAGAACAAGCTCAGAACGCCTCGAAATCGCAGGAGAAAGACGCGATGCGAACTTCGATTTTGGAAGAGGAGTTCGATGAAGATCGCGAAAATATTTCCCGAGGAATCTCTGTGTGGAATCGTGAAGAAAGGATAATGACAATGAAGACGCCACATCAAGATCTACCACATATCCAAAAATTAGGCGATTCCATTGTCCCAATTGGTCTGAATCAACAAGCGAAATCAGACGGAGTTGCGAGTGTGCCGCCGGACTCGCGAACTCAAATTCGATTGACTTCGAGTCCAGTTCGTTTGGAATTGACCACTGGAGTTTGTTCTCCCAATGATAAGATCCACTTTACCCAAATTTCGAAGGAGATGGATGGAGTATTCGCCGGCGGGAAGAACTCCGGTGAAGAAAACAATCAGACTGCCGGAATTCATGGAACCTCACTAAAAGAGACTGGTTCTCAGGCCCAAAACATTCAATCCACAAATATTATCAACCAGATTAGTAGGGAATTCAATAACAACAACTATCTAACAACATCCAATATTTCTCAATCCAATGCCCAACAGGGAAGACACCAAAATGCCGGGGAAACATCAAATATTGCTCTGAGTGATAAACGCGACATCAATGTTGTTGCTTACCAAGCAATGGAAACAACAACAATGATCAATGGAAACAAAGCTCAGCACAGGCAAAATTCGACTGATCACCAGGGGAGTATCATGATGTGCAGGGGAACACTCTCGGCAACCTCAACAAATGAAACTTCCAGGTTCTCTTTTGCCATGAATGATAATTCATCACATCTAACTCCTAATTTTAATGCAGGTAATCCACAGAGGGCATATAATAAAGAGGATAATGGAGAAAGGGAAGGGAATGCAGATGATCAAAGGCAGGAACAAATAAAAGAAAAATCTGATCAACCACACAAGCAGGAGCATCAAATTGAGAAGGAACAAAGGAAGGTTGATGGAGACAATCAAAACTCAAAACAGAGCCAAGGGAATAATGGGAAGCAATCTGATCAAGCCAGGCACACCTACAAGCAGGGAGGAGGTAATTCTGAAAATCAAATCAATAGAGCAAGTGAGGAATATCACAACAACTTTCCCAGAATCTCCAATAATTATTCAAGGTATGAACCTACTTCCCAAGCTGATAGAACTAATAAGCAAGGTGTTTTGGATACTCATGTAACTACTAGACAACATAGTAATCAACAGCAAGGTCAACAACCTAGCAACACCCCCAAAAATGATCAAAATTCAGAACCTGCTCCCTACACTGTGGTCCAGTCCTTTGCTGCTAGGTTGAGATATAATCAGGCAAAAAATGAATCTCCTATTGTTTTGAATGAGCCTGTCCATACTACTAAACAAGGATTCCCTGCTGTACTCATTGATGAGAATGATTATTATGTTAAATTGGCTGAGATTTGCAAATACACTCTTATGGGAAAATTTACTAATACAATGCCTAGAATGGAGCAAGTAAGCAAGAGTTTCATTCTACAAACTCAACTGATGGGGGGTGTTAAGATCACATATTTCAACTATAGGCATGTTTACATTGATCTAGATAATGAACTTGATTACCAGACTGTTTGGACTAAGCTGAAAATGAACATAGAAGGACAAGCTATGAGAATTCAAGCTTGGACCCCTGATTTTACACCGGATGAGGAAACACCTATAGTTCCTATATGGGTGTCTATTCCAGGCCTCCCCTGGCACTGTTATAAAAAAGTGTTTTTGTCAACTGTCTTGGAGAGCATTGGGAAGGTGATGTTTTTGGACTCACCAACCTCACAGAGAACTAGAGGAAGTACCATTAGAGTTAAGATCCAGGTGGATCTTACTAAGGAAAGACCCTCTCATGTTTGGCTAGGATTCAAACATTCAAATCCCAACAAAGGAAGATAGTTAAAAGTTGAATATGAGGGAATCCCCAGTTACTGCTTCTACTGTAAACACCAAGGCCACAAGGATGAAGAGTGCACAATAAAGAAAAGGGATGAGGAGATCAAGAAAAGAAAGGAACTGGAACTGGACAAAAACAGTAAGGAAAAAAGGGGTTCTGAAGTGATACAAGAACAGGGAAAGGGAGCAATGGAGGATACAACAAAGGCTTCAACTCATCCAAACAAAAACCAAAAAGGAAAAACTGGAAAAGAGGATGCTCAGAATCAATCAAAGACACAAATGACAGGCCAACAACAAAGGAGAAATACTCACAATCAAGAAGAACAGAAACAACAATCAGAGATACAAGAAGAACAGTGGCAAACATAAAAAAACAGACACCAAAAAAATCAGGATCAAGCTAACTCCAAAGCTGTTTGGAGACCTGCACCTTCTCCTATGCAAAAAACCAGTGGAAATCAGCAAAAAGAACAGGTAACAACTGCAGGTATATCCAAACTTCCAACTCAAAATACCTTTTCTACTTTTGAAATGCAGGGACAACAAGAAAGGCAACAAACAGGGCAGTGCGCAATCAGGGATCAGCAGGCTACTGAAAATAGCAAGTACAAGAGCACAGGTATTGACTCAATGCTCCCAAAACCCCAACCCCCCAAAATAATTGATATTGATGCTGGTTCATCTGTTGAAGATATTGGAGGTATGGAAGGGGGATGTCAGGAGAAAACAACTAATTTGCAGGAAGGGGTTACCAAAGGGGGGAATCTGCCTCATGTTCTGCATGAGGGGTGGGATATTGAACATAGTCCTGACCTTAGAACCTATATTGATAACAAAGACAGACAGCAACAAGAGGTTCCACAACAGAGGCAGCAGCAGGATCTGGACAGTAACAACAGGGAACAGGCTGTTCTGGAAAATCAAGAGAAACAACAAAAGGAAAAAAGGGAACCAAATGATAATACTCAAGGCAACACCCCTAAGAGTAAAAACAAACCAAGCAAACAGAGAAGAGTTGCTGCAAAAAGAAGACAAACCAGACTGCAAGACAAAGAAAATGAGCAGGAACAAGGGAGGAGGGATGATTCATGTAAAAATCTGTTATGGTGGATGACAATCAAGGGATGGATATTCTACCTCTACAGGATTAGTACATGACATCTTCATCAGCTGAACCTCCGGATATAAGACAGCAAGTTTGCAAGCTGAATACTGCTCCTACTTTTGATTAGTATGCAGTTGATAACTCTGAGGATGATCTGGATAAAGATAATCAATCCCTAGAAGAACCTGAAGAGGATGATGAGACTACGGAGGCTCCTTTCAAGGCACTTAGCTCTCATAAGGCCCTGGCCCTAGAAGAGGAGCTTCAACAGGTAACACAAAGTCAGGGGTTATCTCCAAGAGGGTCCAAGCATGACAAACCCCAGTTCAAAAAGCAGGATGTCAATACTGTCACTGCTGGCAGACCTAACACTAGGCTCTTCTCCTCTAAATCCTCTAAATGATTGTACACTTATATGGAATGTGAGAGGGATCAACACTCAGGGAGTGTTGGAGAGATTAAAGATGCTCAGAAAGCTTCACCATTTATCTGTTATTACCATTTTGGAACCTTTCTCTGATAGTGTTCATGTACAAAAATTCAAAGTTCAATTAAACATGGACAATGCCACTAGTAATTGTAATGGTAAAATTTGAGTTTTTTGGAGCAGCGATATTGACTGTAATATTCTGGATAAAGATGAACAGCAAATCACTTGTGACATAAAACAGAATGAGTTACAATACCAATTTACTAATACGTTTGTATATGCAAAATGCAAGGATCACCTCAGGAGACCTCTTTGGGACAAGATGCTTCAGCAGGCCAAAGTGAACACCAAACCTTGGTGCGCAGTTGGAGATTATAATGTTATAACTGATGTAGATGAAAAACTGGGAGGAGTGCCTTACAGCATGAGGAAGAGCATGGATTTTATTGCTATTATTGAAGCATGTGGACTCTTGGACATTGGGTTTAGTGGGCACAAATTCACTTGGTCAAATAAGAGGGGTATCAATCACAGAATCTGGAAGAGGCTTGATAGGGCTTTGGTTAATGATTCATGGTTAGAAATGATGCCTCAAACCACCATTACCCACTTGTCTTCCACTGGGTCAGATCATTGTCCTCTGCTCATGGAAATGGTTTCCACAAATTCTGATCACATCAAGTATTTCAAATTCCTTAACTCTTGGGTTGATAACCCTCAGTTCATGGAAATTGTGAAAACTTATTGGGATAAGGATGTAGAAGGTAATGGCATGTGGAAATTCCACCAGAAAATTAAAAGATTGTCAAACAATCTTAGTACTTGGTCAAGGAAGGAATTTGGTGATATTTTTGAAAAAGTAAGGATGTATGAGGAACAAGAACACAAAGCTGAAGAGGAATACATCCTTGACCAAAGTGACTCACATAGGAGTGCCCTTCATGAAATCAATGCTCAATATATTAAATTCCTCAAGTTCGAGGATACTATTTTGAAACAGAAAACCCAGCTCCAATGGTTCAAGGAAGGTGACACCAACTCCAAATATTTCCATTCTATTATAAGGGGAAGGAGAAGGAAACTTTTTGTGCACAAAATTGTCACTGAAAATGGGGATTGGATCCAAGGTGAAGATAACATTGCTCAAGCTGCTTGTGACCATTTCAAAGCTATATTCACAGGTGAGGAAAAGCTTATTAATGAGCACAACTTGGAGTGTATTCCAAGGATGGTTAGTCATGATCAGAATACTCATCTTACCAATGTTCCAAATATGAATGAACTTAAGGAGGTGGTTTTTGCTATGAACTCTAATTCTGCAGCAGGTCCTGATGGCATGAATGGGTACTTCTTTCAGAAGTGCTGGCACATTATCAAGCATGATCTAATGGGGGTGATTCAGGCATTTTTCAGTGGACAAATTATTCCTAAATATTTCTCCCATTCTTGTATTGTGCTGCTCCCCAAAGTGAATAATCTAAACAAACGTACTGAGTTTCGGCCTATAAGTCTAAGTAACTTCACTAGTAAAATAATTTCCAAACTAGTGAGTAACAGACTTAGCCCTATCCTCCCCTCTTTGATTTCTCCCAATCAGTCCGGTTTTGTGAAAGGAAGAAGCATCTCTGAAAACATCATGTTAGCCCAGGAAATCATTCACCAAATCAAGATACCCAACATTGGAAGTAATGTCATTATTAAACTAGACATGGCAAAAGCTTATGACAGAGTCTCATGGTCATATATTTGTTTAGTTCTAAGGAAAATGGGGTTTGATGAGGTGTTCATTGATATGGTGTGGAGAATCATGGCTAACAATTGGTACTCAATCATTGTGAATGGTAAGAGGTATGGTTTTTTCAACTCCACTAGGGGTCTCAAGCAAGGTGATCCTCTTTCTCCGGCCCTATTTATTTTAGGTGCTGAGATGCTTTCAAGATCTCTCAACAGGTTACATAATCACCCGGATTATAATGGTTTCTTCATGGAAATGAGTGGACCCCAAGTGAACCATTTGAGTTTTGCTGATGACATAATTCTGATTTCTTCTGGAAGGTACAAAACCTTAAAGCTCTTAATGGCAACTTTAAAGGATTATGAGATCACTTCGGGACAACTCATTAATGGAGATAAAAGCCACTTTATGCTACACTCTAATGCTTTTAATAGCACTAGAAATAGAATTAAGAGGCTGACAGGGTTCAAACAGAAGCAGGGTCCTATTACTTACCTAGGATGCCCTTTATTTGTTGGCAGGCCTAGAAATGTTTATTTTTCTGATCTTGTTAACAAGGTTGTTGGTAGAATTACAGGTTGGCAGACCAAACAACTTAGCTATGGAGGCAAGGCTACTCTCACTAAACATGTTCTTCAAGCTCTTCCTATTCACCTTCTATCTGCAATAACACCTCCAGTGACAATACTTAAGCAAATCCAAATGCTTGTAGCTGATTTTTTCTGGGGATGGAAAAGTGATAGGAAGAGGTACCACTGGGCTTCATGGAAAAATCTAAGTTACCCCTATGATGAAGGGGTGGGTTGGAATGAGGAACTTACATGATACTTGCAGGGCCTTTCAATTCAAACAGTGGTGGATCTTTAGAACCAAACACACTCTGTGGGGTGATTTCTTAAAAGCTAAATATTGCAAAAGATCCAACCCTGTTAGCAAAAAAGGGGATACAGGTGATTCTTTGACCTAGAAACGTATGCTGATGAATAGACAGCTGGTGGAACAACATATTCAATGGAAACTACAAGCTGGGAATTGTTCCTTCTGGTGGGACAATTGGCTCGGTAGCGGACCTCTTGCAAACTTCTCCACCACCAGTAATAGATTCAACAACTCCACCGTTGCTGAATTTTGGGAGAAAGGGAGTTGGAATTGAAGCAAGCTGTTGGAGGAGGCACCTGCCAGTCAACTCTTCAACATACTAGCTACAGAAATTTCAACTCAACAACATCTTCTAGATCAGCCAGTTTGGAAACTCAACACTCATGGAGCATTCAGCTGTTCATCAGCCTGGGAGTAAATCAGGGAAAAAAGAACTAAACATCACTTTAACTCTCTTGTATGGCATAAATACATTCCTTTCAAGATTTCCTTTTTACTATGGAGAACCCTTAGGTGTAAACTCCCTACTAACGACAAGCTAACTAGTTTTGGCATTGAGCCATCAAGGTGTGTTTGTTGTGTTGACAGGGCAGGTATGGATTGCATTGAGCATATCTTCAACAAAGGGAACTTCGCAACCAACATCTGGACCAGCTTTGTAGCCACTGCAGGGATGCGGCCAGACCAGACGGACCTGTACTCACTGCTCAAGCAGTGGTGGACTGCCACACCTAAGAATGCAGCCCACAGACTACTTTTGCAAGCGACCCCAACTTTCATTTGTTGGAACTTATGGAAGAACAGGTGCGCAGCTAAATATGGAGGCAAGACAACCAATATCAGCAGGGTAAAATATGCCATCTACAAGGATAACTACAAAATGCTTTCCACAGCCTTCCCTCAGCTTCAGTGGCCTGCAAAATGGACAGATTTAATTCAAAAATGTGAAAAGTGTGTGCATGACATCAAAGTGAGTTTGGTAGCATGGCTTAAACCTCCCGACCAATGGCTCAAAGTAAACACCGATGGCAGCGCAATCACTAATCCTGGCAGGTTGGGAGCTGGCGGCATTTTGAGGGATAAAAATGGTAAATTGGTGATGGCTTTCACAACACCCCTGGGAGAAGGAACAAACAACAAAGCGGAAATAGAGGCAGCAATATTTGGTTTGACTTGGGCACTTGAACTGGGATATAGAAACATAATTTTGGAGCTTGATTCTCAACTAGTAGTACATTGGATTTTAAAGAAAACAGCTCCTCAATGGAGTATCATCACACAGTTGGGAAGATTGCAAGATCTCATCTCTCAGACTCAGCAATTCAAGTGCTTACATATATTTAGAGAAGCAATTGGGTGGCTGATGCTCTTTCAAAACACAGTCACATGACAACCAGTCCACAGATATACTTCAGCAGCCAGCACATGCCTAAGGAAGCAAAATCATACTATCAGCTGGATTTACTGGAGATGCCTAGCTTTCGAAGAAGGAAGACCAGAAGAATTAAGGAACCACCTTGATCAGCCTTGCAGCTTTCAACTATAGCTATTTGAATAGGTTAGTTTAATTTTATTCTACCTTGTAAAGGGAGAGTCTCCCTTGTTTATGCTTCCTAGATACTTTGTAATGAGAGGAGTCCTTTCCTTAGGTGCTTAGTATTTTGGTTTCATCCTTGATGTACGGGGAGGAGTTGAAGTCCTCTTTTGGAAAGTCGACTCTGAACCACCTTAGGTTGGAGGTTAGGTTTATGTACCCCTCCTTTGTATTTTATTTTGTTTATTAATGTTAAGGCCTGGGGGTGCTGCTCAGCCCCTTACCTACCCAAGGGTAATTTAATAAAAAAAATAAAAAAAAAAGCACAAAATACAAAAACCCTAACATTTAACACTAAACCATAGATATTACAACTAAAATCCTTAACCCCAAACCCTAAAACCTAAAATACAACCTAAACCCAAACCCTAACCCTAACCCTACCATAAATCCTAAACCCCAAGCCTAAAATACCAAAACACAAACATCAAACACTAAACCATTGATATTAAACCTCAAATCCTAAACCCTAAACCCCAAAACCTAAAAAAACGAAAACCCTAACCCTAACCCTAACCTTAACTCTAACCCTTACTCTAAACCATAAACCCGAAACTCTAAGCCCAAAATATCAAATCTCAAACATTAAGTACAAAATCATAGATTTTAAACCTGAAATGCTAAACCCTGAACCATAAAACCTAAAAAAAAACCTACACCCTAACTGTAATCCTACCACTACCCCTAATCCTAAATAAAAAAACATAAGTCTAAGAAAAAAAACCTAAGTTCAAAATACGAAAAACCAAACTTAAAACACTAAAGCATAGATTTTAAATCTCAAATCATAAACAACAAACCCTAAAACCTAAACAAAAAACTAAAACCTAACCCTATCCCTAACCTTAACCCTAACAATAACCCTAAACCGAAACATTAAACACTAAACCATAGATTTTAAATCAAAAATCCTAAACCCCAAAACCTAAAACCTAAAAAATATAAACCCTATCCCTAACGCTATCCCTAACAAAAACCCTAACACTAACCCTATCCTTAACCCTAACCCTAAAACCTAAACCATAAATCCAAAACACAAAATACGAAAACCCTAACATTTAACTCTAAACCATAAATATTACAACTCAAATCCTTAACCCCAAACACTAAAACCTAAAAAACAACCTAAACCCAAACCCTAACCCTAACCCTACCATAAATCCTAAACCCCAAGCCCAAAATACCAAAACACAAACATCAAACACTAAACCATTGATATTAAACCTCAAATCCTAAACCCTAAACCCAAAAACCTAAAAAACCAAAACCCTAACCCTAACCCTAACCTTAACTCTAACCCTTACTCTAAACAATAAAACCAAAAATCTAAGCCTAAAATATCAAAACTCAAACATTAAATACGAAATCGTAGATTTTAAACCTGACATGCTAAACCCTGAAACATAAAACCTAAAAAAGAAACTACACCCTAACCCTAACCCTAAATCCAAAAACCCTAAGTCTAAGAAAAAAACCTAAGTTCAAAATACGAAAACCCAAACTTTAAACACTAAACCATAGATTTTAAATCTCATATCCTAAACCACAAACCTAAAACCTAAAAACAAAATAAACCCTAACCCTAAACCAAACCCTAACCCTAACCCTCACCTTAACCTAACCCTAACCCTAAACCATTAACCCAAAACACCAAGCCCAAAATACCAAAACCCAAACATCAAACACTAAACCATAGATTTTAAACCAAAAATCCTAAACCCCAAAAAATAAAAACTAAAAAAACCTAAACCCAAACCCTAACCCTATCCTTAACCCTAACCCTAAACCCTATACCCTAAACTCAAAGCCATAAATACAAAAACCCAAACGTTAAACACTAAACCATAGATATTACAACTCAAATCCTTAACCCCAAAAACTATAACCTAAAAACAACCTAAACCCTAACCTTAACCCTAAAATCAACCCCAACCCTAACCCTACCATAAACCCTAAACCCGAAGCCCAAAATACCAAAAACAAAACAATAAACACTAAACCATTGGTATTAAACCTCAAATTCTACACCCTACACAAAAATCTAAGAGAACCCAAAATCCTAATCCTAACCATAACCATAACCTTAACCCGAACCCTTACTCTAAACCAGAAACCCAAAACCCTAAGCCCAAAATACCAAAATCAAAACATTAAATACTAAACAATAGATTTTAAACCTCAAATGCTAAACCCTGAACCATATTAAAAAACAAACTACACCCTAACCCTAAACCCTTGGTCCAAAAAAAAACCTAAGTCCAAAATACGAAAACACAGACATTAAACACTAAACTATAGATTTTAAACCTCAAATCCTAAACGATTACCCAAAAATCTAAAAAAACCGAAACCCTAACCCTAACACTAACCCAAACCCTAACACTAACCCTATCCCTAACCCTAACTCTAAACCCTAACCATAAACTCAAAGTCCAAAATACCAAAACCCTGACATTGAACACTAAACCGTAGATATTACGACTCAAATCCTTAACCCAAACCCTAAAACCTAAAAACATCTAAACCCTAACCCTAACCCTAACCTTAACCCTAACCCTAACCCTAAATAATTAACCCAAAACCATAAGCCCAAACTACCGAAACCCAAATATTAAACACTAAACCATAGATTTTATACCAAAAATCTTAAACCCCAAAAACTAAATCCTAAAAAAACCTAAACCCTAACCCTATCCTTAACCTTAACCCTAAACCCAATGACTAAAGTACCAAAACCCTAACCTTAAACACTAAACAATAGATATTACAACTCAAATAACCCCAAACCCTAAAACTTAAAAAATGACCTAAAACCTAACCCTAACCTTAACATTAACCCTAACACTAACCCTACCATAAAACTAAACCCAAAGCCCAAAATACAATAACCCAAATATTAAACACTAAACAATAGATTATAAGGCTCCAATGATAAACCCTGAATCATAAAACATAAAAAGAACATACACCTTAAACCTAAACCCTAAGTGCAAAATAAACCATAGTCCAAAATATAAAAACCCATACATTAAACACTAAACCATATATTTTAAACTTCAAATCGTAAACAACAATTCTTAAAACCTAAAAAAAAACTAAACCCTAACCCAAACCCTAACCCTAACCCTAACCCTAAACCATTTACCCAAAACCCCAAGCCCAAAAAACAAAAAACCAAACATTAAACACTAAACCAAAGATTTTAAACCAAAAATCATAAAACCCAAAACCTAAAACCTAAAAAAAAAACTAAACCATAACCCTAACCCTATCCATATCACGAATCCTAACCCTAACCCTATCTTTAACCCTAAACCTAAACCCTAAACCCTAAACCCAAAGCCCAAAATACTAAAAACAAAACATTGAACACTAAACCATAGATATTACAACTTAAATCCTTAATCCGAAAGACTAAAACCTAAAAAAAGCTAAACCCTAACCCTAACCCTAATCCTACCATAAATCCTAAACCCCAAGCCCAAAATACCAAAATCAAACATTAAACACTAAACATTTGATATTAAACCTCAAATCCTAAACCCTAAACCCAAAAACCAAAGAAAACACAAAACCCTAACCCTAACATTAAGCTTAATCTTAAGCCTAACCCTAACCCTAACCCTAAACCATAAACCCGAAAACCTAAGCCAAAAATACCAAAGCCTAAACATTGTATACTAAACCGTAGATTTTAAACCTCAAATGCTAAACAATGAATCATAAAACCTAAAAAAAAAAAATACATCTTATCCTTAATCCTAACCCTAACCCTAACATTAATCCTATACCCTAAACCCTAAACCCTAAGTCTAAAATACGAAAACCCAAATATTAAATACTAAACCATAGATTTTAAACCTCAAATCCTAAACCACAAACCCTAAAACCTAAAAAAAACCTAAATCCTAACCCTAACCCTAACACTAACCTTAAACCTAACCCTAACACTAAACCATTAACCCGAAATGTTAAACCAAAAATACCTAAAACTAAACATTAAACACTAAACCATAGATTTTAAACCAAAAATCGTAAACCACAAAACCTAAAACCTAAAAAAAAACTAAACCCTAACCCTAACCCTATCCCTAAAACGAATCCTAGCCCTAATCCTATCCTTAACCCTAACACTAAACCCTAAACCCTAAATCCAAAGCACAAAATACCAAAACCCTAACATTTTACACTAAACCATAGATATTACAACTCAAATCCTTAACCCCAAACCCTAAAATCTAAAAACAACCTAAACCCTAACCCTATCATAAATCCTAAATCCCAAGCCCAAAACACCAAAACCATAACATTAAACACTAAACCATTGATATTAAACCTCAAATCCTAAAACCTAAACCCAAAAACTAAAAAAAAAAAAAATTAACCCTAACCCTAACCCTTACCTTAACCCTAACCTTAACTCTAAACCATAAACCAAAAACCCTAAGCCCAAAATATCAAAAACCAAACATTAAATACTAAACCATAGATTTAAACTTCAAATGCTAAACCCTGAACCATAAAACCTAAAAAAAACCTATACCCTAACCCTAATTCTAACCCCAACCCTAACACTAACCCTATCCTTAACCCTAACACTAAACCCTATACCAGCAACTCAAAGCCAAAAATACCGAAACCCTAACATTTAACACTAAACCATAAATATTACAACTCAAATCCTTAAAATCAAACCCTAAAATCTAAAAACAACCTAAACCCTAACCCTAACCCTAACATTAACCATTACCCTAACCCTAGCATAAACCCTAAACACCAATCCCAAAGTACCAAAACTTAAACAATAAACACTAAACCATTGATATTAAATCTCAAATTCTGCACCCTAAACCCAAAAATCTAAAAGAACCCAAAACCCTAACCCTAACCCTAAAAAGCAGCAAGATGAACTTGAACTTGAAGAAGTGGGCCTCTATCAGAGAAAGCCATTGCGCGCTAGCCCCTTGTATAGGGTTCCAAACCTGCGCACCCCTAAACTACAAGCTTAACCCTAACCTTAACCCTAACCCTAACTCTAAACCATAAACCCAAAACCCTAAACCTGAAATACCAAAACCCAAACATTAAATACTAAACAATAGATTTTAAAACTAAAATGCTAAACCCTGAGAAATATTATTTAAACACCTACACCCTAACCCTAAACCCTAAGTCCAAAAAAAAAGCTACGTCCAAAATACGAAAACCAAGACATTAAACACTAGACCATAGATTTTAAACCTGAAATCCTAAACCAAAAATCCTAAAACCTAAAAAAAAAACTAAACCCTAACCCTAAACCATTAACCCTAAACCCCAAGCCCAAATTACCCAAACCCAAACATTAAACACTAAACCATAGAATTTAGACCAAAAATCTAAACCCCAAAACCAAAAACCATAAAAAAACACTAAGCCCTAACCTTAACCCTATCCCTAACATTAACCCTAACCCTAACCCTATCCTTAACCCTAACCCTAAACTCTAAACCCTTAACCAATTACCAAAAAAACAAAACCCTAACATTGAACACTAAACCGTAGATATTACAACTCATATTTTTAACCAAAACCCTAAAACCTAAAAAATAACTTAAACCCTAACCCTAACCCAAACCCTAAACCATTAACCCGAAACCCCAAGCCCAAATATTCAAATAAAAAAAAAAAAAAAAAAAAAAAAAACCAAAATACCAAAACCCAAGTATTAAACACTAAACGATATATTTTAAACCAAAAATCCTAAACCCCAAAACCTAAAACCTAAAAAAAAACTAAACCCTAACCCTAACCCTAACCCTAACCCCATCCTTAACCTTAACCTAAAACCCAAAGCCCAAAATACCAAAACCCTAACATTAAACACTAAACCATAGATATTACAACTCAAATGACCCCAAACCCTAAAACATAAAAGAAAACCTAAAACCTAACCCTTACACTAACATTAACCCTAACACTAACCCTACAATAAACCCTAAACCCAAAGCCCAAAATACTAAAACCCAAACATTAAACACTAAACCATAGATTTTAAACCTCAATTGCTCAACCCTGAACCATAAAACCTAAAAAAAACCTACATCTTAACCCTAAACCTAACCCTAAACCTAAACCCTAAACCCTAAGTCCAAGAAAAAAACACTAAGTTTAAAATACGAAAACCCAAACATTAAACACTAAACCATAGATTTTAAATCTCAAATCCTAAACCACAAACCCTAAAACCTAAAAAAAAAAACTAAACCCTAACCCTAACATCAACCCTAACCCTAACCCTACCATATACCCTAAACCCCAACCAAAAATACCAAAACCAAAACAATAAACACTAAACCATTGATATTAAACCTCAAATTCTACACCCTTAACCCAAAAAATTAAAAGAATCCAAAACCCTAACCCTAACTATAACCATAAATCCAAAACCCTAAGCCCAAAATACCAAAACCCAAACATTAAATACTAAATAATAGATTTTAAACCATAAATGCTTAACCGTGATCCATATTAAAAAAAAAAACTAAACACTAACCCTAAACCTTAAGTCCAAAAAAAACCTAAGTCCAAAATATGAAAACCCAGACATTAAACACTAAACCATAGATTTTAAACCTCAAATCCTAAACAGCATACCCAAAAACCTAAAAAACACTAAACCCTAACCCTAACCCTAACCCTAACCATAAACCATAAACCCTAAACTCAAAGTCCAAAATACCAAAACCCTAACATTGAACAATAAACCATAGCTATTACAACTCAAATCCTTAACCCAAACCCTAAAACCTAAAAAACTAAACCCTAACCCTATCGCTAACCTTAACCCTAACCTTATCCCTAACCATTAACCTGAACCTCCAAGCCCAAAATACGAAAACCAAGACATTAAACACTAAACCATAGATTTTAAACTACAAATCCTAAACCATATACCCTAAAACCTGAAAAAAAACTAAACTCTAACCCAAACCCTAACCCTAACCCTATCCTTAACCCTAAACCCTAAACCCTAAACTCAAAGTCCAAAATACCAAAACCCTGACATTGAACACTAAACCATAGATATTACAACTCAAATCCTTAACTCAAACCCTAAAACCTAAAAAAAAAACTAAACCCTAACCCTAACCCTAACCCTAAACTATTAACCCAATACCCCAAGCCCAAACTACCAAAACCCAAATATTAAACACTAAACCATAGATTTTATACCAAAAATCCTACACCCCAAAACCTAAAACATAAAAAAAAAACTAAACCCTAACCCTATCCTTAACCTTAACCCTAAGACTAATGCCGAAATTCCCAAACCCTAACATTAAACACTAACGATAGATATTACAACTCAAATAACCCAAAACCCTAAAACTTAAAAAATGACCTAAAACCTAACCCTAACCCTAACATTAATCCTAACACTAACCCTACCATAAACACTAAACCCACAGACCAAAATGCAAAAACCCAAATATTAAACACTAAGCAATAGATTATAAACCTCAAACTGAATCATAAAACCTACAAAGAACCTACACACTAAACCTAAACCCTAAGTCCAAAAATACCTTATTTCAAAATATAAAAACCCAGACATTAAACACTAAACCATAGATTTTAAACCTCAAATCCTAAACCACAATTCTTAAAAACTTAAAAAAAACTAAACCCTAACCCAAACCTTAACCCTAACCCAAACCCAAACCTCAACCCTAACCCTAAACTCTAAACCCTTAACCCAATGACCAAAATACCCAAACCCTAACATTGAACACTAAACCATAGATATTACAACTCAAATTATAAACCAAAACCCTAAAACTTAAAAAACAACTTAAACTCAAACCCAAACCCTAAACATTAACCCTAACCCTAACCCTAAACCATTAACACAAAATCCCAAGCCCAAAATAACAAAACCCTAGTGTTAAACACTAAACCATAGATTTTAAATGTAAAATCCTAAACCCCAAAATCTAAAACCTAAAAAAAACTAAACCCTAACCCTAACCCTAACCATATCCTTAACCCTAACCTAAAACCCAAAGCCCAAAATACCAAAACCCTAACATTAAAAACTAAACCATAGATATTACAACTCAAATGACCCCAAACCCTAAAACTTAAAAAACAACCTAAAATCTAACCCCTTCCCTAACATTAACCCTAACACTAACCCTACCATAAACCCTAAACCCAAAGCCCAAAATACCAAAACCCAAACATTAAATACTAAACCATAGATTTTAAACCTCAATTGCTAAACCTTGAACCATAAAACCTAAAAAAAAAACTACATCTTAACCCTAAACCTAACCCTAACCCTAACCCTAATCACTAAGCCCTAAGTCCAAGAAAAAAACTCTAAGTTCAAAATACGAAAACCCAAACATTAAACACTAACCCATATATTTTAAATCTCAAATCCTAAACCACAAACCCTAAAACCTAAAAAAACTAAACCCTAACCCAAACCCTAACCCTAACCTTAACCCTAACCATAACCCTAAACCATTAACCCAAAACCCCAAGCCCAAAATACCAAAACCAAAACATTAAAAACTAAACCATAAATTTTAAACAAAAAATCCTAAACCCAAAAAACAAAAAAAAACAAAACAAAAAACAAAAGCCTAACCCTAACCCTATCCCTAACACTAATCCTATCCCTAACCCTAAACCCTATACCCTAAACTCAAATCCAAAAATACCAAAACCCTAACGTTAAACACTAAACCATAGATATTACAAATCAAATCCTTAAGCCCAAACCCTAAAACCTAAAACAACCTAAACCCTAACATTTACCCTAACATCAACCCTAACCCTAACCCTACCATAAACCCTAAACCCCAAGCCCAAAATACCAAAACCAAAACAATAAACACTAAACCATTGATATTAAACCTCAAATTCTACACCCTTAACCCAAAAACTAAAAGAACCCAAAATTCTAACCCTAACTCTAAACCATAAACCCAAAACCCTAAGCCCAAAATACCATCGCTTTTTCTTTACCCAATTTCTTCTCTCTCTCTAACTTATATCTCTAAGGAAAAGCCTCTCAAGGATGCCTAACGGCTAATTTCAATGACTCATTCCCAAATGGCTACTCCTGCTAGCCGCATGGCGCATGAGCCACCGATAGATGGACTCTGACCACTGGAGCAACCTCCATCATTGCACAAGCTACATACGAACAAAACCCAACCACTATCACCCTCTAATTCAAACAGTTCCTCTGCAAAATTGAGCAACAATGAAGCAGTCAACTCTGTGATTTCAAAGAGGGAATTGGACGGGACTCAAAAAATTATTTCCCCAGGGCAATCAAGGATGAATCAAGAAATTATGATTACAGGGAACGATGTTAATAGTCGAGGGCTACAACATCCTAAAAAATTAGTCAATTCCATCGGGTCGATGGAGAGATCGGAGGAAGGTTTTCTAGAGAAAATGCACGCAAAAGCGTTTGAGCGCCGCCGTTCAGTTCGAGCTATTTCCCAGCAATTGAACGACCATTTGAACACTGGGGTTTACTCTTCCAATGATGAGGTACACCTCACAACAATTTCAAGTAGTTTGGTCGGGCCAGTCGCCGGCGCCATAAACTCTGGTGACCAAGCTCGCGAAAAAAGGGACAAGGAATTTGGTGACGATAAAGAGATGGAAAGGGGAGATGAAGAGATTCATCTCACTAACATATCGGCTAGACTTACACAAAAGCAAAAGCAAAATAACAATCGAACAGGAATGCAGCAGAACCAAAATGCCAAACTGGATGAACTCAGTCCTAATAGCGAGAACAGTTCTCAGGAGTCCTATGTTCAGAGTCATTCTAACTCTAACGGTCAAAAACAAAGCAACCAGATGAACAAGGAACAAAATATGGAAGTGCAACCTGGGGATGTGAAACTCCAAGCTGAACAGACCCCAAAGAACCAGGATACCCAACACAGGTCTAAGGAAGATAGTGCAGAAGTTGTTGAGGTGGAAAACAGGTCCCAATTCTTGTTTGGAGTCAAATTGTTTCCCACAGCCAAAACCAGCGAAGGAAAGCAACACCAAGGTAAGACAGTTAACTCTACTAATATTCCTAACATGGATTACACGCAGGGGAAAACCAAAACAGATAACACAGCACAAGTCAAGGATAACAATGTGCGAAATGCTGCACCAGGTAAGTCTCTCAACTATTCCAACAATCAGTTAGATAACTCTATGCACTATGATAAAACTGAAAAAACTGACACAAAGGAACAGAAAGTGGTTAATGTAAGAGACCAGGTGTTGGGGGGGAAATCTAACACAAGTTATACTAAAAATCAAAGCAATGCAAATGTGAGGGTAAATCAGGATCAAGGGAATGCAGGAAGGGGTAATTCTGATCTAAGTAGCTATCACCAAGCCTTTCCCAAAATCTCCAATAATTTCGAAAAACAATCCACTCCAGTCTAAAGAAATCAGCAACAAACCCAACCCCAATAGGCTACCAGTAATGCTCAGCTTAGTGCAAACCATCGTAACAAATAGGAACAAAATGCTGCTCCAGCTCCGTATACAGTCGTCCAAACACTGGCACCCAGATTGAGACAAATTCATAAAACTCAAGAAATTCTGATAAAGTTGGTTCCCCCAATACACACCACCAAACAGGGGCACTCGGCTGTGATCTTTGACATGAATGACTATATAAATGTGTTGACAGTCGACTGCAAGTATACACTAGTAGGCAAATTCAGTACTACTATGCCAAAATTGGAACTTATAAGAAAAAGCTTCATCATGCAAACAAAATTGAGTGGGGGGGTCAACATAGCTCATTACAACTCTAAGCATGTATTTATAGACTTGCAAAATGAACTTTATTATAATACTATATGGACGCATGAAAGAATGACAATAGAGGTAAGCTAATGAGGATACAAAAGTGGACTCCACACTTTCGACAGGAGGAAGAAACACCCATTGTTCCTGTTTGGATACTACTGTCAGGGCTACCATGACACTGTTTTAAGAAGCTATTCCTGACTTCTCTGCTAGAATATGTGGGCAAAGTCCTATATCTCGACACGACTTCCCTTAAAAGATCCCGAACAGGTATGGCCAAAGTGAAAATGCAGATAGATCTAACTAAGACAAGACCCAAACATGTATGGATTGGCTTACATAAGGATGACTTCACCATTGGAAGATGGCAACCTGTGGAATATGAGTATATACCTCCTTACTGTGATTACTGCACACATCAGGGCCATGACATAGATGAATGCAACTTAAAAGTCCATGATGAAGAAAATAGAAAGAGGAAAGAGGCTGAAACAGGAAAAAAGAACAATGTCTGGAAGAGGAGCAACAAAGAGGAAAAGAAACCAAACAGGACAATATGGGAGAAGCAGAAGACAGACAACAGCAAAATAACAAAGGAAGAAACAGACCAAGTAAACTAGAGAAGAAAAAAGAAGAGGAATGGAAAGTCCAAAAGAAGAAGAACAATAAGCAACAGGAGGACAAAAATCAAAAAACTGCATGGAGGCCTACATCACCACAAAATCTAAGGACACAGGAACATCAACCAAATAGTAAGCATCAAACAGGTATAACTAATATTGTACATCAAAATAATTTTTCTAACTTGAACAGGCAGGAACAAGGACAGGATCAAGGAAATGAGGAAAATGAAGGAACTTCCAATATGAAGGAAAAAGCAACACAAGAATCACCAAGGCAGACAAAGGAACAAAGTCAACAAGCAAACAGCTCAATCATGACCACATGTATCATAGCTATACAACCTAACTCTAATAGAAATAATTAATATGATGCAAACTGTGTTGAAGGAGGGATGGCTGGGGGAAGTCAGGAGAACCTCACTAACTTGCAGGAAGGGGTATCCAAAGGGGGAATTTGCCTCATGTTCTGCATGAGAGTATACACTCTGAGCATAGTCCTGACCTTAGAGCCTCTGCAACAACTGAAACAAATCAGCAAAATCACAAAATGCAACAAAAACAGGGAGATGGGAATTCTCACAAAAAGACAGTAAAAGGCAAAGGAAAAAACAGACAAAGGGAGGAAAAGAAGATGCTCAAAACAAAGAATATAGGATCAAGGATATGAGGAAAAATGGAAAACTAGTAACCAAGACAACACTCCTAAGAGAAAGAACAAACCTAGTAAGAAAAAACGAGAAGAAGCAAAAAAGAGACAAAATGCCCAAAATGATACAGAGCAACAGGTAGAACAGAATGGAGAGTGGGAAACCTGCAAAAAGTTTATTATGGTGTATGATCAACAAGCTATAGATATTGTTCTTCTACATACACAATATATGACACCACCACCTTGTGTACCTCCGGATAAGCAATTCATGAACTGCCAAATCAATCAAATGCCCAATATTGATGAATATGAGGTTGACAATTCTGAAGACAAAATTGATAGGGATAATCAATCTTTACTGCACTATGATGATGATGATGAGATTTGTGAGTCCTTAATTAAAGCTTTCAGCCCTCATGACAATCAGAATCTGGAAGATGAAATCCAACAATTTACTAAAAATCAGGGATTATCTCCAAGGGGACTACAACATGGAAAATTCCATTTCAAAAATCAAGACGTCAACACTGTCACAACAGGTAGACCAAATACTAGACTCTTCACTTCCAAATCATCTCAATGATTAGTACACTTATATGGAATGTGAGGGGGATCAACACTCAAGGGGTGTTGGAGAGAATCAAAATGCTCATGAAAATACATCATCTATCAATCATTGTTGTCTTGGAACCTTTCTCTAATAGTATCCATATACAACGTTTCAAAAACCAACTAGCTATGGAACATGTTGTAAGTAACAGTAATGGTAAAATCTGGCTATTTTGGGATTCTGAAACTGACTGTGTCATACTAGAAGAGGATGAACAACAAATCACATGTGAGATAAAACAAGATGAAGTCAACACAAAGTTTTTCACAACCTTTATGTATGCCAAGTTTAAGGATCATCAACGAAGACCTCTATGGGATAGAATGTTATATCATACTGGTGAAAATAACATACCATGGTGTTCAGTAGGTGATTTTAATGTTATTACTTCCATTCATGAAAAATTAGGAGGAGTTTCTTACAACATCAAAAAGAGTCTGGATTTTATTTCTGTTATTGAAGCATGTGATTTACTAGACTTGGGTTTCAGTGGACAGAAATTCACCTCGTCTAATAAGAGAGGCATACATCACATAATTTGGAAGAGGCTGGATAGAGGTTTTGTCAATGACCCTTGGCTGGAAAGAATGTCACAGACTACCATTACCCATTTACCTTCGGTGGGGTCTGATCACTGTCCACTATTGATGGAAATGAACAACAAAGAGGAAAATCACATCAAATACTTTAAGTTCCTCAATTGTTGGACTGATCAACCCAAGTTCCTAGACACTGTTAAAGCTTGCTGGTACAAAACTATGGAACGTAACAACATGTGGAAATTCCATCAGAAATTAAAAAGATTATCTAACACCCTTAGCTCTTGGTCAAGGGAGGGATTTGGAGACATCTTCACCAAAGTCAAGGAGTTTGAGGAGAAGGTCAAACAGGCTAAGGAAAATCTGATTCATGATAACACTGAAGCCAGTCAAACTTCTCTGCATGAACTGAATGCTGAATACATCAAATTTTTAAAGCTTGAGGACTGTTCAATGATGGTGATGCCAACACAAAATACTTTCATTCCTTGATAAGAGGAAGAAGAAGAAGATTGTTTATTCACAGGATTACCAGGGGGGATGGGAATGGACACAAGGAGATGACAACATTGTGGAAGCTGCCTGTGAACACTTCAATAACACCTTCACAGGAGAGAATAACCTTATTGATGAACAAGCTCTAAATTGCACTCCCAGAATAAATTACTCCGGATCAAAATATCACCCTCTCTGCTACTCCTACTTTGGATGAGTTAAAGGAAGTGGTATTTTCTATGAATCCTAATTCAGCAGCTGGTCCAGAAGGAATGAATGGGCAATTGTTTCACAAATTTTGGAGCATAATAAAACATGATTTGATGGGAGTGATACAAGCTTTTTTCAGTGGTCAAATGATACCAAAGTATTTCTCCCACTCATGCATTGTTCTGCTACCCAAAGTGAATAACCCCAGCAAACGCAAGAGTGTAGACCCATTAGTTTGTGCAACTTCACTAGCAAAATTATCTCCAAACTGATAAGCTCTAGACTAGGTCCCATTCTCCCTACTTTGGTTTCTCTTAACCAATCTGGTTTTGTAAAAGGAAGGATTATTTCAGAAAACATCATGTTAGCCTAGGAAATTATTCATCAGATAAGGAAACCTAATATTGGGAGTAATGTGATCATCAACTTAGATATGGCCAAGTCATATGATAGGGTATCTTTGTCCTACATTTGTCTAGTCTTGAGGAGAATGGGGTTTAATGAAGTATTCATTGACACGGTATGGAGGATCATGTCTAATAATTGATACTCGATTATTGTCAATGGTAAGAGGCATGGCTTCTTCCACTTAACTAGAGGGCTCAAAGAAGGTGACCCGCTATCTCCAGCCATATTTATTTTAGGTGTAGAGGTTCTTTCAAGATCACTTACAAATCTCCATTCCCAGACAGATTATCATAGTTTCTTGATGGAACAGAGAGCGCCCCAAGTGAACCATCTTAGTTTTGCAGACGATATTATCCTCTTCACTTCAAGAAGGCATAAGACTTTAAAACTTATTATGCAAACTCTGAAGTCGTATGAGGAAGTCTTAGGCCAACTGGTGAACAAAGACAAAAGTCATTTTATGATTCATTCTAATTCATTCAACAACACTAGAAACAGAATCAGAAGAGTGACTAGATTCAAACAGAAAGAGGGTCCTATTACTTTTCTGGGATGCCCTTTATTTGTTGGCAGGCCCAGAATCATCTATTTCTCTGATATTATCAACAAAGTGCTCAACAGAGTTACAGGTTGGCATACTAAAATCTTGAGTTAATGAGGTAGGTCTATCTTGATCAAACATGTCATATAATCCCTCCTAACTCACATACTATCTGCTGTCACTCCTCCTAGCATTGTCCTTAAACAGATCCAAAGCCTCATGGCTGACTTTTTTTGGGGTTGGAGAGACAACAACAAAAAATATCATTGGTCCTCTTGGAAGAATCTAAGCTTTCCTATTGAAGAAGGAGGTATTGGATTCAGAAATCTAGAAGATGTATGCAAGGCCTTCCAGTATAAACAATGGTGGGTTTTCAGAGCCAAGCAAATTTTGTGGGGAGATTTTTTGAAGGCTAAATACTGCCAGAGGTCCAATACTATTAGTAAAAAATGGAATAATAGAGACTCACTTAAATGAAAACAACTTATCCACAACAAACACAAAGTGGAAGAAAACATCCAATGGAAGATAATCCCAGCCACATGTTCTTTCTGGTGGGACAACTGGTTGGGCATTGGCCCCCTGGCTAGACTGTCAAACGAGAGTAAGAGGTTCAACAATGAAGTTGTTTCATCTTTCTGGATCAATGACCAATGGAACTGGAATAAGCTGATGCAACATGCCCCCCCAATGCCAATTAGCCAACATCCTAGCTACTGATATTCACATCCAACAGGGTATCCCAGATCATGCAATTTGGAAGCCATGCACAGATGGAAATTCACTTTCTCATCTGCTTGGAACTCCATTAGAGAAAACAGAAGAACTTCTATCTTCAAATCATTCATTTGGCACAATCGTATTCCTTTTAAAGCTTCCTTTCTTTTATGGAGAGTTTTAAGAGGTGAAATTCCAACTAACGAATGACTAACAGGCTTCAACATTGAGCCATCCAATTGTTTTTGTTGTAACAGGTCAGGCTTGGACACTATTCAGCACACCTTCAATAATGGATACTTTGCCACACACATATGGAGAAGTATTGCAGCAATGGTGGGCATAAACCCAGACCACACATCCCTTACTCACCTTCTAATGCAATGGTGGACAGCAAGACATAAAAATGCAGCTCACAGACTGCTTCTTCAAGCTACACCAATGGAACCTATGGAAGAACAGGTGCGCCAGTAAACATGGGGGGAAACAATCCAGCAGCAGTAGAGTAAAGTATGTTATCTACAAAGACGCTTACAGGCTCATGCAAACAACTTTCCCACACATCAACTGGCCTTCAAACTGGAGGGATTTAATTCAAATGGGAGAGAATTTAATCCATGAAACCAAGGTGCTGGTAGTGAGCTGGAAAAAACCATCGGAAAATTGGGTGAAGCTCAACACTGATGGCAGTGCATTGAGTAATCCTGGCAGAATAGGAGCAGGGGGCATTAAACGAAACAGCTAAGTAGAAATGGTGATAGCATTTGCAACACCACTGTGGGAAGGAACTAACAATCAAGTGGAATTGGAAGGTGCTATATTTGGCATGACATGGGCACTGGAATTTGACACAGAAACATACTACTGGAACTCGACTCACAGCTAGTACTATATTGGATCATGTCCAAAAACAAGCCACCATGGAACATACATACAAAGGAACAAAAGCTACAGACAGTCATACGCCAAACATAGGACTTCAGATGCAGACACACATAAAGAGAGGCCAACTTTGTAGATGATATTCTAGCAAAACATAGTCACGCACTGACTAGTCCTCAAATATACTTTAATAGTCAGCACATGCCAAAGGAAGAGAGAACATATCTTAATATGGATCTACAGGAAAAAGCAAATTTTAGAAGAAAGAAGCTCAAGAGAATTAAAGAACCTCCTTGAGTGAAGGTGCATCCTTTTCAACTTAGCTATATTATAAAATATAGCTCTTTTGATAGGATTAGTCTTTTACTTTATTTTAATTGTAATGGGAGAGTCTCCCTTGTTTATGTTTCCTAGATGCTTTGTATTGAGAGGAGTCCTCTCTTCTAGATGCTTAGTATTTTGGTTTCTCCTTTTTGTAAGGGGATGAGTCGATTTCCTTTTTTGGAAGTTGACTCAGAACCACCTTAGGCTTGGAGGTTAGGTCTATGCCCCCCTCCTTGTACTTATATTTTTATTTATGATAAGGCCTAGGGGTGTTGCTCAGCCCCTACCCCAAAATGCCAAAACCCAAACATTAAATACTAAAGAATAGATTTTAAACCTCAAATTCTAAACCCTAAGCCATATTTAAAAAAAACTACACCCTAACCTTAAACCCTAAGTCCAAGAAAAAAACTAAGTCTAAAATACAAAAACCCAGACATTAAACACTAAACCATTGATTTTAAACCTCAAATCCTAAACCACATACCCAAAAACCTAAAAAAAATAAAAAATAACCCAAACCCTAACCCTAACCCTAACCCTATCCTTAACCCTAACCCTAAACCCTAAACCCTAAACTCAAAGTCCAACATACCAAAACCCTAACATTGAACACTAAACCATAGTTATTGCAACTCAAATGCTTAACCCAAACCCTAAAACCTAAAAAAACTAAACCCTAACCTTAACCTAACCCTAACCCTAACCATTAACCTGAAACTCCAAGACCAATATCTGAAAACCCAGACATTAAACACTAAACCATAGATTTTAAACCTCAAATCCTAAACCACATACCCTAAAACCTGAAAAAACCTAAACCCTAACCCAAACCCAAACCCAAACCCTGACCCTAATCCTATCCTTAACCCTAACCCTAAACCCTAAACCCTAAACTCAAAGTCCAAAATACCAAAACCCTGACATTGAACACTAAACCATAGATATTACAACTCAAATCCTTAACCCAAACCATAAAACCTAAAAAAACTAAACTCTAACCCTAACCCTAAC
This sequence comes from Solanum sitiens, assembly GCA_016801875.1. NCBI lineage: Eukaryota > Viridiplantae > Streptophyta > Magnoliopsida > Solanales > Solanaceae > Solanum > Solanum sitiens. The sequence continues at coordinate 265,764 of JABWTJ010000347.1, read as the reverse complement.
CCTAACCCTAAACTATTAACCCAAAACCCCTAGCCCAAACTACCAAAACCCAAATATTAAACACTAAACCATAGATTTTATACCAAAAATCATAAACCCCAAAACCTAAAACCTAAAAAAAAAAACTAGACCCTAACCCTATCCTTAACCTTAACCCTAAATCCAATGCCCAAAATACCAAAACCTTAACATAAAAGACTAAACGATAGATATTACAACTCAAATAACCTAAAACCCTAAAACTTAAAAAATGACCAAAACCTAAACCTAACCCTAACATTAAACCTAACACTAACCCTACCATGAACACTAAACCCAAAGCCCAAAATCCAAAAACCCAAATATTAAACACTAAGCAATAGATTTTAAACGTCAAATCCTAAACCCTGAATCATAAAACCTAAAAAGAACCTACACCCTAAACCTAAACCCTAAATCCAAAAAAAACCTTAGTCCAAAATATAAAAAATTGAGAGATTAAACACTAAACCATAGATTTTAAACATCAAATCCTAAATCACGATTCTTAAAACCTAAAAAAAACTAAACCCTAACCCAAACCCTAACCCTAACCCTAAACCATTAACCCAAAACCCCAAGCCCAAAATATAAAAACCGAAACATTAAACATTAAACCAAAGATTTTAAACCGAAAATTCTAAACCCCAAAACCTAAAAAAATACTAAACCCTAACCCTAACCCTAACCCTAACCCTATATTTAACCCTAACTCTAAGCCCTAAACCCTAAACCCAAAGCGCAAAATACCAAAACCCTAACATTGAACACTAAACCTTCGATGTTACAACTCAAATCCTTAACCTCAAACACTAAAACCTAAAAAACAAGCTAAACCCTAACCCTAACCCTAACCCTACCATAAATCCTAAACCCCAAGCCCAAAACACCAAAATTCAAACATTAAACACAAAACATTTGATATTAAACCTCAAATCCTAAACCCTAAGCGCAAAAACCTAAGAAAACCCAAAACCCTAACCCTAATCTTAACCCTAACCCTATTCTTAACCATAAACCCTAAGCCCAATATACCAAAGCCCAAACATTACATACTAAACAGTAGATTTTAAACCTCAAATGTTAAACCATGAACCATAAAACATAAAAAAAAACCTACATCCTAACCTTAATCCTAACCCTAACCCCAACCCTATACCCTAAACCCTAAACCCTAAGTCTAAATATGAAAACCCAAACATTAAACACTAAACCATATATTTTAAATCTCAAATCCTAAACCACAAACCTAAAACCACAAAAAAACCTAAACCCTAACCGTAACACTAACGTTAACTCTAACCCTAACCCTAAACCATTAACCCAAAACATTAAGCCCAAAATACCTCAACGTAAACATTAAACACTAAACCATAGATTTTAAACCAAAAATCCTAAACACCAAAATGTAAAACCTAAAAAAACCTAAAACCTAACCATAACACTATCCCTAACACAAACCCTATCCCTAACCCTATCCTTAACCCTAACCCTAAACCCTAAACCCTAAATCCAAAGCACAAAATACAAAAACCCTAACATTTAACACTAAACCATAGATATTACAACTCAAATCCTTAACCCCAAACCCTAAAATCTAAAAACAACCAAAACCCTAACCCAAAACCCTAAACCCTAAATCCAAAGCACAAAATACAAAATACCCCAAGCCCAAAATATTAAACTCTCTTTCTCTAAATATTCTCTCTAAAAAAATGGTAATTTCTTCTTGTACAAGGGCTAGTCGGATGCCGAACAGACTCACCTGATGACGAGTGAGACGCCGGCAGTCGAACCCAAGACTCCAGAAGCAAAGATAAGTGAGCGGGAAGGTCAAAATATCACGGTCAGGACCTCGCCGGAGACGAACACGGAAAATCATTTTCCACCGACAATACTCATCGTTGTCGCGGATTCCGACGGCGCCAGTGTGTTACATTCACCGGAAAACAATATGGTGAGTGAAGAAACAAATGTTGAAGCGAATCGAACTCCTACTCAAAAGCTCAACTCATCTAAAAAATCAGAGATGTCTATTTCACCAGCTCAAATTGAAATGCAATATCCATATAGAACAATGGAGAAAGCACCTGCTCAAATCAAAACTCAGAACACAGCTGGAGCGATAGAAGAACTAAGTTTCAAAGTCAGCGAACTACTCTTCAACAATCAGCAGCTTACAAGCTCCACCAAAAACTCAAAATGTAGCTGGAAATGTAACCGGACTCGAGGAAGTCTATGCGCAGAATAGGAGTGGAGTTAGTGACTTTTTCAAAGGTTCAACTAGTAGAGAACAATCTACTCCAAAATCTGTAACTCAGGTATCCGATGAAGTGCAGGAAATCAACTCAGACGGTCTAGCAGAAACAGAACATAACGAAGCTCAGGCAACTGAAAGTTCTAACAGAACTCGGGTTCCATCCAAACTGAATGACCAAACTCGGATTCCTAATGGTCGTGCAGGCATGGAGAATGCGAGACAAAGCTACAATCACCAACAGGAGCAAAAGGAGCAAGAAAGTGGACAAGAACCAGCCCCCTATACGATTGTGCAATCTTATGCTGCGAAGTTGCGGTTTAATCAAGCCAAAAAAGAAGTTACAATCGTGTTGAATAATCCTATCCAGACTACTAGAAAAGTTTATCCGGCAGTACTCATTGATGTGGATGATTATTACATAAAACTAGCAGCCAGCTGCAAGTTTACATTGGTTTGAAAATTCACTAACATTATGCCTAAAATGGAGCTTGTTCATAAGAGTTTTATCCGAAAAACGCAGTTAGCTGGAGGGGTGAAGATATCTTATTTTAATTCAAGATATGTGTATATAGATTTGGATAATGAAATGGATTATCAAATGAATTGGACAAAACTTCGAATGACTATTGAAGGGTAGCTTATGCGCATTAAAAAATGGACTCCGGACTTCACTCTGGATGAGGAAACTTCTCTAGTGCCTATTTGGGTGAGTCTACCAAGCATTCCCTGGCATTGTTATGACAAAGTCTTGTTGAGAACGGTGTTGGAATCAGTTGGCAAAGTACTATATTTGGATCACCTTCATCACAACGAACACGAGGCAGCATCATTCGAGTGAAGGTCCAGGTTGATCTAACTAAGGAACTACCAGTCCATGTGTGGTTAGGCTTCAAGAACTCACATCCTAATAAAGGGCGTTGGATCAAAGTGTAGTATGAAGATATCCCCCCATATTGTATGCAGTGCAAATATCAAGGCAATACAGATTACCAATGCACTATTAGGAGAAGGGAAGAGGACAGTAGCAACAATGGAATTCAGGTAAGAGAAAACAGGTTAATGGAGCAGGAGAGTAAGCCACAATCAGGTCTAGGAAGGCAGCAAAATCAGCAGCAGATTGGGACTGAAGTGAACCTCCCAGGAAAGAAAAAAGCAGTGCTCAATTTGGAACAAAGGCAACATGACACAATTCAAATTCATACTAGGCAAGGCACACAAGAGGACACAACAATCCAATGGCAGACACAAAAGAAGAGACAACATAATTATTGGGATGAAAACAACACCAACATGATATGGAGGACTACATCACCTCAACGCAAAGAAAATGTTATCAAAAACAATGACAATGCAGGTAAAGATAGTATAATTCCTTTAAGTACTAGTAATACTTACAACTCTCTTGCTGCGGAAGAACAAGTGGAACAAATACCACAAAATGTAGAAGTCAAGGACAACCGTGAAGATCAACATACATTAAGATAGGACACACCAAAGGCAGCAAACAAAAGTGATCCAAAAGCAGCTATACAACAACAGAACAATAGGGAATCAATAACTAAGACAAGCAAGAACTCAAAGGAGAACCAGGGGATCACCAATCCGAAATAGTGAAATTCCAAGATAACAAAGTAGACACACCTACATTAAGACAAGAGATTCCTAAGGTAGGTATTAAAACTGACTCAAAAACAGCTTTACAGTACCATAACAACTATGAGACAGCGACTACGACAATCAAGAGCCCAAGTATCGACTTCTCTCTCCCCACAGCCAAGCAGCCCCATAGTAATAATATTGAAGATTGTATAACTGTTGGGACAGCTAATGTAGTTACTGGAGGTAAGGGAAGAGATGGTTGGGAGAAACGTTTTAATGTGCAGGAAGGGGAAACCATAGGGAGGGGGGACAGATTGATGGATAAGGATAATATGCAGCAACCAACAGAGGGTACTAAAAATCAAGATCAAAATGAAAATAAGAGTCAAAACAGGCCGAGTAAAAAGAGAAGAGAAGCCATTAAGAGACAGAAACAAAGGGATGCAGGGTTACAAGGAGATACAAATCAAGCTCAAATGGTAAAAAAGTTACAAGGAGATGAGAAATAAAATTCATATTATGATGTCGTAAATTCGGAAGATGAATATGACACTGACAATCAATCCTTGAATGAATTTGATAAAAATGATGATGGGGGAAACTGCAGAGCATTTGATTAAGGGTTTTGGCTCCACATTGTAAAATGAGCATCATGCCGAGATACAAGAAGTTACAGATCAACATGGCTCTCTCTGTAACAACCCTAAAATGGATATGCTAAGTAATGCTTAATGTGTCTAGAATGCCTACGATTAGACCGGGTCACACGGATTGATGCGCGTAGAACCAGACCTCTGAACCCTTGCAACAGCCAAGCCAACTAACTTGGGGATTTAGTTGAGCTAGGAAAGGTTGGGTCCATCCATGTAGGGCTCCCGAATATGAAGATTTAGCCGGATGAGTCTTTACCGGACTTAAAAAGGGGAAATCTTAAGTTTGGAGGGTCTAGGGGTAAAATGGTCTTTTTCTAGGCTAAGGGTAGTATCGTAATTACCCTAAATATGTAATCAATTATTTAATTAATATGGTTAAGGGGCAATTTGGGTAGAGGTGGCCGAAATTAACCTTTAAGCAAAATCTACCTCCACCCGGGTTCGAGCCTTGGTGGAAGCAATGATTAAATTGATTTAGTTTTATTAAGTGAATTAGTTGAATTAATTAATATTTAAAAAGATTATTTAAGTAAGGGAAAATAAGAATTTTTAATACAAAAATAATAATAATAAAATTAATAAAAAAATGAGGAGTCCTAGTTTGACTGAGTCTCCACCTAACTCTCCTAATCCTAATCATAATTCTAATCCTCTCATTCTCAGGTATCTCACTCTCATTCTCACGTTTTTTATCATTAAAATAACTAAAAATAATAGTTCTTCACTCTTGAAGAACTTACACACAAAACCTCAAACGAAAAACTAAGCTAAAAACGAAAATCAACAACAAGTTCTTGACGGAATTGTGCTTGAAGTTTCGATGGTGAGGCTTGGTTTCTTAGTAAATTGGCAGCATTTAATCAAGTTTTCAATGACATTAAGGTATGGGTTTTCCTCTCTCTGGTCCCTTTCCGAAGATACCCCTTAAGATTCATATTATTCATCCGAAAACTAGGATTGTTTCCCTTTTTGCATGCCCCTGTCACTATCTCCCAATGAATCGTAGGTTGGGTATGATTGCTGGTAGATTTAGGTGTATGCTATGTTTTCTTGATGAATATGATTATGTTTGTGTACTTGAAATCGTATGAAAGACAACCCATATGTTTGAAATTTTGTGCAAGTGTGTGTGTGCAAGCATGTTAGAATAACTAAAGTTCTCGGGTTAAGGCTCCAAAATTTATAATGTTATAGTTGTTATTTTACGTGCATAAACCTAGGTAAATCATAATGTTCATTAAAATGGTAGTGTGGCTGATTTGAGTAGCAATCTTTTGGCTAAAAGAATCTATGAAAAATGCACCCCAAAAAGTGTTAAATGATCTATGAATTTCCCTAAGATTTCAAGTGAAAATGTTGGTGAAAATAAGCTAAAAAAAATGACTAAATTTCCAGCAAACTAACAAGTTTGGTTTAGCTAAATAATGATGAATAAATCTGGAAAATTTTAGAGTGTAAAGGGATGAGGCCACCAGGATTTGAACCTGTGACCTCACCCGTGAATTTGCCTTAAAAACGTGAAAAAAATGGAAATGGGTTCAAGGGGAATAGATATTGGGTGTGCTGGCTGGAAATGTAGGAAACAAGAAAATTAATAAAATAAAATGGGAGGCGTGGGAATCGAACCCGCAACCTCCAGGCAGCAAGTGAAGTGAAAGAAATATAAAAGAAAGGAAATGTGAGACGTGGGAATCGAACCCACAACCTCAAGGCTGTGAAGGAGAGTAAAGGAGAAAGGGAAAATAAAAGAAAATAAAGTGACGTTGTGGGGGCTCGATCCCACAACATCACTGCCAACGCATAGATAGTCAACATCTAAATGAAAATAAAATAAGGAGATTGTGGGGGTTCGAACCCACAACCTCTCAGTCCCAAGCGAATAAAAGAAAAATAAAGAGAGGCTGTGGGGGTTTGATCCCACAACCTCATGGTTAATGCGAAGTAGACAAGGAAAATAAATAGGAAAATAAAAGAGGGCTGTGGGGGTTCGAACCCACAACCCCTCGGCCAAGGGAGAGAGTTTCTAAAGAAAAGGAACTAAAAAAAAAAGAAATGTTGATGTTGGGGCTCGATCTAGGGTCCCATTGTCATGAGGATTAAAAAAAAATCAAGGAAAAATGTAAGTGTTGTCCAAGGGATTCGAACTTGGGTTCCCTTGCCCAAATTTCCATATTGATACATAAGTAATACGTAAATTAAATGTTCAAGAATAATGCCACTTACTTAGATCGAAATCGAGATCTTGGCATACATACAAGATACATAAGTCTTGTACGACATAATCTTAGGAAGATATAAGTCACTTAACAAACTATGAATGAAGTCTCATGGCTTGTATGTATAGACCCATAAGTCTAGCATACGTTTAAAAATAAGTGAACCTAAGATGTATGTAATGAAATGAAGTAACCCTAGAAGGGTTAAGTACGAGTGTAAAACACACTAAATGGCAGAGTACATTGGCATACGATGAAATGATTATTATGTAATGAAATGATGAAACCCTAGAAGGGTTAACTAAGAGTGTGAAACACACAAATGGCCAAGTGCATTGGCATATGATGAAATGAACATTCACATAAAATGGGGTGAGTAATTATGAAGAGTAATTGTGCTAATGTTAATGAATGTGGTGACAACATGATATGAGGCTAATGTAAAAGATGAGAACAATCTCAAATGAGCCTAAGTAATTGTTACCAAAACGTTCTCACCTATGAGAGTGTAAAGTTAATGAAGAGACCAGTCTCTATGAACACTCTAATGAAAGTATTGAGATTAACACACTTAATACTAATTATGAGATGAGAAATCATCTATTGAGCTATGATGTCCTCATACTAGAAGCCATCTTCCATGACGTATAAGTTGAATGTAATGGAAATTTATACTGAGCACCGATAGACTAGCTATGAGCGGTGATGCCTTCTTTTGGGAAGGGCATAGGTTCACGTAACTCTCATGAGATGAGACTGTCCGTCATGCCGGGTATGGGTCTCCTTATATCTCCTAGTCTTCGAACCTATACTGCCAATATAGGGATCTGGCGGGGTTAAATTCCCATGTACGCTAGCATGTTTTGGGTCACTTTAGCCGATGATTCCACCTCTTTTCGGTGTGGGGGAGACACTGGATTTCATGATGCTCACATGATCTATGTCGGTTAAATTTCAAGTTCCCAATGAATGAATGAGGCCAGCCTCAAATGATGCACATAATGAAATGAATGATACCAAAGGTGTTAGGATAGGATAATAAAGAGGGGAGCTAGACGCAAGTAATGACACTAGGTTATTCTTTATCATTGCACAGCAAACACGATGAAAGTGTTAAACTACATCCTAGGTATAGCTAGTGTTCACACCGGCCTATGAACAAAATGAAATGAAGTACGTATGAATAAATGAAGCAGACTCTGTGTTTTCTAATGAAGACTCCCTAGTTGAGGTCCCATATGTTTAGCCCTCATTTTGGAAAGTCTTAATGTCAGGTCCATGATTCAAATGTCTCATGGCCTATGAATGAATGTTATAAAAGACGTTATGTGCTATATGCAATATGATATGTACTATGTGTAAGATGATATATGCTCTGTGCAATATGATAAGTATGATGATGCATGTTACTCTCATGGCATGACTTTCCTAATCCAAATTTGGAAAGATCACTGACTTTCCTAATCCAAATTTGGAAAGCTCACTAACTTTCGTAATCCCAATTTAGCAAGTCCACTGACTTGACTTTCCATAATCATGTTGCTAGGAAAGAGCTATTCTTACTCCTGCATGTCCTTGGTGTGTGCTTTCATATACCCATACTTAGTACAAGTGTGTACTAATCCCATACAACTCTATATTTTTAGGTGCAGGCACAGGTGGACGCTAGAGCTTACACGTTGACGTTGCAGCTATCCGGACGTGGAGCTTTCATACGAACTTGGTAGTCCCTCATGCTTTCGAGGATGTATACTGTTATTATCTAGCTTAGATGTAGGCTTTAGCTAGTGGAGCATGTTCCACTAGTGTTTTTTTCCACTTTCATTTCAGACTTTGTATTGGTGCCGTTTTGGCAGAAATACGTTTAATGCAATTACGAACTGTTTCTTTCATTTGATTATCGCTATATTAGATGGTTGATTTGTGAACGCCTATGATGTTAAGTTTAAAATGTTTAGCATGAAATAAGAAAACAAAAAGTTCAAATTTTCCGCTAAAATTAACCTAGATGAATTAAGAATGACGTATGTAGGCTTGTTTGCGACCTCTGAGAGGTCAACGACGCCAGTCTCTTTTGGGGTCTAGATTCCGATCGTGACAAAGTTGGTATCAGATCACTAGGTTAAATTCCGACGATAATAAATTCACATCAACCACATCGAGTAGTTTCTAAGTCTTGGTAGTGAAGTGCACCACTATCCTGAATTAGAGAATGCATGATGCGTAGGAAAATTTCCCTTCTTCTACTCTTTTCGTGCTATCTAGAGCTTTGACACTTTGTGTCATTCTAAGTATCTAACTTCCTTCTTGTGTGTGCGCGTAGAAGAATACACACAAGAATTATAATGGCCAAGTGGTCTAAGGCGTCAGACTCAAGATCTGGCATTCCCAAGAAGGGGCAGTGATAGAAATGCCCAACGTGAACGAAAGACGTTTGATAAGAGTGGTTGTTCGCATGAAGGTGAGTGCATGGTAGGTTCTAAAGCCTGCTATGAGTATTGATGAAGAGGAGAAGGCTAAGTTGGCTAATTACTAGCTCAAGGAGATATCTTAGGTATGTATTACTTCATAAATGCTAGACTACCATAGACTATCGAAACAGGGTAGTAAGGTTAAGTTTCCGAATAAGTTAGAGTTAAAATGAATTCATGGTTGCATGTTATGTTGCTGTTTTTGTATAGCGTGGACATGATTTTTGTGTTGCATGAGGTGTGAGGTGCATCAAGTTATGTGCGATTGAGAAGGAAGTTCCTCAATCTCAAATATGAAGCTTCAGATAAGCTTGAGTAATATGCATTATCCAGAGTAAGTGTGAAACAGAAATTCACAAGGAGTAAAGTCTCAAGTATGTTAAGATATCTTTGAAAATCACCCTCTTTATTTTAAAATGATGTTTAGTGTCATTCGGGGACGAATGTTCCTAAGGGGGGGGTATAATGTAACAACCCTAAAAATGGATATGCTAAGTAATGCTTAATGTGTCTAGAATGCCTACGAATAGATCGGGTTTACACGGATTTATGCGCGTAGAACCAGACCTCTGAACCCTTGCAACAGCCAAGCCAACTAACTTGGGGAGTTAGTTGATATGGGAAAGGTTGGGTCCAGCCATGTAGGGCTCCCGAATATGAAGATTTACCCGGATGAGTCTTTACCGGACTTAAAAAGGGGAAATCTTAAGTTTGGAGGGTCTAGGGGTAAAATGGTCTTTTTCCAGGGTAAGGGTAGTATCGTAATAACCCTAAATATATAATTAATTATTTAATTAATATGGTTAAGGGGCAATTTGGGTAGAGGTGGCCGAAATTAAACTTTAAGCAAAATCTAGCTCCACCCGGGTTCGAGCCTTGGTGGAAGCAATGATTAAATTGATATAATTTTATTAAGTGAATTAGTTGAATTAATTAATATCTAAAAATATTATTTAAGTAAGGGAAAAATCAGATTTTTAATAAAAATAATAATAATAATAAAATTAATAAATAATGAGGAGTCCTAGTTTGACTTAGTCTCCACCTAACTCTCCTAATCCTAATCATAATCCTAGTCCTCTCATTCTCACGTCTCTCACTCTCATTATCACGTTTTTTATCATTACAATAACTAAAAACAATAGTTCTTCACTCTTGAAGAACTAACACACAAAAACGCAAACGAAAAACTAAGCTAAAAACGAAAATCAACAACAAGTTCTTGACGGGATTGTGCTTGAAGTTTCGATGGTGAGGCTTGGTTTCATGGTAAATTGGCATCATTTAAACAAGTTTTCAATGACATTAAGGTATGGTTTTTCCTCTCTCTTGGTCCCTTTCCGAAGAGACCCCTTAAGGTTCATATTATTCATCCAAAAACTAGGATTGTTTCCCCTTTTGCATACCCCTGTCAGTAGCTCCCAATGAATCGTAGGTTGGGTATGATTGCTGGTAGATTTAGGTGTATGTTATGTTTTCGTGATGAATATGATTATGTTTGTGTACTTGAAATCATATGAAAGACAACCCATGTGTTCGAAATTTTGTGCAAGTGTGTGTGTGCAAGCATGTTAGAATAACAAAAGTTCTCGGGTTAAGGCTCCAAAATTTATAATGTTATGGTTGTTATTTTACGTGCATAAACCTATGTAAATCGTGATGTTGATTAAAGTGGAAGTGTGGATGATTTGAGTATCAATCTTTTGGCTAAAAGAATCTATGAAAAATGCACCCCAAAAAGTGTTAAATGATCTACGAATTTCCCTAAGATTTCAAGTGAAAATGTTGGTGAAAATAAGCTTAAAAAATGAATAAATTTCTAGCAAACTAACAAGTTTGGTTTAGCTAAATAATGATGAATAAATCTGGAAATTTTTAGAGTATAAAGGGATGAGGCCACCAGGATTCGAACCTGTGAACTCACTCGTGAATTTGCCTTAAAACGTGAAAAATATTGAAATGGGGTCAAGGGAAATCGATATTGGGTCTGCTGGCTGGAAATGTAAGAAACAAGAAAATTAATAAAATAAATTGGGAGGCGTGGGAATCGAACCCACGACCTCCAGGCAGCGAGTGAAGTGAAAGAAAAATAAAAGAAAGGAAATGTGAGGCGTGGGAATCGAAGCCACGACCTGAAGGAGAGTAAAGGAGAAAGGGCAAATAAAAGAAAATAAAGTGAGGTTTTGGGGGCTCGATCCCACAACCTCACTGCCAACGCATAGATAGTCAACATCTAAATAAAAATAAAATAATGAGGCTGTGGGGATTCGAACCCACAACCTTTCAGTCCCAAGCGAATAAAAAAAAAATAAAGAGAGGCTGTGGGGGTTTGATCCCACAACCTCATGGTTAATGCGAAGTAGACAAGAAAAATAAATAGGAAAATAAAAGGGGGCTGTAGGGTTCAAACCCACAACCCCTCGGCCAAGGGAGAGAGTTTCTAAAGAAAAGGAACTAAAAAAAAAGAAATGCTGATGTTGGGGCTCGATCTAGGGTCCCAATGTCATGAGGATTAAAAACAAAATCAAGGAAAAATGTAAGTGTTGTCCAAGGGATTCGAACTTGGGTCCCCTTGCCCAAATTTCTGTATTGATACATAAGTCATACGTGAATTAGATGTTAAAGAATAATGCCACTTACTTAGATCGAAATCGAGATCTTGGCATCCATACAAGATACATAAGTCTTGCACTACATAATCTTAGGAAGATATGAGTCACTTAACGAACTATGAATGAAGACTCATGGCTTGTATGTATAGACCCATAAGTCTAGCATACGTTTAAAAATAAGTGAACCTAAGATGTATGTAATGAAATGAAGTAACCCTAGAAGGGTTAAGTACGAGTGTAAAACACACTAAATGGCAGAGTGCATTGGCATACGATGAAATGATTATTATGTATGAATTGATGAAACCCTAGAAGGGTTAAGTAAGAGTGTGAAACACACAAATGGCCAAGTGCATTGGCATATGATGAAATGAACATTCACGTAAAATGGGGTGAGTAATGATGAAGAGAAATTGTGCTAATGTTAATGAATGTGGTGACAACATGATATGAGGCTAATGTAAAAGATGAGAACAATCTCAAATGAGCCTAAGTAATTGTTACCAAAACGTACTCACCTATGAGAGTGTAAAGTTAATGAAGAGACCAGTCTCTATGAACACTCTAATGAAAGTATTGAGATTAACACACTTAATACTAATGATGAGATGAGAAATCATCTATTGAGTTATGATGTCCTCATACTAGAAGCCATCTTTCATGACGTATGAGTTGAATGTAATGGAACTTTATAATGAGCACCGTTAGACTAGCTATGAGCGGTGCTGCCTTCTTTTGGGAAGGGCAGAGGTTCACGTAACTCTCATGAGATGAGACTGTCCGGCATGCCAGGTATGGGTCTCCTTATATCTCCTAGTCTTTGAACCTATACTGCCAATATAGGGATCTGGCGGGGTTAAATTCCCATGTACGCTAGCATGTTTTAGGTCACTTTAGCCGGTGATTCCACCTCTTTTCGGTGTGGGGGAGACACTGGATTTCATGATAATCACATGATCTATGTCGGTTAAAGTTAAAGTTCCCAATGAATGAATGAGGCCAGCTTCAAATGATGCACATAATGAAATGACTGATACCCAAGGTGTTAGGATAGGATAATCAAGAGGTGAGCTAGACGCAAGCAATGACACTAGGTTATTCTTGATCATTGCACAGCAAACCCGATGAAAGTCTTAAACTACATCCTAGGTATAGCTGGTGTTCACACTGGCCTATGAACAAAAGGAAATGAAGTACGTATAAATGAATGAAGCAGACTCTGTGTTTTCTAATAAAGACTCCCTAGTTGAGGTCCCATATGTTGAGCCCTCATTTTGGAAAGTCTTAATGTCAAGTCCATGATTCAAAGGTCTCATGGCATATGAATGAATGTTATAAAAGACCTTATGTGCTATATGCAATATGATATGTGCTATGTGTAAGATGATATATGCTCTGTGCAATATGATAAGTATGATGATGCATGTTACTCTCATGGCATGACTTTCCTAATCCAAATTTGGAAAGCTCACTGACTTTCCTAATCCAAATTTGGAAAGCTCACTGACTTTCCTAATCCCAATTTGGCAAGTCCACTGACTTGACTTTCCATAATCATGTTGCTAGGAAAGAGCTATTCTTACTCATGCATGTCCTTGGTGTGTGATTTCATATACCCATACTTAGTACAAGTGTGTACTAATCCCATACAACTCTATATTTTTAGGTGCAGGCACAGGTGGACGCTAGAGCTTACAGGTTGGCGTTGCAACTATCCGGACGTGGAGCTTTCATCCGAACTTGGTAGGCCCTCATGCTTTTGAGGATGTCTACTGTTATTATCTAGCTTAGATGTAGGCTTTAGCTAGTGGAGCATGTTCCACTAGTGTTTCTCTTCGCTTTTATTTAAGACTTTGTATTGGTGCCATTTTGGCAAAAATACGTTTAATGCAATGACGAACTGTTTCTTTCATTTGATGATCTCTCTATTAGATGGTTGATTTGTGAATGCTTATGATGTTAAGTTTAAAATGTTTAGCATGAAATAAGAAAATAAAAAGTTCAAATTTTCCGCTAAAATTAACCTAGATGAAGTAAGAATGACGTATGTAGGCTTGCCTGCGACCTCTGAGAGGTCAACGACGCCGGTCTCGTCTGGGGTCTAGATTCCGATCGTGACAAAGTTGGTATCAGAGCACTAGGTTAAATTCCGAGGATAATAAGTTCACATCAACCACATCGAGTAGTTTCTAAGTCATGGTAGTGAAGTGCACCACTATCCTGAATTAGAGACTGCATGATGCGTAGGAAAATTTCCCTTCTTCTACTCTTATCGTGTTATCTAAAGCTTTGACACTTTGTGTCATTCTAAGTATCTAACTTCCTTCTTGTGTGTGCGCGTAGAAGAATACACACAAGAATTAGGATGGCCAAGTGGTCTAAGGCGTCAGACTCAAGATCTGGCATTCCCAAGAAGGGGCAGTGATAGAAATGCCCAGCATGAACGAAAGACGTCTGATAAGAGTGGTTGTTCGCATGGAGGTGAGTGCATGATAGGTTCTAAAGCCTGCTATGACTATTGATGAAGAGGAGAAGGCTAAGTTGGCTAATTACTAGATCAAGGAGATGTCTTAGGTATGGATTACTTCATAAATGCTAGACTACCATAGACTATCGAAACAGGGTAGTAAAGTTAAGTTTCCGAATAAGTTAGAGTTAAAATGAATTCATGGTTGCATGTTATGTTGTTGTTTTTGTATAGCGTGGACATGATTTTTGTGTTGCATGAGTTGTGAGGTGCATCAAGCTAAGTCCGATTGAGAAGGAAGTTCCTCAATCTCAAATATCAAGCTTCAGATAAGCTTGAGTAATATGCATTATCCAGAGTAAGTGTGAAACAGAAATTCAGAAGGAGTAAAGTCTCATGTATGTTAAGATATCTTTGAAAATCACCCTCTTTATTTTAAAATGATGTGTAGTGTCATTCGGGGACGAATGTTCCTAAAGGGGGGGGGGGGGGGGGATAATGTAACAACCCTAAAAATGGATATGCTAGGTAATGCTTAATGTGTCTAGAATGCCTACGAATAGATCGGGTTTACACGGATTGATGCGCGTAGAACCAGACCTCTGAACCCTTGCGACAGCCAAGCCAACTAACTTGGGGAGTTAGTTGATATGGGAAAGGTTGGTTCCAGCCATGTAGGGCTCCCGAATATGAAGAATTACCCGGATGAGTCTTTACCGGACTTAAAAAGGGGAAATCTTAAGTTTGGAGGGTCTAGGGGTAAAATGGTCTTTTTCCAGGGTAAGGGTAGTATCGTAATTACCCTAAATATGTAATTAATTATTTAATTAAAATGGTTAAGGGGCAATTTGGGTAGAGGTGGCCGAAATTAACCTTTAAGCAAAATCTAGCTCCACCCGGGTTCGAGCCTTGGTGGAAGCAATGATTAAATTGATTTAATTTTATTAAGTGAATTAGTTGAATTAATTAATATTTAAAAAAATTATTTAAGTAAGGGAAAAATCATATTTTTAATAAAAAAAAAAATAAAATTAATAAATAATGAGGAGTCCTAGTTTGACTTAGTCTCCACCTAACTCTCCTAATCCTAATCATAATCCTAATCCTCTAATTCTCAGGTCTCTCACTCTCATTCTCACGTTTTTTATCATTAATATAACTAAAAATAATAGTTCTTCACTCTTGAAGAACTTACACACAAAAACTCAAAGGAAAAACTAAGCTAAAAACGAAAATCAACAACAAGTTCTTGACGAGATTGTGCTTGAAGTTTCGATGGTGAGGCTTGGTTTCATGGTAAATTGGCATCATTTAAACAAGTTTTCAATGACATTAAGGTATGTGTTTTCCTCTCTCTTGGTCCTTTTCCCAAGGGACCCCTTAAGGTTCATATTATTCATCCGAAAACTAGGATTGTTTCCCCTTTTGCATGCCCCTGTCACTAGCTCCCAATGAATCACAGGTTGGCTATGATTGTTGGTAGATTTAGGTGTATGTTATATTTTCGTGATGAATATGATTATGTTTGTGTACTTGAAATCGTATGAAAGACAACCCATGTGTTCAAAATTTTGTGCAAGTGTGTGTGTGCAAGCATGTTACAGTAACTAAAGTTCTCGGGTTAAGGCTCCAAAATTTATAATGTTATGGTTGTTATTTTACGTGCATAAACCTATGTAAATCGTGATGTTCATTAAAATGGAAGTGTGGCTGATTTGAGTATCAATCTTTTGGCTAAAAGAATCTATGAAAAATGCACCCCCAAAAGTGTTTAATGATCTATGAATTTCCCTAAGATTTCAAGTGAAAATGTTGGTGAAAATAAGCTAAAAAAATGACTAAATTTCTAGCAAACTAACAAGTTTGGTTTAGCTAAATAATGATGAATAAATCTGGAAATTTTTAGAGTGTAAAGGGATGAGGCCACCAGGATTCAAACCTGTGACCTCACCCGTGAATTTGCCTTAAAAACGTGAAAAAAATGGAAATGGGGTCAAGGAGAATCGATATTGGGTGTGCTGGTTGGAAATGTAAGAAACAAGAAAATTAATAAAATAAAATGGGAGGCGTGGGAATCGAACCCACGACCTCCATGCAGCGAGTGAAGTAAAAGAAACATAAAAGGAAATGTGAGGCGTGGGAATCGAACCCACGACCTGAAGGCTGTGAAGGAGAGTAAAGGAGAAAGGGAAAATAAAAGAAAATAAAGTGAGGTTGTGGGGGCTCGATCCCACAACCTGACTGCCAACGCATAGATAGTCAACATCTAAATGAAAATAAAATAAGGAGGCTGTGGGGATTCGAACCCACAATCTCTCAGTCCCAAGCGAATAAAAGAAAAATAAAGAGAGGCTGTGGGGGTTTGATCCCACAACCTCATGGTTAATGCGAAGTAGACAAGAAAAATAAATAGGAAAATAAAAGGGGGCTGTGGGGTTCGAACCCACAACCCCTCGGCCAAGGGAGAGAGTTTCTAAAGAAAAGGAACTAAAAAAAAGAAATGTTGATGTTGGGGCTCGATCTGGGGTCGCAATGTCATGAGGATTAAAAACAAAATCAAGGAAACATGTAAGTGTTGTCCAAGGGATTCGAACTTGGGTTCCCTTGCCCAAATTTCCGTATTGATACATAAGTCATACGTGAATTAAATGTTCAAGAATAATGCCACTTACTTAGATCAAAATTGAGATCTTGACATACATAAAAGATACATAAGTCTTGTACTACATAATCTTAGGAAGATATGAGTCACTTAACGAACTATGAATGAAGACTCATGGCTTGTATGTATAGACCCATAAGTCTAGCATACGTTTAAAAATAAGTGAACCTAAGATGTATGTAATGAAATGAAGTAACCTTACAATGGTTAAGTACGAGTGTAAAACACACTAAATGGCCAAGTGCATTGGCATACGATGAAATGATTATTATGTAATAAAATGATGAAACCCTAGAAGAATTAAGTAAGAGTGTGAAACACAGAAATGTCCAAGTGCATTGGCATATGATGAAATGAACATTCACATAAAATGGGGTGAGTAATTATGAAGAGCAATTGTGCTAATGTTAATGAATGTGGTGACAACATGATATGAGGCTAATGTAAAAGATGAGAACAATCTTAAATGAGCCTAAGTAATTGTTACCAAAACGTACTCACCTATGAGACTGTAAAGTTAATGAAGAGACCAGTCTCTATGAACACTCTAATGAAAGTATTGAGATTAACACACTTAATACTAACGATGAGATGAGAAATCATCTATTGATCCATGATTTCCTCATACTAGAACCCAACTTCCGTGACGTAAGAGTTGAATGTAAGGGAACTTTATGCTGAGCACCGATAGACTAGCTATGAGCGGTGATGCCTTCTTTCGGGAAGGGCGGAGGTTCACGTAACTCTCATGAGATGAGACTGTCCGGCATGCCGGGTATGGGCTCCTTATATCTCCTAGTCTTCGAACCTATACTGCCAATATAGGGATCTGGCGGGGTTAAATTCCCATGTATGCTAGCATGTTTTGGTTCACTTTGGCCTTTGATTCCACCTCTTTTCGGTGTGGGGAAGACACTGGATTTCATGATGCTCACATGATCTATGTCGGTTAAAGTTAAAGTTCCCAATGAATGAATGAGGCCAGCCTCGAATGATGCACATAATGAAATGAATGATACCAAAGGTGTTAGGATAGGAGAATCAAGACGTGAGCTAGACTCAAGTAATGACACTAGGTTATTCTTGATCATTGCACAACAAAGCCGATGAAAGTCTTAAACTACATCCTAGGTATAGCTGGTGTTCACACTGGCCTATGAACGAAATGAAACGTAGTACGTATGAAGGAATGAAGAAGACTCTGTGTTTGCTAATGAAGACTCCCTAGTAGAGGTCCCATATGTTGAGCCCTCATTTTGGAAAGTCGTAATGTCAAGTCCATGATTCCAAGGTCTCATGGCATATGAATGAATGTTATAAAAGACGTTATGTGCTATATGCAATATGATATGTTCTATGTGTAAGATGTTATGTGTTGTGTGCAATATGATAAGTATGATGATACATGTTACTCTCATTGCATGACTTTCCTAATCCAAATTTGGAAAGATCACAGACTTTCCTAATCCAAATTTGGAAAGCTCACTGACTTTCCTAATCCAAATTTGGAAAGTTTACTAACTTTCGTAATCCTAATTTGGCAAGTCCACTGACTTGACTTTCCATAATCATGTTGCTAGGAAAGAACTATTCTTACTCATGCATGTCCTTGGTGTGTGCTTGCATATACCCATACTTAGTATAAGGGTGTACTAATCCCATACAACTCTATATTTTTAGGTGCAGTCACAGGTGGACGCTAGAGCTTACAGGTTGACGTTGCAGCTATCCGGACGTAGAGCTTTCATCCAGACTTGGTAGGCCTTCATGCTTTCGAGGATGTCTACCGTTATTATCTAGCTTAGATGTAGGATTTATCTAGTAGAGCATGTTCCACTAGTGTTTCTTTCCACTTTCATTTTAGACTTTGTATTGGTACCGTTTTGGCAAAAATACGTTTAATGCAATTACAAATTGTTTCTTTCATTTGATGATCTATATATTAGATGGTTGATTTGTGAACGCCTATGATGTTAAGTTTAAAATGTTTAGCATGAAATAAGAAAACAAAAAGTTCAAATTTTCTGCTAAAATTAACCTAGATGAAGTAAGAATGACGTATGTAGGCTTGTCTGCGACCTCTGAGAGGTCAACGACGCCGGTCTCGTCTGGGGTCTAGATTCCGATCGTGAAAAAGTTTGTATAAGAGCACTAGGTTAAATTCCGAGGATAATAAGTTCACATCAACCACATCGAGTAGTTTCTAAGTCATGGTAGTGAAGTGCACCACTATCCTGAAATAGAGACTGCATGATGCGTAGGAAAATTTCCCTTCTTCTACTCTTTATCGTGCTATCTAGAGCTTTGATACTTTTTGTCATTCTAAGTATCTAACTTCCTTCTTTTGTGCGCGCATAGAAAAATACACACAAAAATTAGGATGGCCAAGTGGTCTAAGGCGCCAGACTCAAGATCTGGCATTCCCAAGAAGGGGCAGTGATAGAAATGCCCAGCGTGAACGAAAGACGTTTGATAATAGTGGTTGTTCGCATGGAGGTGAGTGCATGGTAGGTTCTAAAGCCTGATATGAGTATTGATGTAGAGGAAAAGGCTACGTTGGCTGCTTACTAGCTCAAGGAGATGGCTTAGGTATGGATTACTTCATAAATGCTAGACTACCATAGACTATCGAAATAGGGTAGTAAGGTTAAGTTTCCGAATAAGTTAGAGTTAAAATGAATTTATGTTTGCATGTCATGTTGCTATTTTTGTATAGCGTGGACAAGATTTTTGTGTTACATGAGTTGTGAGGTGCATCAAGTTAAGTGCGATTGAGAAGGAAGTTCCTCAATCTCAAATATGAAGCTTCAGATAAGCTTGAGTAATATTCATTATCCAGAGTAAGTGTCAAACAGAAATTCAAAAGGAGTAAAGTCTCAAGTATGTTAAGATATCTTTGAAAATCACCCTCTTTATTTTAAAATGATGTGTAGTATCATTCGGGGACTAATGTTCCTAAGGGGGGCATAATGTAACAACCCTAAAAATGGATATGCTAAGTAATGCTTAATGTGTCTAGAATGCCTACGATTAGATCGGGTTCAGACGGATTGATGCTCATAGAACCAAACCTCTGAACCCTTGCGACAGCCAAGCCAACTAACTTGGGGAGTTAGTTCAGCTAGGAAACGTTGGTTGCATCCATGTAGGGCTCCCGAATATGAAGATTTACCCGGATGAGTCTTTACCGGACTTAGAAAGGGGAAATCTTAAGTTTGGAGGGTCTAGGGGTAAAATAGTCTTTTTCCAGGCTAAGGGTAGTATTGTAATTACCCTAAATATGTAATTAATTATTTAATTAATATGGTTAAGGGGCAATTTGTGTAGAGGTGGCCGGAATTGAGCCTTTAAGCAAAATCTAGCTCCACCCAGGTTCGAGCCTTGGTGGAAGCAAGGATTAAATTGATTTAATTTTATTAAGTGAATTAGTTGAATTAATTTTTATTAATAAAAATATTAATAATAATAAAATTAATAAATAATGAGGAGTCCTAGTTTGACTTAGTCTCCACCTAACTCTCCTAATCCTAATCCTAATCCTAATCCTCTCATTCTCACGTCTCTAACTCTCATTCTCACGTTTTTTATCATTAAAATAACTGAAAATAATAGTTCTTCACTCTTGAAGAACTTACACACAGAAACTCAAACGAAAAACTAAGCTAAAAACGAAAATCCACAACAAGTTCTTGACGGGATTGTGCTTGAAGTTTCGATGGTGAGGCCTTGTTTCATGGTAAATTGGCAGCATTTAAACAAGTTTTCAATGTCATTAAGGTATGGTTTTTCCTATCTCTTGTTCCCTTTCCCAAGAGACCCCTTAAGGTTCATATTATTCATCCGAAAACTAGGATTGTTTCCCCTTTTGCATGCCCCTGTAACTAGCTCCCAATGAATCATTGGTTAGGTATGATTGCTGGTCGATTTAGGTGTAAGTTATGTTTTCGTGATGAATATGATTATGTTTTTGTACTTGAAATCGTATTCTAGACAACCCATGTGTTCGAAATTTTGTGCAAGTGTGTGTGTGCAAGCATGTTACAGTAACTAAAGTTCTCGGGTTAAGGCTCCAAAATTTATAATGTTATGGTTGTTATTTTAAGTGCATAAACCTATGTAAATCGTGATGTTCATTAAAATGGAAGTGTGGCTTATTTGAGTATCAATCTTTTGGCTAAAAAAATCTATGAAAAATGCACCCCAAAAAGTGTTAAATGATCTATGAATTTCCCTAAGATTTCAAGTGAAAATGTTGGTGAAAATAATCTTAAAAATGACTAAATTTCCAGCAAACTAACAAGTTTTGATTAGCTAAATAATGATGAATAAATCTGGAAATTTATAGAGTGTAAAGGGATGAGGCCACCAGGATTCGAACCTGTGACCTCACCCGTGAATTTGACTTAAAAACGTGGCAAAATGGAAATGGGGTCAAGGGGAATCGATATTGGGTGTACTGGCTGGAAATGTAAGAAATAAGAAAATTAATAAAATAAAATGGGAGGCATGGGAATCGAACCCACGACCTCCAGGCAGCGAGTGAAGTGAAAGAAAAATAAAAGAAAGGAAATATGAGGCGTGGGAATCGAACCCACGACCTGAAGGCTGTGAAGGAGAGTAAAGGAGAAAGGGAAAATAAAATAAAATAAAGTGAGGTTGTGGGGGCTCGATCCCACAACCTCAGTGCCAACGCATAGAAAGTCAACATCTAAATTAAAATAAAATAAGGAGGTTGTGGGGGTTCCAACCCACAACCTCTCAATCCAAAGCGAATAAAAGAAAAATATAGAGAGGCTGTGGGGGTTTGATACCACAACCTCATGGTTAATGCGAAGTAGACAAGGAAAATAAATAGGAAAATAAAAGGGGGGTTGTGGGGCTTCGAACCCACAACCCCTCGGCTAAGGGAGAGAGTTTCTAAAGAAAAGGAACTAAAAAAAAAGAAATGTTGATGTTGGGGCTCGATCTTGGGTCCCAATGTCATGGGGATTAAAAAAAAATCAAGGAAAAATGTCAGTGTTGTCCAAGGTATTCGAACTTGGGTTCCATTGCCCAAATTTTTGTATTGATACATAAGTCATACGTGAATTAAATGTTCAAGAATAATGCCACTTACTTAGATATAAATCGAGATCTTGGCATACATACAAGATACATAAGTCTTGTACTACATAATCTTAGGAAGATATGAGTCACTTAACGAACTATGAATGAAGCCTCATGGCTTGTATGTATAGACCCATAACTCTAGCATACGTTTAAAAATAAGTGAACCTAAGATGTATGTAATGAAATAAATTAACCATAGAAGGGTTAAGTACGAGTGTAAAACACACTAAATGGCCAAGTGCATTGGCATACGATGAAATGATTATTATGTAATGAAATGATGAAACCCTAGAAGAGATAAGTAAGAGTGTGAAACACACAAATGACCAAGTGCAGTGGCATATGATAAAATGAACATTCACGTAAAATGGGGTGAGTAATTATGAAGAGCAATTGTGCAAATGTTAATGAATATGGTGACAACATGATATGAGGCTAATGTAAAAGATGAGAACAATCTCAAATGAGCCTAAGTAATTGTTACCAAAACGTACTCACCTATTAGAGTGTAAAGTTAATGAAGAGACCAGTCTCTATGAACACTCTAATGAAAGTATTGATATTAACACACTTAATACTAATGATGAGATGAGAAATCATCTATCTCTACTTGTTGTTTATTCAGATCTGATGCAATGATTACGGGCAATGTGTCACCGTTTCCTAAGAATTCATACCTGAGATGAGGTGGGAGAGCCTTTAGTTCTAGCTTTGGAGCCTCCTCTATAGATGGTTTAGCGGGTGGAGACTCGCGATTCTTCATATCTAGCTCATATTTCTTCGGTTTAAACCGAACATTACCACGATCGAGAGCAACGATTAATGACCCAAATTCTTTAATGCATTCATTATCAAAATTAATTATCACTGCTGCCAGTTCTTCTACACCTAGACGTTCTTCTATTTGTGTCTCGGGTGATTCACCAACTTTGTAGGATATGGCAGATACCGATTGGAGCTCACCACTCTGCCGCATGGACCTACAAATGTTGAAAGTCACTTCTTCATTGTTCAATCGAAATTTCATCTGCCCCTTTTCCATATCAACTAAGGCTCTACCCGTAGCAAGGAATGGCCTCCCAAGAATAATAGGCACCTCAAAATCGACTTCACAATCAAGAATAACAAAATCTGCCGGAAATATGAACGACTCCACTTTTACTAGCACATCATGGAGTATCCCTATAGGCCTTTTTACTGTTCAATCGGCCATCAGTAGCCGCATCGCAGTGGGCTTTGGGTCACCCAAACCCAACTTCTTGTAAATCTAGAGGGGCATGAGATTTATGCTTGCCCCTAGATCACATAATGCTTTCGCAAAATGTAATAACCCGATTGTACAAGGAATAGTAAATGCACCCGGATCTTCTTTCTTTTTCACCAAAGACCTTGTAGCAATAGCACTATAATGCTGCATTCTGTCAGCATTCTCAAAAGTGACCGATCTATTCTTTGTAACCAAATCTTTCATAAACTTGGCATAACCGGGCATTTGTTCAAGAGCTTCTACCAAAGGGACATTGATAGAAAGTTGCTTCAACATTGTTATAAAATGCCGATATTTACCATCCTCGGTCTTTTTTACTAATCTTTGAGGAAAGGGTGGTGGAGGTCTAGGCATGGGAGTTACCTTTATAGGCACTTCAGCATCTTTATCAGTGTTATCTTCTACTTCATCACTAACCTCTACCACTTTATCATTATCTTTCATCACCTTTTCCAAAATAGGCGGCATAGGTGGGTCAATAGTTTGTTTTCCACCATGAATAGTAATTGCCATACAGTGTCCATCATTTTTCGGATTTTGGACAGTGTTGCTAGGAAGAGTGCCCGGTTGCCTTGTGTTCACAGTTTCAGATAACTGAGCCATTTGCAATTCAAGCTGCTTAATTGATATGGCATGTGTATCAACTTTCTGTCCAATACCTGCTACATCACTCCTTAACTCTTTGGTGTGCTCATTACTAGCATCGAACCTTCTCATCATCTTGTGCAACATATCCTCAACTCGCGCCATACTACCTCCACCATCCCTAGGAGCAACTTCACGATTCTGAGGAGGAACATAGGGCCCACTTCTCTCATTTCTATTACCATAGTTACCCCTGTTGAAGTTGTTGTCACGGTTGTAATTTCCATCACGAACATAATTACTCTCACGGTTGTAGTTACCATAGTTCCGACCTTGATTTTCTTGACCTTGGCGCCAATTCTCCTGATTAGAGCCTTGGGCATTCGGTCGGAAATCCCCCGTCTGATCATTTACTGCATAGGAATCTTCCTCATAATAATATTCATCAGTTGGTTGGGTGTTTAGAAAAGTAGTTCACTGCATTTATGTTTTCTGCACCCCCAGTGACATGTTTTAACACTAACCCAAGATCAGTTCTCATCTGTACCATCTCTTCACGAATCTCATCTGTGGCTGGGTTGTGTGTGGATTGCACTGCAAAAGTATTTCTCCCCGTATCTGACTTCCTATTACTCCATGCTTTATTGTTCCGTGAGATTTTCTCTAATTTTTCGGCAATTTCAGCATAAGGACACTCCCCATAAGAACCACCTGCTATAGTATCCAATACCGCTTTATTATTATCATCCTGTCCCCGGTAGAAGTATTCTTTCAGTGACTCATCATCTATGCGGTGATTGGGGACACTTCTAAAAAATGAAGTGAACCTATCCCAAGAACTACTAACTGACTCTCCTGGTAGTGCCACAAAGTTGTTCACTCTGTCTTTGTGATTTAGTTTCTTGGAGACCGGGTAGTAACGTGCTAAGAAAACGTCCCTTAGTTGGTTCCAAGTGAAAATTGAGTTATAAGGGAGTTCAGTGAACCAAATAGCAGCCTCTCCCGTCAGTGAGAGAGGAAATACTCTTAGCCCTATTACATCCAAATTCAAATCAGGCCTCCCTACACAGATTTTACACACTGCCCTCACCTTAGCTATATGGGCATGTGGGTCCTCAGACGGTAGTCCTGAAAACAAACCTCTAGCCGTGAGCATTTGCATTAGACTACTAGTGACTACAAAGGTGTGACCTTCTGGTAGAGGGGGCAAGACAAGTGGCCCATCAGAATCTGCAATATTATCATAACCTCTGTAGTATTCTTGAGGACGTGGAGCGGGATTTTGTCCCCTTTGTGCACCTTAATCAGGATTATCAGGTAATAATCGACCATGAGCATCAACCTGAGCTGGGATGTTCAGGTTTGGATCATCATCATTTATACCCAAGTTTCGATTCATTTTGCGTAGTGTACGCTCTAACTCGTGATCGTAGGGAAACAAAGGTTCTCTTCCTCTCCGTGTATTTGGCATACAAGGACGTCAATTCTACACAAAACCAAAAACAACAGAAAAAGTAAAATCAAGAAAATATTGACTAAATTTTAGTAATAAATTTAAGTTAATCTAAAAGCTACTTTCCCCGACAGTGGCGCCAAAATTTGATACACTCAAACTTACTTCTCAAATAAGAAGTAAAGCGGTCGTATCAAGTAAAGAACCCAACTAATGAGGTTGAGATCGATCCCACAAGGAAAATAGTTCAGACTTAACTTTATTCTATTATTACTACTATTTAGCCAACTAATTTCCGAGAAATAAAGAGACAAAAAGGGGGATTTTATTTCTAAATTAATGAAAATGATTAACTAAATAAAAATGGACAACTAACAGATTCAGCTTTCGAAGTTTAATCAAATTATAAAAGTAACTAGGGCTTTAGTGTTCCCCACAGGTTCCTAACTTGGTAAATCTAACTATAACAATTCTATCCTGATATCTTGCATGTAAAGTGATAAGTTACGTATCTCTAAATCCTTGGTCCGGCATCTAGAGAATTTCACTCCGCACCTTGGTCCGGCTACGTGTGTTGCTATACTAACCCTTATCTTTACCTCATATTGAGCATCGTATTCGGTATTTGACTAAGTTATTAACTCGTACCAACCAATACTAGCCTATTAGATAGTCTACACTAAATCTATGTTGATAATTCTTTTCCTATTATCTACCTCCTTGGTCCGGCAAGTAGCATTAAGGCGAGTTCTAACGTTGGCCACCGTTAAAAAGACTTCTAAACGAAAGAATTATCAATACATGCAAGACACCACTCTAGAATTGTTATATAAGTTAGATTATTACCTTGTTATTCACCCATGGTTCCCACAACCCTAGCTATGAGGTTTAGTTACCCATGTTCGTCATTACACAATTCATATTGTTAATGGAAGAATTCATGCACTTACTTCTATAAAAACGAATAATTCCCCAGAATTTAACTTGATTAATCAACGAAATCACCAACAATCAATTCCCGAAAAATATCTTAATTCCCAAAATCGAGTATTCAATACTATAATAGAATATAAATTAAAAATTATCCAGAAAATCTAACCTCAAAAACAAGGTTTTTCCAACTATTTATAATAAAAAACGAAACCTAATCAAATAAGAATTCTATTTACTAAAAAACTGTCCAAACGCGTCTGGGTCGACGGACCACGTGACGGACCGTCATGGACACGACGGACCGTCATAGACTCCGTTGTCCCATACTTCACCATTCTTCTGTTGCTTTCTTCATTCCCCTCGACGGACAGGTATGACGGACTGTTTCAAGCACGACGGTCCATCGAGGGTCTTCGTTCCAAAATACTTCAATTCTTGGAATTTGGGTACTGCGACTACTCTCTGATCATTACGACGAACCAGCAGGACGAACCGTCGTAGCTGTGACGGTCCATAATGGACTTCCGTAATCCCACACTTGGTCAGACTTCCCCAAATTTCCTTCAGCAACTTCTCCCTTCACTACGATGCCACCGACGGACCGTCACAGCCGCGACGGACCGTCATAGTTCCGTAGGTGGTCTCTTCTGCAATTCTTTCTTAGAAACTCCCGCGTTTATCCTTGGACAGATTTTCTGCAAACAAAGAGAAACTTATATCAAAATCAACACAAAAAGGCTCTCGACACACACTAAACTTAAGGAAAAAGCATTAGAAAATACCGTGAAACCACGGTACATCAGTGCATTACATGAGGCTGGCCTCATTCTTTTTTTGGGAACTTTAACTTTAACCGACATAGATCATGTGAGCTCATGAAATCCAGTGTCTACCCCACACCAAAAAGAGGTGGAATCACCGGCCAAAGTGAAACCAAAACATGCTAGCGTGTATAGGGAAATGAACCCTGCTAGAACCCTATGTTGGCAGCATAGGTTCAAAGACTATGAGATATAAGGAGACCCATACCCATCTAAATTGACAGTGTCACCTCATGGGATTTACACGAACCTCTGCCTTCCCGAAAGAAGGAATCGCGACTCATAGCTAGCCTATCGGTGCTCCGTATAAAGTTTCATTACGTTCATCTCACACATCATAGAAGTTGGCTTCTAGCATGAGGGCATCATTGCTCATTAGATGATTTCTCATCTCATCATTTGTATTAAGTGTGTATTAATCTCAATACTTTCATTAGAGTGTTTCTTAGAGACTGGTCTCTTTATTAGTTTTACACTCTCAAGGTGAGTACGGTTTTTGGTAACACTTATTAGGCTCATTTGACATTTGATCTCGTCTGTCATATTAGCCTCTTATCATGTTGTCACCACATTCATTAACTTTAGCATTTTAGCTCTTCATAATTACTCATCCCATTACGTGAATGTTCATTTCATCATATGCCAATGCACTTGGCTTTTTAGTGTGTTTCACACTCTTACTTAACCCTCCTAGGGTCACATCATTTCATCATATATATCTTAGGTTAACTTACTTTTAAATGTACGTTGGACTTATGAACCCATACATACGAGCCATGAGGCCTCGTTCATAATTCATCTAAGTGACTTATACTTACCGAGGATTATATGGTACAAGACTTATGCATCTTGTAAGTACGCCAAGGTCTCAAGTTCGATTCCTATAGAAATCTTTCATTAAATATTTATTCACGTAAGACTTATGCATCAATACGGAATTGGGCAAGGGAACACGATTTTGAATCCCTTGAGCAACACTTAGTCTTATATTAAATTTTGATTTAAAATTTCAGCTTGGGGACCCGAGATCGAATCCCAATGCCTACATTTCTTTTATTTCTTTTCTCTCCTTGACTTTTCTGTTTTTGACCGAGAGTATGTGGATCGATCCCCCACAACTTCATTTTATTTTTCTTTAATTGGTTCTCCTAGTTTCCTCACCTATCCGAGAGGTTGTTGGTTTGATTCCCACACACCCCATTTTATTTATTTTTATTCTCGCATGGACAGGTCTTAATTTCGGCCAAGGACACCCGGGTTCGAATCCCATGTACCTCATTTCTTTTAATTAATTTTCTAGGTTCTCTTACTCGGCTAAGACCCGAGTTTGATTCCCCCTAACCTCACATTTATTATTAAATTTTCCGTAGCTTGCATATGGTGAGGTCTCGGTTCAATCCCTGATGACCTTACATATTCTAAAAAAAATTTGAAACCCAAAAACCTTCAAACGGCTTAGCCGAGACCAAATTTCCAGAAATCTGGAAATTTGGTCGTGTTTCCAGTCCATTTTCTCAATCATTTATACGTTAGATTTTAGGACAATTCATTGGAGATTTCGTATGTTATTTTTGTGCATTTTCGTGGTTACATTTTTGTCAAGAGTTTTCACTCAATTTAGTAACATCACACCTCTTATGAACATCACGATTTCTACAAGTAATTACATATAAAACACAAGGATTTAACATACCATTTTCACACTCAAATCCGTGACCAAGAGTCACGGCATACACATTGCATACACACTTGTCACATAGTTTTGGAAACCATAATTAATAACCACATAAATCCGAACATACATACATGAACATAATCATCACAAAAACACATTATATCCCTAAATTCTACCAGCAAACATACCCAACCTACAACAATAGATGGGAGCTAGTGACAGGGACATGCAACGGGGAAACATTCCTAGTTTTTGGATTAGAATACGACTGAATCCTAGGGGTCTCTTGGGAAAGAAACAAAGAGTAAGAAACCCATACCTTTTTTGTCATTCAACACTGTTTCAAAACTAATCCAATGCACTGCCAACTCCCACGAAATCAATTCCTCACCACCGAAACCTCAAGCACAACCCGTCGAGAAATTTGCTTTTGTGTTTCGTTTTTAGACTAGTTTTTCTTTTGAGCTTTAGCGTTCAATTTCTTCAAGAGTGATGAACTATTATTTTTTTTCTTTTACTGATAAAATAATGTGAGAAAGAGAGTGGAGAAACATGAGAGTAAGTTTAGGAGTAGGAGTTTTAGGTGAAGACTTAGTCAAAGTAGGACTGCTTGTCATTTAAATTAAAAATCTTATTTTATAAGGCTTAAGTGAGATGACTAACCTGCCCCTACTTAAATCAGATAATTAAATACCAATTAATTCAACTTAATATTGCTTCCACCAAGAATCGAACACGGGTGAAGCCTAACTCGCGAAACTGGTCTATCCGGGTCGACCCGACCCAAACCGTCCACTAATTATATTAATTATTTACTTAATTAAATACTTGGGGTAATTACGATACTACCCTTAGCCTGAAAAAGACTATTTTACCCCTAGACCTTCCAAACATAAGATTACCCCTTTCAAGTCAGGTTAAGACTCATCCGGGTAAATCCTAATATTCGGGTGCCCTACATGGATGGACCCAACCTTGCCTAGCTCAACTAACTCACCAAGTTGGTTGGCTTGGATGGTGTAGGTTCAGAGGTCTGGTTCCACACGCATCAATCCATGTGAACCCGGTCTAATCTAGGCATTCTAGGTACGTTTAGGCATATTTCGCATAGTCATTTTTGGGTTGTTACAGTTTTTGAGTTTCACCTTAAATGGAGGTTTCAGAGAGAGTTTGGTTTGGGAGAGATTTCTAATTTTTGTGTGAATTGGGAATGGGGTTTCCACATTTTTGATCACTTAAAAAAACACAAAAATAACCAAATAAACCACCTAGGGTCAGGTTAGCACGTGGGGTGAATTTTCCATTCACCCCAGAGTAAAACAACATGCATGGCAGTGATAGTGCAGCCTGCATCGATAGACCCATCGACGCCCACTAGGTCCATCGATGGACTGTACTGCAGGCCGTCGTTTGGGTCTGGGGCTTGAAAACTGCCTTGGGCCTTTACCAAACTAAGTGTCTATCGATGCCTCACCATCGATGGGCCGTTAGTGGACTGACGAGCCGTTCTTTTGCTTTGTCGAGTGACACTACCAAGGCAATATCTCGACAGCCTTTGGGTCCTCCTTGAGGGCCTCTTGCGGGGACCTTGGGGAGTCGTACCTAGACGTTTTAAATATATATATCTACCTAAAAATGTAAAGGACCTTCCACATCATTTTCACCCAAAACATACATGTAAAGCACATCCAAACATGCAAGGCACACTCAAAACATACGTGCACCTCTCAAGCGCTAACTTTCGAACGTCTTGGACGTTTGAACTCCAAAATTAATGAAACTTAATATACTGCCTATAAACACCATTATAACTCATATAAAACCATCATAAGATCGTGAAATAAAAATATAAGCATGTATAGACATATGAGGAACATAGGTGACTAGTCGTCTAACGTCCTAGTCGTCCCTTGACGTTTGACTTCCAAATCACCTAAATCTTTAGTCACTGACTCAATACCACTTTATAAACCATTTTATGACTTTATAACTTATGAAAAACATTTTAGGCTCTAGACACCCTAACTCATTTTGGAGTCTTACACATACCCTTATCATGATCTCACAATTCACATAGTCAAGACATTTCATCAAATCATCAAATCATCATATTATTAATCTAATACATATAATATTTCAATTTAATATTATCATCAAGTATAAGTCATCATCATTAAAGTAAAGAACTCAAGATCACAAATTCTTACCAATTCACCTTCATAATCCTCCTTCCAGATATTACCATCAATCCAATCATATTAATCAATCAACACACTCAATAACATCATATAATAGTAATCTATACAAGAACTAAGTCAATTGTACCATCACTAATCAATTCAATCTCAATTCATAACCTAGGGTTAGGGGAAATGGGTCAAATAATGAATTCTTTCTTAGAACTAGGTCAAAGACTAAGAACTACAACAATTAATCATAATATATCAATAATAATCTTAAGCAACCAATATCAAATCAATTTGAAAGATCAATTTCGTAATTGGAAGGAAACCCATGTTTTTAACTTCATTAGAAACCAATATTGAAGAGCCTCTTAGGCAAAGAGATCCCAAGACTGCATATCTTCCATACCTTAGGATTCCTTAGAGTTTTATGGATATAAGATGAACTCTTGAAGCCCTAGTTCACCTTGAAGATTGGTCTTCAATGGGGTTTTGAATAGAGAGAGAAAGTAGAGAGAAGTTGGAGAGAATTTGGGTTTGGAAAATATGGGGTATTAGGTTAGTTTAATGAGGTTTAAGTCTTTTATAGTCCCTCAATTAATTTAATTAAAACTCCCTTAACCTTTAACTAATCACCTAACTAATTAAATAATTAAATCACTTAACTTTAAAATTTGGCATTCAACTAGGTGTCAATCGATGAGACCCCGAACAACGGTCTGTACTCTGATCAACGGCCCTTCCTGCGTGAGCGTCGTTAGGGATAGAGAATGGTATTTTGTACAATCCTGGACAATTGACTAAGTGTCAACCTACAAAACCATCGACAGAGCATCGATCAAACGAAGGCTCATCGTTTGGCTCGTGGATGCACACTGCCAATTGAAAACTTTTGGGCCCAAATGGAACGGTCCTCTCCAAGGACCGTTAGGGTGGTCCTTGGGGAGTCATCCCCAGACATTCTGAACCTAAACACACTCCTATAACTATCTAACACATTTTAACAAATTTTAATTAAATTTCGACTCTTAAAGCCCCATGAAACATGCCATGGCACACTAGCACACATTCAACAATTCTCCGGACGTCATGGTCGTTTCTTAATGTTTTGACTTTAACACTTCCTAATTAGTTTAAATACATTATTTTAGGCCTATAAATAGTGTTTCAAGTCTTAGTTCATCATGTGAGGCTTTAGAGTAAGTCATGGACATTCGGAGTGTTACAATACTATTAACAATTCACTTAGATATAACACATTATAACAATTATGATGGTTAAAAGTCTAAGTGAGAGATTGTTTGATATATATTGTTTACCATATGTTAAGATATAATATTTATTATAGAATAAATATTTATTTAGTTTTATTAGATCATAGATTCGTTTATGGTGTCTATTACTTATATAGTAAACGATTTAATGTGTAGAGTTTTAGCTTATACACACAACATTAAATTATGTGTTTTTATAAGTATTAAGTTTTTTGTTCCCAATGTAACGTGAAAATTGGACATTCCACCGGGTACGATTGTAGCACATGATTAGATGTAATTTATCTTGATTATGGGGACGGTATAGTTCCAACTTCTTGTGTTAATACATTTTGTATGTGTTGAACGGGACCGAGTAGAGATAGTTGTTTTAGACTGACTGACAAAAACTTATTCCCTAAACTATTAAATGTAGTTATATTCTTAATCTTGATATAACTATTATGATCTGTATATATTAATTATCGTTTTGATTTACTAAAAGGTGAGATTGTGAGATAAGTCAATATGTCTGGTAAGTTGGATGATAATAATATATATTGGTGAAATAATAAGTTAGTTGATGGAATCCATGTCTCGTTATAGAGATTTATTGATATGCCTTTTGAGAAATTTAAAAGTTTTCATCGTGTCAAACCTTTCAATTGGATTTATGAATCACACACATAAAATAAGTGTTTAATGGGGAATTACGTAATATAGATACAAGAGTTAAGTGACAAATTTCTAGTTGAATAATTTATAATTTATCATGGCAAGAATAATTCAAATTAATTATTAGGAATTATTTCCATAATAGAAAGCCTCAGTAATTTATTATGTGGTCCTTCCAGTGCTCATATTTAACTAGAACTCAGAATCCTATTTCTAAAGGGAAAAGGAGAGACGCGTGCGAGCTTTCATATAAATTAAAACACATGTGTAATTTTCTGGTTGAAGAAAAATAAAGTATGTTTTGGTTCTCCCCTTTCTACTGGGAAGAAATCTCTATAATTAGGGATTATTCTAACCCTAGATGGATTTATTAATTTTCTATCATACTTGCCCACACAAGCATTGAGAGAGTTGGGATGTGAATTGGGATCACTGTAGAAGACCATAACTATTGTCTATCTTGTAGATTCGCTTGAATGTCCGTCTATCTTGTAGATTCGTTTGAAGGTATTTGTTCACGCTTTAAAAGGTATTTATTGAATTAGCGTAGTACTTATCAAATTAAATTTCAGTATGTTTATGTGTTCTAGAATAAACCGTATTGATAAATCTGTTATTCATATAAGCAGTAAAGATGTTGATATGCTTCCGATGTACATATAATTTTCCAACAAGATGAAGTACATATTCGTTATGATTATGTTCCAAAATATTGTTATGAATGTAAGTTGCAGGGTCATGAAAAGTATGAGTGCAGAATATTAAACAGAATATAGGGGGGTTGGGGTTGCTAAAAAGAGTGAAGATAAGGGGAAGGAAGTAGGGAAAGGAAAGTAAAGAATATGCATATAGAGAAAGAGGATAAAAGCTAGAGGAGGAGGCTAAAGAAAATATATCAGAAAGACCTTCGATCCATTATTTTTAGAAAGGTAAAGCTAGAGTACTGTCTAGTGGCAAAGTAGTTGGAGACCTGTGTTCATGGAGTTTGGTGAAGGACAACACATGTGCAGTGTTAGTAAACGAAGATTTAAGAGAAATAATAGATAAAGATTCAAATGCATATCCAACAAAAGATAATGGGAACAATCCAGTTAGCAATTTCAAAACTAGGGAAAAGAAGGATTCTAGTGAAGTCCATGTTGCTAAATAGGCTAAAGATTTGGTCCTTCAAGCTTTTTGACCTCCTCTAAAGTCCAAACAAAGTCTCCGATTGATAATTATGCAAGTGATGTTCATGCACAACAAATTAATGATGATCAAGCACAACAAGCAACTGATAAAAGCAAAGAAGAACAGGTTGTCAAACCAATTGTTGAGATAGCTAATGATGCCAATGGGTGTGAGGATGATACAGAGGTAGTTAATGTATGTGTTATTGATAGAGATGCAGATGCAAGATTACTAGCCCATGATGCTAACGTGACAGATAAAACCATTGACAAAATTATGAAAGATAATGTGAGAACTGAATCACTTTATTATACTGATAATACTAAGGGTATTGTTGTAATAAATAAAGAGCAAGGATTGGAGGTTCATAAGGAGAATTATGAGGAGGCCTTAATGCTTATCCCTACACAACTAGATGATATTCAAGTGGTATCTTCCAATTGAGTCTGGCATGATATTTTCACTCATATCTTGAATTCAGAGAAGATTGGCAGTATAGATATTTTAGATGAAGTTTAGGATAACCTGTCCGTTACAGCAGATGTGTCTCCATTGGAAACAAAATAAATAAATCGTGATTACTTAAAAGCACAAAAAAGGGAAGAAAGAAACAGAAGAAATAAATAAATGCATTAGAAAGCAGCCAAAGAGGAATAAATCATCCTTTAAATAATGAAAGATCTAATTTGGAATATAAGGTCGGTAAAATCCCAACAAGCCTTTCAAGGAGTGCAAATGTTGAAAAATTTTCATAACTTCTCAGTTATTTGCTTAGTAGAACCATTCCAACATGTCAGACACATCGACAAATATAAAAGGAAGTTAAAAATGCATGTAGTGAAAGCTAATTGCAATTTAAAGATATGGTGTTTTATCAATGTTGATGTAGTAGTGAGGTATACAGAGCAACAACTGGCACTTTGTTTAAAACATCACAAACAATCTTAATGGTTTTATGTTACAATAGTCTATGCTAAATGTAGTGATGAAGACAGACCAATGCTTTGGGAAGATATATATGAGCTATCTGCAGGTATAAACAAATTCAATTCAAAGGTAGTCCATTCACATAGTGGAATGGAAGAATTGGTAATGATTGCATTTTTGAAAGATTAGATAGAATGTTTTCTAGTAATCATATGAAAAATTGGATGATTTCATGGAAGCTGAACATGTTCAAAGAAACAGCTCTATCATGCTCCCATGTTGGTGAATATGGATGAGAGGATGAGTAGCCACAACAAATCTTCGGATTTCTTAATTTTTGGAACAATAATGCTCAATTTACTGAGATAGTGAGGCAAAAATGGTTTAAAGATATTAATAAGAATCCTTTCATCCTCTTTAAAGAGAATATTAAGAGAGTAAAGTCAGCTTTGACCAAATGGACTAAGGAAGTTTGTAGAGGATATTTTCCAACATTTAATAATCAAGGAGGATATTTGTCACGACCCAAAATGAGTCGTGAGTGGAACCCACACTTAACCTCCTAGGTGGGCGAACCAACAAATCTAAACTCCAACATAACCAATAGTTCAACTATAAATAACAAAAATATTGCGGAAGCTCCAAAACTTATTAAGTAACCAATTAAATAAGCTTCAAAAGTTTAACCTTTATTATCCCCAAAATCTGGAAGTCATCACATCAAGGACATCTATTTCAAATTATCAAGTCTAAGAGTGTTTAAGAAATCAAAATAAGCAAAAAGATGTTCCATGTCCGAAATTCAAAGACATCAAGACGTGAATGAGAGAATCCAGTACCAGCTAGAAATAATAGCTCACCCTGAACTCTGATGTGCTCGAGACTGGCTAGAGCTAAGGGCGAGTCGAAGTCGATGGTACACTTGCTGCACTCCACAAAAGAACAAAGAAGAAAATACAAGTAGGGGTCAGTACAAGAAACACGTACTGAGTAGGTATCATCGGTCAACTCAAAATAGAAACCAATATATATTAAATAATAATATAAAATCAACTACAATACTTAACAGGTGGCAAGCAACAAATACATGAACCAGCACAACATCAAGCACACCAATGAGGACTCATGCCTCCACACCATACTCATTTCAAAAATGGGTTCTTTGAGATTGAGTATATTAAGTTAATTCAAGAATTCCTTTCCTTTAATGTTATTGTGTCGGAAAGTGACACTCCAATCCCATAATACCGTGTCGGAACGTGACAATCCGATCCAATTATCTCATTATTTTATTTCATCAAGCCTTCTTTATTCAAGGCGTCATTTTAATAGAGAGGGTTCAAGATTAGAATTTAACAGTCTCATAATTTTAGGCCAACCACAAGCCACACAATCAAGACATACAATCACAATCAAGTACATAGGAGACTTAACAATATCACTCAATACATATCAATCGCTATTGAGAGTTTATCTATCAAATAGAAATAAACCATAACCTACCTCCACCGAAGAATCGAAGTCAAGCAACTACTTCTCCAATGCCTTTCATTTCCTTATTGCCTCCGAACCCTTCCAATCTATCAAATACATAAATACATACATAAGGTGTAAGATTACAAGACCATAAATACTCCGATATTCTGTGTCTAGCCTATACCCATCAATTCATCTAATTCTATAATCAATTTCTTAAAGTTTAAACCTAAGGATAGGTCTTAATTCGTCCAACTAGTACAACTTTAATGAAATTTAAGTAATTCAATACACCTAATATTTAATTTTCTATCTCAATATATTTAGAATCTAGTCTATAATGTGAGAACAAAATATTTAAGTGTGTAAAGATGGAAGCCACTGATCACAAACCAGTGGCTACGGACTAATAGCGAGACCCAACTGCATGTGACTATAATACATGCATATTTGAAGTATGTAAAAAGTTGTTGCATCCAAATTTTCCCACTACATTAACACCTTACTTCTGTAGTACTCCTTAGGTAGTTATTTAATTTGTTTCCATATTTAATTACTATATTACGTTTATAAGTATATATGTTATGCCCTCCTATATCCACATATACTAAGATATAAAGTTATAACATAATACTATAAGGAATATTAAAAATCCCATCAGATATGCGATCCACTACTCACACTTCAACATGCAATTAACAATACCTTATTCCTTCTAATGATTCACTCGTAATTGCCCCATCATGTGATCATTATTACTTTTAATATATTCTTATTATTAACTAGAATGTTTGTGTGGCCCATTGCCTTAAATGCAGAATAACTGCACCAATATGTTCATTTTCATTCCATAATAATTCTCTCATCTCAAAATTAATTCCAGGGAAACAAGTTTGTCTGCAATTAAGTTCCATTACTAATTATCTAACTCAGGCGGCAATGATCAATACCTTTCCTTTGCAGTTTAACGATCACCCATCTCCGTATTACCCTATTGGCTCTACCAAATTTCCTTTCACCCCACTCAGAAACTAATCACCATTCCTGCACTTACGCATAGTACATGTAACAAGAAAAATTGAAGAAAAACTCTCACCTTAAGTCGTTTATGGAATTGGTTTTCCTCAAATCGTGTGCGGCTCCTCTGCAGGTGAGTTTCTTCCTTTCCCCCAGAAATTAATTATAACCTAATTATTTTATATAACTAATTATAAAAATAGGGAAAAGTGACCCACTATTAATTTTAATGTTATTTTCTTTAACCACCAACTAAACAAATTATTAAAACTACCCTATTAATTCTATACTTGTAGTTATGAATAATCCAAATACCCATTTAGAATCTATCGGAAAGTATTTTATAAAATAAAAAGTTCTAGAAGTCAAAACGACCAAATGGGTCGTTACAATATTGTTAAAGTCAAAGAACAACTATTTGAGGAACTTCCTAGTCCTGAAAACAAAGCAGTACTTCAAAGGGCACAAGCTCAGTATAAGAAGTATCTTCACTTTGAAGATATCTTTTGGCAACAGAATCCTGGTTATGAATGGTTAGAAAATGGAGCTAGGAATACCACATTTTTTCACAACATTGTTAAAGGAAAAATAAAAAAGTTCAAGTCAACAGAATTCAAAATAGACAAAGTGACTGGTTGGAGGACATTAATAAGATAGAAGTTGAAACAAGTTGTTTTCAATCTCAATGGAAATAGTGCAGGAGGTCCAGATGGGTTAACATGAAAGTTTTATTAGGAAACGAAGTAAACCTGCTAATTTGGATACAAGCTTGATATGGCTAAATCTCATGACAGAGTATCCTGGTTTTTCATGATGAAAGTGCTAAGGAAGATGGGATTTTCTGAGTTAGTAGTTGACTTGATATGGAGATTAGTTGCTAATAATTGGTATGCAATACTTTTAAATGTACAATCTCATGGTTTCTTTCATTCCACTAGAGTGGTAAACAAGGAGATCCTTTATCCTCGATTCTTTTTATTCTATATGCTGAAGTATTGTCTAGATATTTAAATTCTTTATTTGAAGATGATCAATTTCAGGATTATGGAATGACTAAATGGAGGACCAATATATATCATCTTGCATATGCAGATGATACTATTATTTTT
This sequence comes from Solanum sitiens, assembly GCA_016801875.1. NCBI lineage: Eukaryota > Viridiplantae > Streptophyta > Magnoliopsida > Solanales > Solanaceae > Solanum > Solanum sitiens. The sequence goes on along the minus strand of JABWTJ010000347.1, from coordinate 227,153 downwards.
GCATCTGCTAACAGATATTCAATATCCATGATTATGTTAGTCTTATAAAAATATGAAGCACAATCAGGTCAGATGATTAACAAAGAGAAGAGTGCTTATTATATGCATCAAAATGCAGCAACTGCTGATATCTTGTTAGTGGAGGGATGCACAAATTTTAGTGGAGGACAGTTCCCGTTCAAGTATCTAGGGTGTCCTATTTCACATACTAGAAAGAGAAAAGACCACTATTATGAACTTATTTCTAGGGTTTAACTCTAAGCTACAGGCATGGAAAGGTAATATGCTTTCCTATGGAGGAAAAGAAGTTTTAATTACTAGTGTTTTACAGAGTGGTCCTATACATTCTCTCTTCACTATTGTTTCTCCAATATGTGTCTTGAAAGAACTTCATAGAATTTTTGCTGAGTTCTTTAAAAGCAATAAAGTTACAGGGAAAAGTAATCATTGGGATTCTTGGAGAAAAGTGTGCTTACCCAAACATGAGGAAGGACTTGAGTTTAGATCTATGTTTGAAATGTCTCAAGCTTTGCATGCTAAACTTTGGTGGAACATTAGAATTGAGAATTCAATATGGGTCAATTTCATGTGGAACAAATATTGTAAGAAACAAATTCCTAGTTTGGTCCAATGGAAAGGTGAATGTCAATTATGGAAAACATGTTGATAAATAGGGACATTTGGGAACAATCCATCTGGTGGGAGCCAAGAGGAGGTATGTCTTCAGTTTTGTTTGCAAATTGGACCTATTTAGGTCCATTAATTTTAAAACCATCATAGGTTCATACTTGTCATAATTTCACAGACATTAGCAACCTTATGAATGAGAATGATTGGTAATATGAGAATATTCAATTGCACTTTCCTCAAATCATGGTGGACTAATACTAGTTCTGGTCAATTTTCAGTTAAAAGTGCTCGGAATCTAATAAGAAAAGAGAAGATGAAACTGATTTTTACAAGAAAATTTTGGTGTATGGTATTCCTTTTAAAATGTCTTTCTTGACTTGGAAGGTGTAGAAAAATATGATTCTTATTGCTACTGTAATTTCACATTGGAACCCTAACATTTCACCTTTGTGTGATTGTTGTGAAATTCCAGACTGTGAGACAGTTGACCATTTATTCCTAAAGGGAGAGGTTGCAGACACTGTGTGGAAGTACTTTGCTATTTCAGCTGGTCTATTAGGCCCTTTTGTGCATGTGAAACGAGTAATAATGAAATGGTGGGATGCTAAAGGCAATGCTAGACAAAAATCAACTTTCAACGCTATCCCTAATGCTATTTTATGGTTCCTTTGGAGAAGGAGAAACACTATTTTACATTGAGGTTCTTATTCTATTAATAAAATAATATGGGATATTACTCGCTCTATTATAAACTTCATTCAATTTACATTTAAATATTTTGATATCCCTAATGATTGGCCTCATATAGTAGACTTGCTAGATAATTATAGGCCAATATTCCTAACTAGGGTGATTAGGTGGACTGCGCCACCTCAGGGATGGTGGAAATTCAACACAGATGGGGCATCAAGAGGTAATCCTTGATCTACTTCAACTGGTTTCTGTGTAAGAAATTCCTTTGGTGATATAGTTGGTGCAAAAGGATTGCGAATTCACAACACAACCGATTTAGTGGCTGAGGCTATAGCTTTGAAGGAAGGTCTCCAATTTTGTGTTTAATTTGGATTTACATCTGTTATAATGGAATCTGATTCATTATAAATAATCAATATCATTAATAGTGTTTGAAAGGTACCTTGGAGTGTGACATTAGAGGTCAACTCCTTTACCAGGATGAGGAGTTTGGGGACAGCAAGAGTACAATATTCCTTAAGGTAGGGAAATACTCTTGCTGACTATTTTAGTAATCTATTGTTTTATGTTGCAGGTAACTTTGAATTTAAGCATTTTATGAAGATACCTGTAGAAGGCAAAAAAATCATCAATGCAAAAAAGCTTGGTATTTCTCAGTTGAGGATAAGACAATCAAATTAAGAGATGAATTAAATATATATATTCACTATAGGCTCATTGATGTAAATAAGGATAATTAGATGTTGACTATTGATGTTTCATCTCGCATGAAATAAATTTGGTTGGTTACTTATCATGCACCTGGTGAGAGATTTGAGGTGTCTAATGTGATAAAAGACCAGGGCGAATGAACTTTATAGCTTTTACATTATTGAGAATGATTATTTAATGTCTGAGTTCCGTGAAAAGTATAGACTGATACCTGATTTTTAATAGTGTAGAGCCGTTTGGAGAGACCTATGGTGAAATGGAAATATTGTGCTACTTGAAAGGTTCATATTGAACCTTGCAGAAAACAAATCATTAGTGTTTGTCCCACTGATCTAAAGCTTGGTGGTTTTTCAATCCACCAGATTTGGATTGAAGAACACGAACATTAAATCCACCTGATTAATTGAGCAAATATCAAATCATATGGAGACAACAAGAAATCATATTATATCTAAATCCATAGAATAGCAACGATGACAATCAACTCATCATTACAGGTTAAATCGGAAAGGTTTTCAACTTTAGATTCATAAGAGTTGGGTGGATAGAGCTGCAACAATATTGATTAACCTGATCTTCAATGGAAATATAATCATAGACAGAATTTGAAGGGTACTAAATTATACCTACCTCAATGTTCCCCAAACTTATGATTGGCTCAGATCTGAAGGTAACTCATTTGAAGTTCAAAAGGAACTTCCCACAGTAGCAAGATCAAGGTGAAGTTGGAGTTTGTTATGAATAGCTGAAGCAAGAAGTTAGTTATTGTAAATAGTAGAACTGAAAGTTATTTATAGAGTTTGTTATAATGTTAGTTAGTAGTTAACTCTAATTAAGTTAGATTAACTAGCTTAGTAGGTTAATTGTAGCTACTCGATAAATAGCAGAGAGCCATTATTCTGTATAGATTAATTCTTCTATAATTCATAAATCAGAGATTGAGTTTCTTCTTCAGTTTATCAACAAGCTCCCAACCTTGATTCACCATTGTTGAATCTCATCATGGTATCAGAGCTTTCAGTGATCTACTGATATCTCTACAAATGTTTTCTCGATTCTCTACTTACAGTGACAACTTTCTCAAAAGGAGTTGCATTATTTGAGAAGTAGTTGGATGAATATTGTTGTTACATAGAAGTTACTCATCAATGGTGATTGCTAAAGTGTAAAATTCTGCTTCTACTATTCCTACAGATGTAGGAAGAAATGTTACAAGTGATTCTCATCATACGCTGCATCTGCAAGCTTGTGACACTGCAGGTAGCTCTATTGTCTCTTTACAACTTACTGGATCTGAGAATTACTCCTTTTGGAGTCGATCAATGAAGATAGGTTTGTTAAGCAAAGGGAAAATTGGTTTTGTTGATCGTACTAGCTCAAAGGATAAGTTCCCTACATCTATTCATACTTTATGGGAAAAATTCAATGCTATTGTTATTTCCTGGATCATGATATCTGTCAGTCTTGAGCTTCTTAGTGGTATATAGTTTAGGCTAGTCATGGACAACAAGTATGGACAGATCTTAAAGAAAGATTTGACAACGTAGATAGATATCGTATATTCTACCTACACAAGGATATTCCTACACTCAATCAGGAAAACTCATCAGTTTTAGTCTACTTCTCCAATCTCAAAGAGTTGTGCATGGAATATGATTCCCTCATGCATTGTCCTGGTTGTGATTGTGTTGTATCCCATACCTATCCTTATCACTTTGAGTACCAACATTTGTTGCAATTTCTTCTGGGATTTAATGAGTCTTACAAGCAGTGCATGAGTCAGATCATGATGATAGATCCAGCTCCTAGTGTTAACAAGGCTTACTCTCTAGTGATTGCAGAGGAGATTCAGAGGATACTTGGCAAGGGTAATTCTGTTTCTGCTGGTGATGTTTCCTCTAACACTACTCATATGAATGAAGTACTAGAATTCTTAAGTGGTAACAATCCAAATCAAAATTTCTCCGTTTCTAGGGGCTCAGGATTTGTGGATCAGGTGTTGGAGGATCAAACTTCAGACCTAGGATAAATCCCAACAACCACTTGTACTATGACTATTGTAACTGTAAAGGACATACATGAGATCATTGCTACAGGCATCATAGTTATCGCTCTGACAGAAAGGATAAGAAGAGGACAGGTTCTAAAACAACTAACCTTGCAGGTTCTGCTAATAATCCGGGTGAACTATATGGGAAGTCACCTACTGCTGGTAATGCTACTACTCCTACTCCTGGTATGTCTCATGCTTTTATGACTAACATGCAGCAAACACAACCCCACCTCACTTTTCTCACCAACAATACATGCCAATCCTACAACTTCTTGATTATGGAAATGTGAAGAATGACACAAATTAATCTGTGAGAGCCACATTTATATCCTCTACTGATAAGTGGATAGTTGATTCTGGTGCTTCCAAACACATGGTTCATAATCTACACCTATTAACTCACTACAAACCATTAACTTCTTCAAAAGATGGAAGAGCTTATCTCCCTAGTGGTAATTTGGCCACAGTCAGTCACATTGGATCCTCTCAGATTCTAGGAGGACTTGAAATCACAAATGTCCTGCATATTCCTAAGTTTCAGTACAACTTACTCTCTTTGTCAAAACTCACAAAGGAACTGAACTTTACTTTTCTTTTCTATCCTAACTTCTGTATTTTCAAAATCTCTTCAATGGGAGAGTGAGGGGTATTGGCAAGTTGGAGAATGACCTGTATGTCCTCGCTACTAACAGTCAGTTGCAGTCTCAAGAAAATCAACTTCATGCAGTCTCTTCCCATGATGAAGTCACTCTAGTTTCTAAGTCTTGTTTTGTAGTTTCAATTTGTCCTTCTAAAATGAATTTGTCTTTATGGTATAAAAAACGTTGTCATGTACCTTTTACTAATCTCATAAAGTTAGTGTGTTTCAAACATTTACATTATACTACAGATGATCTTTGTATTGTGTGCCCTTTGGCTAAACAATCTAGGCTTTCTTTTCCTTTAAATAAAACTACTACTACTACTTGCTTTCATATTCTACATGCTGATATTTTGGGGGCCTCATAGAGTTACTAATCATGATAGTAAAAGATATTTCTTAACCTTATTTGATGATTACTCCAGATATACATGGTTGATCTTACTAAACTCTAAGTCTGAAGTTATAGTTGCCTGAAGAAAGTTCTTGCTAATGATTGGCAATGTGTTCAATTCATGAGTCAAGGTTCTGAGGTCTGATAATGGGTGTGAGTTTTTTAATTCACAAATAACTGAACTTCTTCAATCTCTAGGTATTCTCCATCAATGTTCTCATATCTACACACCTCAACAAAATGGTGTTGTAGTGAGAAAACATAGACATATCCTTGATGTTAAATTGTCTAAATGTTATATTATGTGTTTCTAAGGTTTTAAATGTTTTTCTTATGAGTATGATATGATTTTTAAATGAAAGGATGCATATTTTCAATGAATGTTCATTTTCATGATTTTTATGCATTATGCCATACTTAGTACATGTGGTTGTACTAATCCATGCTTTTATCTATCTCTATAGTGGTTGGTCGGTGAGGAGCATTTGGGAAGAAAGACTTGGATCATAGCATCATTCAAGTGATGTTGAAGTATGTCCTCAATTGAGTCGAGGGAATATATGGATGTCTTTTATGTCTTTTATTTCCAGTATTGTAATAGACTAAGTATTCTAATATTTTGAAGTATGGGTCGTGTCCCAAAAGAATTCTCGTGTCATAAGGTTGATAAGATTGAGATTTAGTATTTCCAATGATTTTATATGAAAAAGTTTTTATAGACTATGAAATGTTTTGTGAAAAGTTTTATGTCCGCACTACTTTTCATTATGTATATGCGATGAATGATATGTAGGGGCTTGTACAAGACCTCCTAGAGGTCAAGTACGCCGGTTGCAATCCGAGAATAACCCTAACTTGTAGGGTGTGGTCTTGGGTTATGACGTATCTCATAGTGTTCATAATGTTTGAATGGACTTAGACATGCCCAAGGGGTATCTCATAGTGTTCATGTTTAATAAGGTATCAAAATATACCTTAAAAAGTATCTCGTAGGATCCATATGATTAAGGAACTTAGACAATCTTAAAGAAATATCTCATAGTGTTCAAAAGATAAACATAGGGGCTAGGCTCCATAGTAAGCAGTAATAGAGAAAGGATGCAAAAGTAGTACCTCCCATGAATGGTGTTATGGGGCATCATAGGTGCATTGCACAAGGTATAACATAGTGTCATTAAAGAAGAAGAGATTGAAGATAGGATTGGACTAGAGTTTCCTTTCTTAGTAAAGTAGACTAAATATGAGAGAATCTTCTTAAATGAAGTTAAGTAATGATAAGGCTTTGGAAGGTAAACATGTTAAGGATAACTTTAAGATACGCTTAGTATGTAAGGAGTATGGTATGCCTTATGTACATTTAACAAGCATATTTTGAGGAAATCATAAGGATATAGTACTCTTTAGTATGAATAACTTACATCTACTAGAGATTCCTAAGTTGACATGAAACTAGATAGAGTGACTTCAAGATATGCATAGTGTGTGAGGTAGTATGGGATTCTTTATATGCATTGTACAAGTGTGCTTTTGGGGTGGACTAAGGACATAGTGCTCATATGTTATGAGGAACTTAGGTCTTAATTATTAAAGTGGACTATGATCAAGAATGACCAAAGAGAGGTACTTAGCTTTGGTAGTAGCATGGGATGCTACCTTAAACTTGCACTAGTATACTTCGAGGTGGATTGTGTGTTAGTTCATTTGGGTAAGAAGGACAATTATTTAAGTATGATCTCTTAAATTCTTTATGATGCTTTAATAGGCTTATGATATTCATGTTATGCTTATGTCTTTATCTCTTATGATTGTGTCTGTTGTTGACTATCCCTTTGAGATATCTTATGTTGGTATGATAGTTTCCATACTTAGTAAATATCTTACTAACGCATATTGCCTACATGTTGTCCATGTAGGGTCTTGAGAAGATTGAGGTTGCTTGAAGGGTAGAGTTCCCAAGGTTTCCAAGAAGTGAAAACTTGGTGAGTTCTCATACCATCCGAGGACTACCACCACTATGTTGTCTTTATGTTTTTCATTATGTTAGACTTTTATGGGTTGTGTCCCAAGACTCTTGTTATTCATGTTGTCATAGATGGTTTGAGACATATGTTAGACGTTTTATGAAATGACTTCCACATTACGTTTTGAAAGAAAAGTTTTAATTCCGATTTGCTTTTCATATATATGCAATGAATGATGTCTAAGGGCTTATACAAGGCCTCCGAGAGGTCAACTACGCTGTGTGATGACATAAGAATGACCTAGCTTCTAGGTAATGTATACGGGTCGTGACAAACTTGGTTTCATAGTATAAGGTCATGAAATGGTCTTAGGATGTCTCAAAACCATGTCTAGTAGAGTCTTATTTATCGGTTTGAGTCCCAACACTTCTATGAGTAGGAGGCTGTGGGATATTTAAGAAAGTTCCACTTCTTCATTCTTTAAGTCGTTCCATAGAATTTGGCTTCAGTAGGCCCTTCTCTAATGTTTTCCTATGATTTTGTAGGTAGTGGCTAACACTAGGGCTAATGCTAGAAGGGAAGGAGATGGGAGTGGGGAACAAGAGATTCCTCCCCAAGTGCAAGAGCAAGTCCCTCCTTAAGTTTCTAATGACCCTCCAATAGGTAATGCTATGTTTGAGGAATTTAGGGCTTCTATGACTTGGTTAGCTCAAGCATTAACGACCCAAGTTAATGGAGAAGAGGTGGCTCTGGAAAATCTTATAGGATAAATGGGTGCTACTATGGTAAGGGAATTCTTGAGAATGAATCCACCGGATTTCGATGGCTCCAAAGTTGATAAAGATCCGAATGGGTTTATCGATGGCGTAGTTGGCTGCCTATCAATAAAAGATGTTGCCCAACTTTGGTATGAGCAATGGAAGGAGAGTAGACCAATAGGAGCGAGATCCATTGATTGGGAGACTTTTAAGTTGGATTTCCTTGATAGGTTCTTTCCTAGGGAATTCACGGAGGCAAAGTTAGAGGAGTTAATAAACCTCAAGCAAGGGAATTTAAGAGTCAAGGAGTATGCTTAGAATTTCACTCTTTTTTCTAAGTATGCTCCAAGCTTGGTGGCTAACCCTAGAGACTTGATGAATACATTCATGACGGGGTTGTCCGAACTAGTAGAAGAAGAATGCCGTATGGCCATGCTTGTTGATGATATGGATATCTCCTGACTTATGGTGTTTTCCCAACAAATAGAAGAGTGAAAACTAAGTAAAGAGAGGCCTATAGAGAAGAATAGGTCTAGGTTTGAATGTGATAGGTATTTCCATGCTATGTACGAGGGACAAGATAGGCCTAGAACTAATAAAAGATATTCAATCCAAGATTATTCCAACACCTCTAAGGTTTACAAGGAGAAGGGTAGTGGATCTTCAAAATCTACTAACCCCAAGTGTGGAAGGAGTCACTACAGTAAGTGCCTAGCCGGCATGGATGGTTGTTTTGTGTCACATCCAGGAAGCACCCCCTAGAAGTAACATGGTTTACTTGACCTCTCAGAGGTCTTATACAAGCCCATAGTTATCATTCATCGCATTGACATAGCAAATTTAGTGGAAAATTTAAAACTTTTCATAGCACATCGTATGCTAGAAACATCACATCATATATATATATATATATATATATATATATATATATATATATACATATATATAATATAAGTCATAATACATATTTAGACCTTAAGTCTCTTTGCCATCCTAGACTCAACATCATAATAGTACTTTTGGGACACTTCCCTTATAACATAATACATAGGTAAACTTTATACATAACTTTAGGTAAGACATGACATTAGGACATCCTTGGATTTAAGGATTCCTTTTCTTGAGCATGGGAATCACATATCAAGCTCTTTAATCATATAGTCATCCTTTAAGCCTTCATAACCTACACTTTATGTAAAAAGTAGAGAAGAATGGGATTAGTACAAGAATGCACTAAGTATGGCAACCTTGCAAAAACATGCATTTAAAAGGGACTTTTTCTTGAAATCATACTTCATGTATTTTTGAGTAAATCTTCATAAATCCTTTATACAATAACATTCATATCATTCACATACTTCATATAAACATATTCAAAGGCCAAACATTTCATAAGATCTCATATAGAATTTATTACATTTTCAACTCACATTACAGTGAACTAGTTTTCCCTTAACAGTGATCTATCTTCCCTTTTATTCAGTAACCTCCCAAGTAACCCTCTAGTGATACTTGGTGCAATGAATCACCTTAAGACCTCAAGGAAACATACATATCATCTACACAAGCCAACACATATCATTATATAAGTATAACATATCAAAGACACATTTAAGCCAATACCATAGAACTATTACAGTAAGCTATATTCAATTTACACATATATTTACTTCTTTTCATACTCATCATTTTAAGACCTTGTTCATGACCCCAATCTTAGTAAACTAGTGAAATGTACATGAGAAGCCCCATAAACCAACACATACTTAGTAAACCCTTCATGAGACCATAAACCTTAACATTCATTTCATACATCAACAAGTAAGTGAAGGCAACTTCATTCATGTCAATACAAGACCTTCATGATATAGTCATTTAGACCAACATAGTGCATATAAGGATAAGATCACATCATTTAGATTCATACCATGCACATGTTCACAACAAGTAGACAAATACTACAATGTCATGCATAAAGACATAATCAAAATCATATACATTAGGTCACCTCTCTAGGACTTCCTAAGGAGCTAATTGTGCAATGTCTAGATGGGTTCATTACTTCCACCTATCCTAAGTAACCTCCCTTAAGTCATCCTAGTTAGGATTCTAGTTATTTACTTCCATTGTTTATTTTACTTTAGGGAAACTATAGCCTTAACCGACACTAAGACCATGGGTGCTAAACATGGAATTTGGTGTTGTAGATCCTTACACCAATGGAAGGTGATCCTACCTAGATAAGGTAGAACATTAACATATATCCTAGCATCCTATGTGAATTCACTTTGCTAGATCCTATGTGGCAAACATAGTTTATGGAACTAACTAATAGGTCTTCCCTCTTCATACCACTTGATAATTGGGGCATCCTCTCATGAGAAAATATGGGTGAACCTTCCTCAAAGGGAAGTCAACACCTCATGTGGGTCCATAGGTGAGTATTCCTCTAAGGAAAGTCAACACTCTATAAGGGACAAATGGTGAATCTTCCTCCAAGGGAAGTCAACACCTCTAAATGTCAAGTTCACTCGCTGCTAAGCTAAGTTCCCTTTAATAAAAAGCCTTTATTACATTTTTCATAAAACATAGGCTTAGGATATTCGATTCTCATATGCTTATAACATACTCAAGCACCTATCTAGATTTAGAGTATTCTTGGGCACCCCTCTCAAGGACCCTCTATATACTACATCATCATTCATGTGTGTGTGTGTACATATATGTGAGAAAACCTTTCACATAACACATAAATATCAGACAGGCTCATCTACCAATACATGAGTCTATAGGCATAACTATAGGAGAAATCCTTTCATATAAACCCACTAACACACTATGCACATTCATACTTCATCATATCATATACATCATATAACATGTCCATATATTCATTTTTCATGTACATAGAACCCAAATCTAGGAACTATCCTATCAAGGTACACATGTGCAATGAATAGACAAGGTCCCATAACCTTGCCCATACTAGTACACCTATCAAGTCATCCTAGTTTAAGGAAACATATCATACTTTCATATACTAACTTAACATGCATAGTAGTAGACACTGGTGAATCTGAGAACTACCTTTCATTTAGACACCATGAACCTTTACTACTTTTAAGCATGCATGAAGTGTGAGCGTGTGTGTACATTGGTCAACATGATCACATAATGGCTATCAACAACACCTTGAGGCAGCCACCCTCTTAAGACCATATTTACACTTTCAAGTATAGACTATACAACACACAATAACATAGGAGGCAACACAATCTTCACATTACAATCAAGACTCCTAACTTTAGCTATTTACACATTCAAATAGGGGTTCATGGGTAGGGGTCATAAATAATAAACACTTTACCCATGGAAACACCTACACATGCTCTTACATAGCCATTTACATGCTCATAACAATAGTAACATAACCTAGATTCACAACTATGATAGAGGACTAGGCAGAACTTACATATAAGGTGATCATCATAACCACTCATTCATATATTCATCAATTTATGTTCAAGGCCATGGTCAACACATATATAATGACATAAAGTAAACACCGCCACCATAAGTGGGCTATACCACGCAATGTCAACGCATCATCAACATTACTATAAAGAAGTAGAGAAGTAGAAGAGTAGGGGAATTCTTACCAATCCTTTAGCCTTTGGTCCTCATTGACCATTACTACTCTTTCATCAATAAATCAAGTATAGGTCAGCAGCTAAAGTACCATAATCATACATGAAGTAAAGTATAAGCTACTTACAAGGTCATGCTACAACTAGTACACATTAACATACTAGAAGGTAGAAGAACAAAGACCATTACCCAATTTTACTTGCATGATTATAAATCATATTTCATTAATATTATCAACCTAGGGCAGTAGAAAATATAACTTAGTATATCGAAATCATACTTAAGTCCCTACAAGATCATGATACTAACATAGGCATTAAACTATCAATTCAATAGTGAGAACAGGGAGTAGGCTATCTTACCAATTTCTTAAACTATTGATCATCAATCATATATTATCATTAAAATACATGCTAGGCAGTAGCTCAATAGACCTTTACAAAAAAAAGGAATCATGCTTCATGTAACCACAATTCGAGATCACATCACATTCATAGTATTATCAATCGATAGACTAGAGGAACTTACATCTGCTCATATCAATCCTTATTCACCTTAATGAAACATGATTTATAATTAAAATTTAATAATAATATCTACTTAAAACAGTAGCTATAATCATCTTCACCTAATCGAGTTCAACATTTAATCATTAAAAGACCATGTTACAATGAATTCTTAGGATTCTAAACTAGGCATGTTCAATCCTTCATACATTGCTCCACATGGATCCTTTATCATCAATTCATCATCAATTCACGTAAATAACAATAGGTAAAAGAAAATCAACGTAAGAAAATCACAAATGAACCATTAACAAGTCATGATCACAAAGCCCATGCAAGGACTAAATCGATTTAGGGAAGGAACATGGGTTCATCATGCAATTGGATTAAAATCACCTTCAAACCAATACATTAACATCAATTCATCATGATTTAACCATTTAAAACGTTTTTGGAATGAACCTATGGCCAGATTGAAGAAGAAGAACTTTTATCATGAAAACTTGCTTGAAAACTTTGAGAAGAACTCTCCAAGTGAAAGGTTACTTAGAGATGAAGGATCACCATACATTTTTCTTGTTTAAAACCTCTAAAACTTGGTGAATCATCCATGGAAATCCAAGATTCAAGCTACTCTTGAGCTTCACCAACAATGGTGGTTTCTAGGGAGAATATTTTTGGAGGGAAATGTTTAATTCGTGTAGAGGGGATTGGGAATGGGAGGTTCACGTTTTAGATGACTTATATACACCAAAAAATAGCTAAATAAACCTATTAGAGTCAGGTTAGGAAGTGGGGTGAATTTCCCATTCACCCCTTAAATAAACATACGCAAGGCAGCAGTTATTGGCAATCATCGACAGACCCAATCGACTGGCCGTTGGTCAATCGACTGGCCGTCCTTTGGCTTCCTTCGATTGGTCCTTGGACTATTTTTGGGATGAGACCTTCCCAGGCTATGTTTACATCAATGAGACCTCACAAAATGGCCGTTGGTCAACCAAATGGCCGTTGTTTGGTTCACTCGATTGACACTTCCAAGGTAGTGTCTCAACCAGCCTTTGGTCCTTCTTGTGGGCCCTTTTGCGGGGCCCTTTAGAAGTTGTACCCGGATTTTTATTAGATAAATACAAACCTTAACATGTTATAGACCTCCTACATAAGTTTCACCCAATACAAATACACGTAACACATCCAAACAGGATAGGCCCCATCAAGACATACACATGCATGTCTCAAGGCTATCTTTCGAACGTCTTGGACGTTCTTTGACGTTTGACCTCCAAACATCACGAAACTCCATATACTACCATTAAAAATCATATAAATCATTTTGATACTTCATAATCTCATTTAGAATTATAAGCACGTATAGACACATGAGGCACATAGGTGACTACTCATCGAAAGTCTTGGTCGTCCCTTGACGTTTGACTTCCAAATCACCTCAAACTATACACACTGCCTCGATACCATATTATAAGTCCTTTTAGGACATTAAAACCTTCTTATAAACATGTTAGGCTCTAGACGCCCTAACTCATTTAGGTGTGGTAAGGATGGGCATAAAGTAAGAGATTGTCCGGATCTTAAGACTAATGGAAGAAAAGGCAAGCAAGTTCATATCGGTATTGTAAAGGGTGCTCCTCTATCAAAGTCTAGGTTCTTTGATCTCAAATCCAAGAGTGATCAAGAGTGATCTCCTCATGTCCCTTTCCGGTATGTGCATATTGATTTATAAAAAAATTCAAGAATTTCCATGATTATGAAATTTTGTAATAATTTTGATGTATCCGCATTATGAGGCATTGATGTTAGAAAGACATGTGTATATTATTCCCAAGTGGGGTATAAGGAGCCTATGTTTGAGGTTCTTATATGGTTTTGGGTAGTTATGTTTAGCTTCGAATGGGATTGTTTACATTATTTGGGTATGTGAATTTAGGTATAATGAATATACGATGGGGTGCTAGTATAGAGTAGGTACTTTAAAGAAGATTTTAGAAAGGTGTCAATCGAGGACGAATGTTTCCCAAGTGGGGGATATTGTAAGGACCCAAAAATGAATTCTTCAGACTAGATCCTAACATGAAGTGCCATGATCTCATAAGATCCTAAAATGGTCAAATATAGTTTTTAGAGGTAGTGTGTAGAGTTTGAGCGAGTTTGGAGGGGAAACGTCCAAGAACATCCGGTGACTTAGTATGTTTCATAAGGTTTTAGGATGACTTTGGGTCTCCATGTAACACTTCAAAAATCTAAGAGGAGTACTAGAGCCTAACATAAGTGTCAAAAGTTTTAGACATTGTTTAAGGTCCATTTTAATGAATATAAGTCATTTAGGAAGTTTAGAAACCAAAACGTCCAAGAACGTCCATGACGTCCGGAACTAGTTCTAGGATGTTCTAGCGTGCCTTAGCCTATTTGACTAGCTTTTAGTTGTCAAAAAATGATGAAAATTGGTGAAAGGGTGTATAACACGTATTAGAGTTAGTTTATAGTTGAAAGGTCCAGGCAGGAGTCCCCAAGGACCAACCAAGGTCCCTTGAACTGGACCCTTGCATTTTGGGGTCAAAGGACTGCCCAAGGCAGTTTGCACGGACGAGTGCTATCGACGGGGTGTGTGCCAATCGACGGGGCATAGATGGACACCATCGATGGCCACTTAGCCAAATTCTTGAAAGGCCTCTTTTGCACAGTTTCTGAACTTACCAACGGATATGCAGCACGGAAGGGGGAGTGGTCGTCGATTGACCCACGATCCATCAATCGTGGTGTCATTTGTGATGACCGATTTTCGCTGCACGTTTTAACTTAAGTTAAGTAATTAGTTGGATTAGTTAGGAAGTTCATTAGGTGTTAAGGTATATCTAATTAATTTAGTTAATTGCAAATATAAAGCCCGTAAGATAAATAGACTAACCTAAGCTCCCACAATTCACAAAACCCAAGCACTCTTCCTTCTCTCTTCTTTCTCTCTCTAGTGAAGAACTCCATTGAAGACAAAGCTAGGGGAGGGTTTAAGGTTTTAAAAGGGTCAAGTTTCGGTGTGTGATTCCTTTCACCTTTGAGACCTCTTTCCTCAAAGGTTTCCATCAAAGTGATTTCAAAAGTTGAGTTTTCAAGTGGGTTTTCTTCCAATACAAAATTGATGTTATGAATTACTTTGTTTATGATTTATTTTTGATATTATGAGTCAATTAAAATGTACTTTAACTTAATTTTTAATCTCTTGATGGATTGGTCTAGTTTGTAGAAGATGGCCTATTCCCCTTAACCCTAGATTGTGATTTTGACAATAATTGTATAATGTTGGTTCAATTGACTTGGTTATTGATTGAATTACTACTAGATGATGTTATTGTATTAGTTATAAATATATTAAGATAAATTATGTTCCTATTATGCTAGTTCTTGAGTAGTTGACCTGGGTTATGAAGTATGTTATGAATTTGACCTAAGTCTCTTATCTTAAGTTATGAACAAGTGATGAATTGTGATATAGTGATTCAATTGGCCTTGTTATCATATTAGTTATTGTTGTGTGATTATATTACTCCCATATTGGGTTGAGTTAAGGGTTTATGGTAAGACCTTCAATATGAATTATGAAGGAGACTTGGTAAGTCTTGTGATCCCTATTCTTTACTTCAATTGTGGTTACTTGAGATTAAGTTATAATGTTGCACTGAAGTATGTCTCTTATTAGGATTGATAGGGTTGAAATTATGTTGAATTTAAATGTCTTTACTATGGTTGTGAGGTTGAATAAGATGTAAATGTTATACGGAATGTTATGACTACCAATGTGTCTTATCAAGAATGAATATGTAAATGTGCTACCCTCACTTATATGAATTGTAATGAAAGCAATATACTCATGTAATTTTTATTGAGCTATGATGATGATGATTATACAAGGGCTAGACCCTATGACATACAATAAGCTATGATGATTAATAAAGATATTAAAGACATTTCAAAAAGGGAATTAGCTTAGCACCGAGTGAACTTGACAATGGGAGGTGTTGAGTTTCCAAATAGATAGATTCATCCTATAGTTCCACATGAGGTGTTGATTCCCTAATAAGGGATAGTCACCCAATGGATACCCATGAGAAGAGGCTCCAATTTCCAAGTGGAATGTAGAGGGATTATACTTATCTCGTAGTTCTTGAACTATGTTGCCCACATACGAAGACTAGCTAGTGAATCCACCTATAAAGCTACGTTTATGTTGTGTTTTATGTTGTCCGGTAGACCACCTTCCATTGGTGTAAGGTTTTACAACACCGGATTCCACACTTAGATCTTGTGGTATATGTCGGTTTAGAGAAGTGTTCCCTAAACTAAAATGAAGTAATGAAGTACAAATCAACTAGGGTGACCTCGGAGGTTTGACTTAACCTAGGTAGGGGTATGGGACTCTACCTATGCCTTGCACTAGTTTGCCTTGAGGGAAGCCTTGGGAGGTGGTTCTTATGTATTTACATGCTTATAAATGTAAATGGTTATAATATGATAATCTTACATGAAATTTACACTATGTGACGTTGGTTACTCCTATGAGCATGTGTTTTGTCTCTATTGTTAAAGTATGATGTTATGTACTCTTAAATGATATGCTATGTGAAGTTGGATATTAGTCATGGTTCTTGTTGGATTACTTGATTGAGTAAGTTTATGGGGATTTGCTTGGTCATTGCACTTGTTCACTTAATGAGGGTTACTAGGTGATTGTCTTTCTTTGATTATATTGAAATGAACTCTTATCTATGCTTGTTAATACTATAACTTAATGATAAAGTTGTTATGACTATGTGTCTATTTATGTGATATGCATGTTGACTTTACTAGACTTAGCATTGTTAGTCTTGTGATGAACATTCTTTAGACATAATGAATATACATTATTGACTGGTATGGTTTTCTTGGATATGCATAAGGCTTTATAAATGTAACTAAGCATGTTTTAATGAAATGTCCCTTTTTAGCATGATTTGATCTTACATGTGCATATGGTCTCATACTTGGTACAAGTGGTGTACTAACACCATTTTCTCCCTTTTCCCCAACATTTTATGTTCCGGTCGTTGAAGAAGAAGGATTTTGAGATGACTTTGAAGAAGACTTGGAATTTCTCAAGCATCCAAGTGGGTAGGTCCTTACTTTCCGATGGCGATGCCAATATCAAGCTTATGAAGTTGTTTAAGTTTTAAGACTCTTATGTTCCTTCTTTTTTTTAATTTGAGTACGAATTGTATAGCCTATATGTGGCTCTTTTACATTGATGTATGGGATAGGCCCAAATTGTTATAATATTGTTAGATTGTTATGAGATAAGACATCTATTTGAGACTATGTTATATCTTATATATATTTATGTGCAATTAAAGTAGAAGACTAAGTAATCTTCTTAGACGAAGGGTCTATGTATGCTCGATATGAATATATATGTGTATGTATAGGTCTATGTAAGCCTCAATTTAGTAGTAATGAAAAGTTTTAAATTTTCCGCATTTTTAACTTATGAATGTAATGATGTATGCTATGAGGCTAGTATTAGTCCTCAAAGAGGATGACGACGCCGGTTACGTCTAGGGGGTGCTCCCCGAATGTGACAAACCTGGTATCAGAGCATGAGGTTGAATATCTTTGAGTTGATGTCTCTCTCAAACACGTCTATGTAGATTCGTATTCATAATTGTGAAGCGCGCCACATTTATGGGTAGGAACCTATGTGATGCTTAGGAAACTCTCAATTTTCTAGAAAATCCAATATTGTGCCTCTAAAGTATACTTATTGTGTGCTTTCACCTAAACCTTTTACTTTTTCTATAAACAATGAATACTCGAAGGAATACAGCACAAAGACTTGAGGAAGAGATTTCCAATGCGGGAGTTCCTCCTCGTGGTGATCAAGTCCCTCCTCTTGAAGAAGAAGTCAATGATGACCAAGCTCTGGGCAATCCTCATCCTTTGACGGATGGTGACATAAGGGTTGCCCTCTTACAAATGGCCCAAGCCATTACTTTACAAGTCCAAGCCGTCACTACTCAAGCCCAATCCATGACGGCACAAGCTAACCGAGAGGTTATACCCCTAGAAAACTAACAAGTTGCTACCATGGCCTCATGTCTAAGGGATTTCACTAGGATGAATCCTTCTACTTTCTATGGGTCAAAGGTTCAAGAAGACCCCCAAGAATTCATTGATGAAATATACAAGATCCTTTATGCTATGGGGTTGACTACTAGTGAGAAGGCTGAGTTATCCACTTACCAACTCAAAGATGTGGCCCAAACTTGGTACGTCCAAGGGAGGGACAATAGGCCTTTAATAGGTGGACCCGTGACTTGGGAGATCTTGAAGAATACTTTTCTTGATCGGTTCTTTCCTAGGGAGAAGAAGGAAGCCAAAGTGGTGGAGTTCATCAACCTTCGCCAAGGAGGTATGAGTGTGCTTGAATACTCCTTGAAATTAACTAAATTATCAAAATATGCTCCTTCTTTGGTTTCTGATCCTAGGGATGAAATGAGTCATTTTGTGATGGGGGTGTCGGATGATTTTCAAGAGGAGTGTCATTCGGCGATGCTACATGTCAGTATGAACATTTCTCATCTCATGGTGCATGCTAAACATATGGAAGAGGCAAGGGATAAGTGAAATAGTATATATGCTAAGAGGGAAAGATCTTTTGATAATGGTTCTTCAAAGGGTATGCTTGATATCCAAGAAAAGCCTAGGTTCAAGAAGAGCTTCTCTAATAAAGTTCCTTCTAAGTTCCATAAAGCTCGTGATGATAAGGTGCCTAAGCCTAATTCTCAAAGGGGAAAGAGTGAAAACTCACCAAATGACAAGCCTATTTGTTCCAAGTGTGGAAAAGGTCATCTTGGTGAATGCTTAGTTAGAACGGGCAATATTTTTGGTTGTGGCAAAAGTGGACACAAGGTTAGGGATTGCCCTAATCTGAAGGATCAAGACAAGGGTGGTGGTCAATCTCAAGCAAGCGGTTCTAGTGATGCTCCTAAGAAGAATCTCTTCTATGCACTACGCTCTAGGGGTGAGCAAGAGACTTCTCCCGATGTGGTGACCGGTATGTCGAAATTCTTCTCTATTGATGTATATGCTTTAATTGATCACGGTGCTACCTTGTCATTTTTACTCCTCTTGTAGCTAAAACGTTTGACATTTTGCCCAATATCTTAAATGAACTGTTTATGGTGTCTACTCCGGTGGGTGAGTCAGTTGTTGCAAAAATGGTGTATAGAAATTGTCCTATAATGTTGCCCAATAGAGTTACTTATGTGGAACTAGTAGAACTTGATATGTATGATTTTGATGTTATCTTGGGTATGGATTGGTTGCATTCTTGCTTTGCCTCTATAGATTGTAGAACTAGGGTGGTGAAGTTTAACTTTCCAAATGAGCTCGTTTTAGAGTGGAAGGGGGTAATTCTATTCCCAGATGTCGTATCATTTGTTTTTTGGAAGCTTGTAAAATGATCTCTAAAGGGTGTCTATATCATATAGTAAGAGTCCAAGATTTAGACTCCGACATTCCTCCCATTGAGTCATTCCCCATAGTGAGGGAATTTCCGGATGTCTTTTCTAATGATCTTCCTGGTATTTCTCCCAAACTGGAAATTGATTTTGGAATCGATTTGATACAGGATACAAACCCCATAACAATTCCTCCTTACAGGATGGCTCCAGCCGAATTGAAAGAGTTGAAGTCTCAACTCAAAGATTTACTAAACAAAGTTTTCATTTGACCTAGTATTTCTCCATGGGGTGCTCCATTTTTGTTTGTGAAGAAGAAGGATGGGTCCCTTAGAATGTGCATTGATTATCGCCAACTCAATAAAGTTACTATTAAGAACAAGTATCCTCTCCCTCGAATTGATGATTTGTTTGATCAAATCCAAGGGGCAAGCTACTTTTCTAAGATTGAATTCATGTCGGGGTATCACTAACTTAGGGTGAGAGGTGAGGATATACAAAAGATGGCACTTTCGACTAGATATGGTCACTATGAGTTCTTAGTATGTCTTTTGGTCTCACTAATTCTCCGACGGCATTTATGGACCTAATGAATAGGGTGTTTGAAGTTACCTAGATTCATTTGTCATTGTCTTCATTGATAACATCTTGGTGAACGCATGGGTCATTTGAGAGTGGTGTTTCAAGTACTTAAAGAACATCAATTGTTTACAAAGTGTAGAAAATGTGAGTTTTGGTCGAGGTCAGTGGCATTTATTGGTCATATCATCTCTATTGAGGGAGTTGAGGTTGATCCAAGGAAGACCGAGGCGGTGAGAAATTGGTCTAGACCATTGATATCGACATTAGGAGAATCTTGGGTCTAGCGGGCTATTATCAGAGGTTTGTGGATTGTTTTGTGTCCATTGCATCTCCTGACTACTTTGACCCAAAACAGTAAGAATTTGAGTGGTCGGAGGCATGTGAGAGAAGCTTCAAAATCTTAAAAGATAGGCTTACTTCCGCTTCGGTGTTGACTTTACCGGATGGTACAAAGGGCTTTGTTGTGTATTGTGATGATCCCGAGTGGGTTTAGGGTGTGCGCTTATGCAACATGGGGAAGTAATCACCTACGCTTCTAGAAAACTTAATGTGCATGAGCGTAACTATCCAACTCATGATCGTGAGTTAGCGGCCGTGGTATTTGTATTAAAAATATGGAGGCATTATTTGTATGGTGTTCATGTTGATGTGTATACCGACTAGAAGAGTCTCCAATATGTGTTTACTCAAAAGGAGTTGAATCTCCAACAAAGAAGTGGTTAGAATTGCTGAAAGATTATGACATGAGTGTTCTCTATCACCCCGGCAAGGCCAATGTGGTTGTGGATGCTTTACGTCGTATGATGATGGGTAGGGTGTCTCATGTAGAAGAAGCCAAGAAAGACCTAGTGAAAGATGTTCATAGGTTGGCTAGATTGGGTGTAAGATTGGAAGATTCTCCAAATTGTGGTATTATGGTCCATCATAACTCCAAGTCATCTTTAGTGGTTGAGGTGAAGTCCAAACAACACCTTGATCAACCATTGATGAAGTTGAAAGAATCAGTTCTTGGCAATCTTAATGAGTCATTCTCCTTAGAGGGGGATGGTGTCTTGAGGTATCAAGGAAGGTTGTGTGTTCCCAATGTAGATGGTTTGAGGAACCGGGTTCTTGAGGAAGCTCATGGGTCCTGTTAATCCATTCATCCGGGTTCGACAACGATGTACCATGACCTTAGGGAGGTGCATTGGTGGGATGGTTTGAAAAACAACATAGCGGAGTTTGTAGCTAAATGTCCAAATTGCCAACAACTGAAAGCCGAATATCAAAAGCCGGGTGGTTTACTTCAAGAATCCAAATTTCTACTAGGAGTGGGAAGACATCAATACAGATTTTGTGGTAGGTTTGCCTTAGACACAAAAACAATATGACTCCATATGGGTGGTTGTTTATAGGTTGACCAAGTCCACTCGTTTTATTCCCGTCAAGTCTACTTATTCGGCAGAGGATTATGCAAAGATCTTCAAAGATGAGGTTGTGTGTCACCGTAATATTCCGTTATCCATCATATCGGATAGGGGTGCACAATTCACTTCTAGGTTTTGGAGATCATTCCAAGAAGGGTTGGGTACCAAGGTAAATTTAAGTACCGTTTTTCATCCCCAAACGGATGGTCAAGAGGAGCATACTATTCAAACCCTTGAGGATATGCTTAGAGCTTGTGTCATCGATTTCAAGGGAAATTGGGATAATCACTTGTT
Organism: Solanum sitiens; assembly: GCA_016801875.1. NCBI lineage: Eukaryota > Viridiplantae > Streptophyta > Magnoliopsida > Solanales > Solanaceae > Solanum > Solanum sitiens. The sequence continues at coordinate 205,375 of JABWTJ010000347.1, read as the reverse complement.
TTTTGTGGAGTTTTCTTACAATAATAGTTTCCACTCATCCTTATACATGGCTCCATAGAGGAATATTCATCCTATAGTTAGACATGAGGTGTTGACTCCCCAATGAGGGATACTCACCCAATGGATTCCCATGACAGGGGCTCCAATTGCAAAGTGGCATGTAGAGGTATTATACCTATCTCTTAGTTCTTGAACTCTGTTAGTCACAACCCAAAACCATACCCTAGAAGTTAGGGTACAATCTTAAATTGTAACCGGCGTCGTCGACCTCTCGGAGGTCTAAGACAAGCCTGTCATATCATTTATCGCATATACATCATGAAAAGTAGTGCAGAATTAAAACTTTTCACAAAAGAATATAGAAGTCTTTAAACTATTTCATATAAGTAGAAAATAGGAAAAAACTAAGTCTCGATCATCATATTAAGACACGACAATAATTGGGACACGGCCCATACGAATTCAAAACATACTACTAATCGTCTATTACAAAACTTCATAAAAGAAACATAAAATAACATATATGCCCTTGAGTCAAATGAGGACATACTTCAACTTCTCTTGAACGATCTTGTAAGTCCAAGTCTTCTCTTCAAAGCTCTTCACCTACCAAGAACTATAGATAGAAAATAAAGCATGGAATTAGTACAACCACATGTACTAAGTATGGCATTATGCATAAAAATCATGAAAACGGACTTTATTGGAAATATGCATCTTTTAATTTTAGAAATCATCTTAACAACATCAATTATCAACAAATAAACACATAAGAAAACACTAAAACCGAAATCATAAATTTAAAGCTCACTTTACAGTGAGTTCACTTCACTGTACAGTGAAGTCCATTCACTGTTACAGTGAAGTCCTAGATTTCCATTTTAACATCATCTACCATATAATTCCCTCACTTAAAGTCATCGTAAGATTCACGTAAGTCACACAAAGAGAGACCGCCCATACACCCTCTCTAGATGTGCCTAAACGACCCTTAAGATTACTTATAATGAGTCACATACACACTTACAAAGCATCCTAAACATCAAGGTAACATTCTTTTACCAAAGGTGACTCTAAGTCTCACTTGAGTGGAATGTGAAGCAACCGGCCATACAATCCCTTACACACACACTCAAGAGATCCAATAGACTCCCTAGGATAGAATCATTCTCACCAAATCACCAACACATAAATGATAGGACATTCTCCTTCCAAAGTCTATCAAAAGACCTACTTAAGTAAATCAAGAAGATAACGTCCATAGTGACCTCTTCAAGATTACCTAAATATTTCGTAAGACTACCTAAGGCTTAGATCATGTCAACAACACCAAACCTTTTCCCTACCTATAGTCATACTCAAGACTTCCAAAGAGAAGTCATAAAGAGATCATCCCAAATGCCCTCTTCACACCTTAACTAAGGAGTCTTTAAGTTGCTTTAGATTAGTTACTTATCCAATTACATACTTTCTAACATAAGTCATTATTTTATTAGCTCATTTAGAAGACATACATCATATAAAGGACATTCAAGTAATGGTCTTAGACAAGACCTATGAATTCCACATAACACCTTCAAAGTCAATTGTGCAATGTCTAAGTAGCGTCCCATACCACCACCTAAACCTCATAACTTATCAAATGTTAATAGGTATTCCATATGATGAGAATAGGCAGTAACCGACATAGACCATGGTAGCAAAACATGGAATCCGAAGTTCTATCCTACTTCGATGAGGTGTTCTACTTGCCAATGGTAGAACATAAAGATCCCACGTAGGCACATGATTAAGGAATATGAAGGGCATACTTTGTATTCTAGTCTCATACTTAACTAGAACTACTTTCCCTTACCACATTCTCTCGGTGCTAGCCTTAGTTCTCATAGGACAATTCTCATCAAGGCTCATACAAATAGGTCCCACAACATGTTCATGACCCAATTACATTTACCCTACCATAGCAAGGTCCATTAGGGCTATCTCACTATGGCGACAAGAAGCTTATCGCGACTTTCCTAAGGTATGATATGATGCTGTTCCAGCCAATAAACCCTAAGTCCACTCATTACCTGAAGGATACCATTACGACTTACTACTTCATGATTCATAACCTTACCACTTGGTTCAAGGTTTCACGTAAATGACCCTTTTATCATAATTCAAGGTCTCACCTATATTCATTTATTCAAGACTAAGACCCTTTAGGTTCCTAAGTGAAGAAATCACGTATTCACATAAGAATCAAGTAAGGGACACAAGTCTACCTAAGCAAGACACAACATACTTTCATTTAACACATATAGCCTATCTTCTTTTAGACTCTAAGAAATGACCCTTAGCCTTATTAAGTCAACCTATCCATTACATTAACATTATCAACTTAACCATTTTAGACTCATATAGCCAAATTAGGAATAACCATGTATCAACTCTAAGACTACACCATAACACATAGTCCAAGCACAACATCATTAATTAAATGGCATCAATAGTCTAGCACATACTTCCACATATAGGTAGATATTATTATACATCATCAAATCAACTACACAAATAGCCATATAAGTTCAAGTAGTGCCGAGAAGGCCATGATCATGAATGTACTAGAAAATAACGCCGACAAGGCCACATCAATTCACATAGCACCGCCACCAAAGGTGGACCAAACAAATCATAACATAATTGAAGTAAAACTAAAATTAAAATAAAGGAATTAGGGCAGCGTACTGCCTCTTCATCCTCAACTCTTCAAGCCAATACCAAATCACCAAATTCAACATCATAAGGCCCTTACCCATGGCCATGAACATGAATTCAATACACAATTATAGGTATCAATGAAATCCAAAACAATTCAATATAGATTCAACAATCTAAGATCAATTCTACAGCAATTGAATACAATTCTTACATCAATAGAAAGCCCATAGAAACTACACATGAATTAATCAACATTAAGTCAATATCAAGTAACCCATAATTCAGTCAAAATCTTAGGTTCATCAATTGCACGGGTTCATAGGTAATTTAGGTTGAAATCATCAATATAACATCAATCTAATCCATAATAGACATTTGAAAACCGTTAATGCAAGAACCCATGGAAGTATTATGAAATTGGACAATTTCCTCTTTGAAAACTTTGAAAACATCTTTGAAAGTTGGGCTTCTTGATGAAACGAGTTTCAAGGATCAAAAGCCATACCTCAAGGATGATAATTCTTCACTTTGATGAAGAATTTCAACTCAAAACGCCACACCAAGATGTTCCTTCAATTTGGACTTTAATGGAGTCTTTGGGATTTCTAAGGGACTATTTTTTTTTTTTTGAAGAATGAATTTCTCTAAGTGTTAAACACTTATATACTCATTTAAAATACCCAAAAGACCCTCAATTAACCGTCCATGACTTAATTTAGAAATGGGGTAAATTTACCAATTCACCCTTAAGTGGACAGCAGCCTGCGCATGAACACAGGTCTCACTCGACGACTGCCTCGACGGGGCATCACCGGCCTCCGTCGTTGGCAACAGTGGCCTTCCAAGGTAGCAAACTTCCCTCAAGGATAAGTCCCTCACGACGGGACCCTTTGATGGGGCGTCATCAGGACAATGGGACATTGACTGCTCCTTCGCCAAGGCCTGCCTGGGACACCAAGATTGTCATAATAAGAAACCATACCCTAGAAGTTAGGGTACAATATTGGATTTTAACCGGCTTCTTCGACCTCTCGGAGGACTAAGACAAGCCTCTCATATCAGTCATCGCATATACATAATGAAAAGTAGTGCAGAATTAAAACTTTTCATAAAACAATATAGAAGTCTTTAAACTCTTTCATATAAGTACAAAATAGTAAAACACTATGTCTCGATTATCATCTTAAGACACGACAATACTTGGGACACGGCCCATACGAATTCAAAACATACTACTAATAGTCTATTACAAAACTTGATAAAAGAAACATAAATTGACATATATGCCCTCGAGTCAAATGAGGACATACTTCAACTTCTCTTGAACGATCTTCTAAGTCCAAGTCTTCTATTCAAAGCTCTTCACCAACCAAGAACTATAGATAGAAAATAATGCATGGAATTAGTACAACCACATGTACTAAGTATGGCATTATGCGTAAAAATCATCAAAATGGACTTTATTGGAAATATGCATCTTTTAATTTGAGAATCATATTTTAATCATAACAACATCAATTATCAACATAGAAACACATAAGAAAACATTTAAACCGAAATCATAAATTTAAAGCACACTTTACAGTGAGTTCACTTGACTGTACAGTGAAGTCCATTCACTGTTACAGTGAAGTCCTAGCCTTCCCTTTTAACATCTTCTAGCATGTAATTCCCTCACTTAAAGTCACCCTAAGATGCACTTAAGTCACACAAAGAGAGACCGCCCATACACCCTCTTTAGATGTGCCTAAACGACCCTTAATATTACTTATAATGAGTCACATACACACTTACAAAGCATCCTAAACATCAAGGTAAGATTCTTCTACCGAAGGTGACTCTAAGTCTCACTTGAGTGGATTGTGAAGAAACCGCCCATACAATCCCTTACACACACACTCAAGAGATCAAATAGACTCCCTAGGATAGAATCATTCTCACCAAATCACCAACACATAAATGATAGGACATTCTCCTTCCAAATGCTATCAAAAGACCTACTTAAGTAAATCAAGAAGATAACGTCCATAGTGACCTCTTCCAGATTACCTAAATATTTCTTCATACTACCTAAGACTTAGATCATGTCAACAACACCAAAACTTTTCCCTACCTAGAGTCATACTCAAGACTTCCAAAGATAAGTCATAAACAGATCATCCCATATGCCCTCTTCACACCTTAACTAAGGAGTCCTTAAGTTACTTTACATTAGGTACTTATTCATTTACATACTTTCTAACATAAGTCATTATTTTATTATTTCATTTAGAAGACATACATCACATAAAGGACATTCAAGTAATGGTCTTAGACAAGACCTAGTAACTCCACATAAGACCTTCAAAGTCTATTGTACAATGTCTAAGTAGTGTCCCATACCACCACCTAAACCTCATAAACTTATCAAATGTTAATAGGTATTCCATATGATGAGAATAAGCAATAAACGACATATAACATGGTAGCAAAGCATGGAATCCGAAGTTCTATCCTACTTCGATGAGGTGTTCTACTTTCCAATGGTAGAACATAAAGATCCCACGTAGGCACATGATTAAGGAATATGAAGGGCATACTTTGTGTTCTAGTCTCATGATTAACTAGAACTACTTTCCCTTACCGCATTCACTCGGTGCTAGCCTTAGTTCTCATAGGACAATTCTCATCAAGGCTCATACAAAAGGGTCCCATAACATGTTCATGACCCAATTACATTGACCCTACCATAGCAAGGTCCATTAGGGCTATCTCACTATGGCGAGAAGAAGCTCATCGCGACTTTCCTAAGGTATGATATGATGCCGTTCCAGCCAATCAACCCTAAGTCCATCACTCATTACCTCAAGGATAGCATTACGACTTACTACTTCACGATTCATAACCTTACCACTTGGTTCAAGGTTCCACATAAATGACCCTTTTATCATAATTCAACGTCTCACCTATATTCATTTAATCAAGACTAAGACCCTTTAGGTTCCTAAGTCAAGACATCACATATTCACATAAGCATCAAGTAAGGGACACAAGTCTACCTAAGCAAGACACAACATACTTTCATTTAACACATATAGCCTATCTTCTTTTAGACTCTAAGAAATGACCCTTAGCCTTATTAAGTCAACCTATCCATTACCTTAACATTATCAACTTAACCATTTTAGATTCATATAGCCAAATTAGGAATAACCATGTATCAACTCTAAGACTACACCATAACACATAGTTAAAGCACAACATCATTTACTAAATAGCATCAATAGTCTAGCACATACTTCCACATATAGGTAGATATTATTATAAATCATCAAATCAACTACACAAATAGCCATATAATTTCAAGTAGTGCCGACAAGGCCATGATCATCAATGTACTAGAAAATAACGCCGACAAGGCCACATCAATTCACATAGCACCGCCACCAAAGGTGGACCAAACCAATCATAACATAATTGAAGTAAATTTAACATTAAAATAAAGGAATTAGGGCAGCGTACTACCTCTTCATCCTCAACTCTTCAAGCTAATACCAAATCACCAAATTCAACATCATAAGGCCCTTACCCATGGCCATGAACATCAATTCAATACACAATTATAGGAATCAATGAAATCCAAAAAAATTCAATATAGATTCAACAATCTAAGATCAATTCTACAACAATTGAATACAATTCTTATATCAATAGAAAGACCATAAGAAACTACACATGAATTAATCAACATTAAGTCAATATCAAGTAACCCATAATTTAGACAAAATCTTAGGTTCATCAATTTCATGGGTTCATAGGTAATTTAGGTTGAAATCATCAATATAACATCAATATAATCCATAATAGACGTTTGAAAACCTTTAATGCAAGAAACCATGAAAGAATTATGAAATTGGACAATTTCCTCTTTGAAAACTTTGAATCTTTGAAAGTTGGGCTCCTTGATGAAACAAGTTTCAAGGATCAAAAGCCATACCTCAAGGATGATAATTCTTCACTTTCATGAAGAATTTCCACTCAAAACGCCACACCAAGTTGTTCCTTCAATTTGGACTTTCATGGAGTCTTTGGGATTTCTAAGGGACTTTTTTTTTTTTGAAAGAATGAATTTCTCTAAGTGTTAAACACTTATATACTCATTTAAAATAACCAAAAGACCCTTAATAAACCGTCCATGACTTAATTTAGAAGTGGGGTAAATTTATCAATTCACCCTTAAGTGGACAGCAGCCTGCGTAGGAACACATGCCTCACTCGACGACTAACTCGATGGGGCGTCACGGGCATGATGGGGCGTCACAGGCCTCTGTCGTTGGCAACAGTGGCCTTCCAAGGTAGCAAACTTCCCTCAAGGCTATGTCCCTCATGACGGGACCATTGTGACGGGGCGTCATCAGGCAAACGAGCCGTTGACTGCTCCGTCGCCAAGGCCTGCCTAGGACACCAAGCTTGTCACAACACGAAACCATACCCTAGAAGTTAGGGTACAATCTTGGATTTTAACCGGCTTCTTCGACCTCTCGGAGGTCTAATACAAGCCTTTCATATCATTCATCGCATATAGATAATGAAAAGTAGTGCGAAATTAAAACTTTTCATAAAACAATATAGAAGTCTTTAAACTCTTTTGTATAAGTAGAAAATAGGAAAACACTAAGTCTTCATCATCATCTTAAGACACGACAATACTTGGGACACGGCCCATACGAATCCAAAAAATACTACTAATAGTCTATTACAAAACTTCATAAAAGAAACATAAAATGACATATATGCCCTCGAGTCAAATGAGGACATACTTTAACTTCTCTTCAACGATCTTCTAAGTCCAAGTCTTCTCTTCAAAGCTCTTCACCTACCAAGAACTATAGATAGAAAATAAAGCATGGAATTAGTACAACCACATGTACTAAGTATGGCATTATGCGTAAAAATCATGAAAACGGACTTTATTGGAAATATGCATCTTTTAATTTTAGAAATCATATTTTAATCATAACAACATAAATTATCAACATAGAAACACATAAGAAAACATTAAAACCGAAATCATAAATTTAAAGCACACTTTACAGTAAGTTCACTTCACTGTACAGTGAAGTCCATTCACTGTTACAGTGAAGTCCTAGCCTTCCCTTTTAACATCTTATAGCATGTAATTCCCTAACTTAAAGTAACCCTAAGATTCACTTAAGTCACACAAAGAGAGACCGCCCGTACACCCTCTCTAGATGTGCCTAAACGACCCTTAAGATTACTTATAATGAGTCACATACACACTTACAAAGCATCCTAAACATCAAGGTACGATTCTTCTACCAAAGGTGACTCTAAGTCTCACTTAAGTGGATTGTGAAGGAACCTCCCATACAATCCCTTACACACACACTCAAGAGATCCAATAGACTCCCTAGGATAGAATCATTCTCACCAAATCACCAACACATAAATGATAGGACATTCTCCTTCCAAAGGCTATCAAAAAGACCTATTTAGTAAATCAAGAAGATAACGTCCATAGTGACCTCTTCAAGATTACCTAAATATTTCTTAAGACTACCTAAGGCTTAGATCATGTCAACAACACCAAACCTTTTCCCTACCTAGAGTCATACTCAAGACTTCCAAAGATAAGTCATAAACAGATCATCCCATATGCCCTCTTCACACCTTAACTAAGGAGTCCTTAAGTTACTTTAGATTAGGTACTTATTCATTTACATACTTTCTAACATAAGTCATTATTTTATTAGCTCATTTGGAAGACATACATCACATAAAGGACATTCAAGTAATGGTCTTAGACAAGACCTAGGAACTCCACATAACACCTTCAAAGTCTATTGTGCAATGTCTAAGTAGCGTCCCATACCACCACCTAAACCTCATAAACTTATCAAATGTTAATAGGTATTCCATATGATGAGAATAGGCTATAAACGACATTGACCATGGTAGCAAAGCATGGAATCCGAAGTTCTATCCTACTTCGATGAGGTGTTCTACTTTCCAATGGTAGAACATAAAGATCCCACGTAGGCACATGATTAAGGAATATGAAGGGCATACTTTGTATTCTAGTCTCATACTTAACTAGAACTACTTTACCTTACCCCATTCACTCGGTGCTAGCCTTAGTTCTCATAGGACAATTCTCATCAATGCTCATACAAATGGGTCCCATAACATGTTCATTACCCAATTACATTGACCCTACCATAGCAAGGTCCATTAGGGCTATCTCACTATATCGACAAGAAGCTCATCGCGACTTTCCTAAGGTATGATATGATGTCGTTCCAGCCAACCAACCCTAAGTCCATCACTCATTACCTAAAGGATACCATTACGAATTACTACTTCACGATTCATAACCTTACCACTTGGTTCAAGGTTCCTCGTAAATGACCCTTTTATCATAATTCAACGTCTCACCTATATTCATTTAATCAAGACTAAGACCCTTTAGGTTCCTAAGTCAAGACATCACATATTCACATAAGCATCAAGTAAGGGACACAAGTCTACCTAAGCAAGACACAACATACTTTCATTTAACACATATAGCCTATCTTCTTTTAGACTCTAAGAAATGACCCTTAGCCTTATTAAGTCAACCTATCCATTACATTAAGATTATCAACTTAACCATTTTACACTCATATAGCCAAATTAGGAATAACCATGTATCAACTCTAAGACTACACCATAACACATAATTAAAGCACAACATCATTAACTAAATAGCATCAATAGTCTAGCACATACTTCCACATATAGGTAGATATTATTATACATCATAAAATCAACTACACAAATAGCCATATAAGTTCAAGTAGTGCCGACAAGGCCATGATCATCAATGTACTAGAAAATAACACCGACAAGGCCACATCAATTCACATAGCACAGCCACAAAAGGTGGGCCAAACCAATCATAACATAATTGAAGTAAAATTAACATTAAAATAAAGGAATTAGGGCAGCGTAATACCTCTTTATCCTCAACTCTTCAAGCTAATACCAAATCACCAAATTCAACATCATAAGGCCCTTACCCATGGCCATGAACATCAATTCAATACACAATTATAGGAATCAATGAAATCCAAAACAATTCAATATAGATTCAACAATCTAAGATCAATTCTACAACAATTGAATACAATTCTTACATCAATAGAAAGACCATAAGAAACTACACATGAATTAATCAACATTAAGTCAATATCAAGTAACCCATAATTTAGTCAAAATCTTAGGTTCATCAATTTCATGGGTTCATAGGTAATTTAGGTTGAAATCATCAATATAACATCAATATAATCCATAATAGACGTTTGAAAACCTTTAATGCAAGGACCCGTGGAAGAATTATGAAATTGGACAATTTCCTCTTTGAAAACTTTGAATCTTTGAAAGTTGGGCTACTTGATGAAACGAGTTTCAAGGATCAAAAGCCATACCTCAAGGATGATAATTCTTCACTTTGATGAAGAATTTCCACTCAAAATGCCACACCAAGTTGTTCCTTCAATTTGGACTTTAATGGAGTCTTTGGGATTTCTAAGGGACTTTTTTTTTTTTTGGAAGAATGAATTTCTCTAAGTGTTAAACACTTATATACTCATTTAAAATACCCAAAAGACCCTTAATAAACCGTCCATGACTTAATTTAGAAGTGGGGTAAATTTACCAATTCACCCTTAAGTGGACAGCAGCCTGCGCAGGAACACAGGCCTCACTCGTCGACTGCCTCGACGGGGCATCACGGCCATGACGGGGCATCACGGGCCTCTGTCGTTGGCAAAAGTGGCCTTCCAAGGTAGCAACCTTCCCTCAAGGGTAAGTCCCTCATGACAGGACCCTTGTGACGGGGCGTCATCAGGCCAACGGGCCGTTGACTGCTCCGTCGCCAAGGCCTGCCTGGGACACCAAGCTTGTCACAACCCAAAACCATACCCTAGAAGTTAGGGTACAATCTTGGATTTTAACCGGCTTCTTTGACCTCTCGGAGGTCTAAGACAAGCCTCTCATATCATTCATCGCATATACATAATGAAAAGTAGTGCGGAATTAAAACTTTTCATAAAACAATATAGAAATCTTTAAACTCTTTCATATAAGTAGAAAATAGAAAAACACTAAGTTTCGATCATCATCTTAAGACACGACAATACTTGGAACACGGCCCATACGAATTCAAAACATACTACTAATAGTCTATTACAAAACTTCATAAAAGAAACATAAAATGACATATATGCCCACAAGTCAAATGAGGACATACTACAACTTCTCTTGAACGATCTTCTAAGTCCAAGTCTTCTCTTCAAAGCTCTTCACCTACCAAGAACAATAGATTGAAAATAAAGCATGGAATTAGTACAACCACATGTACTAAGTATGACATTATGCGTAAAAATCATGAAAACGGACTTTATTGGAAATATGCATATTTTAATTTTAGAAATCATATTTTAATCATAACAACATCAATTATCAACATAGAAACACATAAGAAAACATTAAAACCGAAATCATAAATTTAAAGCTCACTTTACAGTGAGTTCACTTCACTGTACAGTGAAGTCCATTCACTGTTACAGTGAAGTCCTAGCCTTCCCTTTTAACATCTTCTAGCATGTAATTACCTCACTTAAAGTCACCCTAAGATTCACTTAAGTCACACAAAGAGAGACCGCCCATACACCCTCTCTAGATGTGCCTAAACAACCCTTAAGATTACTTATTATGAGTCACATACACACTTACAAAGCATCCTAAACATCAAGGTAAGATTCTTCTACCAAAGGTGACTCTAAGTCTCACTTGAGTGGATTGTGAAGCAACCGCCCATACAATCCCTTACACACACACTCAAGAGATCCAATAGACTCCCTAGGATAGAATTATTCTCACCAAATCCCCAACACATAAATGATAGGACATTCTCCTTCCAAAGGCTATCAGAAGACCTACTTAAGTAAATCAAGAAGATAACGTCCATAGTGACCTCTTCAAGATTACCTAAATATTTCGTAATACTACCTAAGGCTTAGATCATGTCAACAACACCAAACCTTTTCCCTACCTAGAGTCATACTCAAGACTTCCAAAGATAAGTCATAAAGAGATCATCCCATATGCCCTCTTCACACCATAACTAAGGAGTCCTTAAGTTACTTTAGATTAGGTACTTATTCATGTACATACTTTCGAACATAAGTCATTATTTTATTAGCTCATTTATAAGACATACATCACATAAAGGACATTCAAGTAATGGTCTTAGACAAGACCAAGGAACTGCACATAACACCTTCAAAGTCTATTGTGCAATGTCTAAGTAGCGTCCCATACCACCACCTAAACCTCATAAAATTATCAAATGATAATAGGTATTCCATATGATGAGAATAGGCAATAAACGACATAGACCATGGTAGCAAAGCATGGAATCCGAAGTTCTATCCTACTTCGATGAGGTGTTCTACTTGCCAATGGTAGAACATAAAGATCCCACGTAGGCACATGATTAAGGAATATGAAGGGCATACTTTGTATTCTAGTTTCATACTTAACTAGAACTACTTTCCCTTACCACATTCACTCGGTGCTAGCCTTAGTTCTCATAGGACATCTCTCATCAAGGCTCATACAAATAGGTCCCATAACATGTTCATGACCCAATTACATTTACCCTACCATAGCAAGGTCCATTAGGGATATCTCACTATGGCGACAAGAAGCTCATCGCGACTTTCCTAAGGTATGATATGATGTGGTTCCAGCCAATCAACCCTACGTCCATCACTCATTACCTGAAGGATACCATTACGACTTACTACTTCACGATTCATAACCTTACCACTTGGTTCAAGGTTTCACGTAAATGACCCTTTATCATAATTCAAGGTCTCACCTATATTCATTTATTCAAGACTAAGACCCTTTAGGTTCCTAAGTCAAGACATCACATATTCACATAAGCATCAAGTAAGGGACACAAGTCTACCTAAGCAAGACACAACATACTTTCATTTAACACATATAGCCTATCTTCTTTTAGACTCTAACAAATGACCCATAGCCTTATTAAGTCAACCTATCCATTACCTTAACATTATCAACTTAACCATTTTAGACTCATATAGCCAAATTAGGAATAACCATGTATCAACTCTAAGACTACACCATAACACATTGTCAAAGCACAACATCATTATTTAAATAGCATCAATAGTCTAGCACATACTTCCACATATAGGTAGATATTATTATACATCATCAAATCAACTACAAAAATAGCCAAATAAGTTCAAGTAGTGCCAACAAGGCCATGATCATCGATGTACTAGAAAATAACGCCGACAAGGCCACATCAATTCACAGAGCACCGCCACCAAAGGTGGACCAAACCAATCATAACATAATTGAAGTAAAATTAACATTAAAATAAAGGAATTATTATAGAATACTACCTCTTCATCCTCAACTCTTCAAGCCAATACCAAATCACCAAATTCAATATCATAAGGCCCTTACCCATGGCCATGAACATCAATTCAATACACAATTATAGGAATCAATGAAATCCAAACCAATTCAATATAGATTCAACAATCTAAGATCAATTATACAACAATTGAATACAATTCTTACATCAATAGAAATCCCATAAGAAACTACACATGAATTTATCAACATTAAGTCAACATCAAGTAACCCATAATTTAGTAAAAATATTAGGTTCATCAATTTCATGGGTTCATAGGTAATTTAGGTTAAAATCATCAATATAACATCTATCTAATCCATAATAGACGTTTGAAAACCTTTAATGCAAGAACCCATGGAAGAATTATGAAATTGGACAATTTCCTCTTTGAAAACTTTGAAAACATCTTTGAAAGTTGGGCTCCTTGATGAAACGAGTTTCAAGGATCAAAATCCATACCTCAAGGATGATAATTCTTCACTTTGATGAAGAATTTCCACTCAAAATGCCACACCAAGTTGTTCCTTCAATTTGGACTTTAATGGAGTCTTTGGGATTTCTAAGGGACTTTTTTTTTTTTTTGGAAGAATGAATTTCTCTAAGTGTTAAACACTTATATACTCATTTAAAATACCCAAAAGACCCTTAATAAACCGTCCATGACTTAATTTAGAAGTGGGGTAAATTTACCAATTCACCCTTAAGTGGACAGCAGCCTGCGCAGGAACACAGGCCTCACTCGTCGACTGCCTCGACGGGGCATCACGGCCATGACGGGGCATCACGGGCCTCTGTCGTTGGCAAAAGTGGCCTTCCAAGGTAGCAACCTTCCCTCAAGGGTAAGTCCCTCATGACAGGACCCTTGTGACGGGGCGTCATCAGGCCAACGGGCCGTTGACTGCTCCGTCGCCAAGGCCTGCCTGGGACACCAAGCTTGTCACAACCCAAAACCATACCCTAGAAGTTAGGGTACAATCTTGGATTTTAACCGGCTTCTTTGACCTCTCGGAGGTCTAAGACAAGCCTCTCATATCATTCATCGCATATACATAATGAAAAGTAGTGCGGAATTAAAACTTTTCATAAAACAATATAGAAATCTTTAAACTCTTTCATATAAGTAGAAAATAGAAAAACACTAAGTTTCGATCATCATCTTAAGACACGACAATACTTGGAACACGGCCCATACGAATTCAAAACATACTACTAATAGTCTATTACAAAACTTCATAAAAGAAACATAAAATGACATATATGCCCACAAGTCAAATGAGGACATACTACAACTTCTCTTGAACGATCTTCTAAGTCCAAGTCTTCTCTTCAAAGCTCTTCACCTACCAAGAACAATAGATTGAAAATAAAGCATGGAATTAGTACAACCACATGTACTAAGTATGACATTATGCGTAAAAATCATGAAAACGGACTTTATTGGAAATATGCATATTTTAATTTTAGAAATCATATTTTAATCATAACAACATCAATTATCAACATAGAAACACATAAGAAAACATTAAAACCGAAATCATAAATTTAAAGCTCACTTTACAGTGAGTTCACTTCACTGTACAGTGAAGTCCATTCACTGTTACAGTGAAGTCCTAGCCTTCCCTTTTAACATCTTCTAGCATGTAATTACCTCACTTAAAGTCACCCTAAGATTCACTTAAGTCACACAAAGAGAGACCGCCCATACACCCTCTCTAGATGTGCCTAAACAACCCTTAAGATTACTTATTATGAGTCACATACACACTTACAAAGCATCCTAAACATCAAGGTAAGATTCTTCTACCAAAGGTGACTCTAAGTCTCACTTGAGTGGATTGTGAAGCAACCGCCCATACAATCCCTTACACACACACTCAAGAGATCCAATAGACTCCCTAGGATAGAATTATTCTCACCAAATCCCCAACACATAAATGATAGGACATTCTCCTTCCAAAGGCTATCAGAAGACCTACTTAAGTAAATCAAGAAGATAACGTCCATAGTGACCTCTTCAAGATTACCTAAATATTTCGTAATACTACCTAAGGCTTAGATCATGTCAACAACACCAAACCTTTTCCCTACCTAGAGTCATACTCAAGACTTCCAAAGATAAGTCATAAAGAGATCATCCCGTATGCCCTCTTCACACCATAACTAAGGAGTCCTTAAGTTACTTTAGATTAGGTACTTATTCATGTACATACTTTCGAACATAAGTCATTATTTTATTAGCTCATTTATAAGACATACATCACATAAAGGACATTCAAGTAATGGTCTTAGACAAGACCAAGGAACTGCACATAACACCTTCAAAGTCTATTGTGCAATGTCTAAGTAGCGTCCCATACCACCACCTAAACCTCATAAAATTATCAAATGATAATAGGTATTCCATATGATGAGAATAGGCAATAAACGACATAGACCATGGTAGCAAAGCATGGAATCCGAAGTTCTATCCTACTTCGATGAGGTGTTCTACTTGCCAATGGTAGAACATAAAGATCCCACGTAGGCACATGATTAAGGAATATGAAGGGCATACTTTGTATTCTAGTTTCATACTTAACTAGAACTACTTTCCCTTACCACATTCACTCGGTGCTAGCCTTAGTTCTCATAGGACATCTCTCATCAAGGCTCATACAAATAGGTCCCATAACATGTTCATGACCCAATTACATTTACCCTACCATAGCAAGGTCCATTAGGGATATCTCACTATGGCGACAAGAAGCTCATCGCGACTTTCCTAAGGTATGATATGATGTCGTTCCATCCAATCAACCCTACGTCCATCACTCATTACCTGAAGGATACCATTACGACTTACTACTTCACGATTCATAACCTTACCACTTGGTTCAAGGTTTCACGTAAATGACCCTTTATCATAATTCAAGGTCTCACCTATATTCATTTATTCAAGACTAAGACCCTTTAGGTTCCTAAGTCAAGACATCACATATTCACATAAGCATCAAGTAAGGGACACAAGTCTACCTAAGCAAGACACAACATACTTTCATTTAACACATATAGCCTATCTTCTTTTAGACTCTAACAAATGACCCATAGCCTTATTAAGTCAACCTATCCATTACCTTAACATTATCAACTTAACCATTTTAGACTCATATAGCCAAATTAGGAATAACCATGTATCAACTCTAAGACTACACCATAACACATTGTCAAAGCACAACATCATTATTTAAATAGCATCAATAGTCTAGCACATACTTCCACATATAGGTAGATATTATTATACATCATCAAATCAACTACAAAAATAGCCAAATAAGTTCAAGTAGTGCCAACAAGGCCATGATCATCGATGTACTAGAAAATAACGCCGACAAGGCCACATCAATTCACAGAGCACCGCCACCAAAGGTGGACCAAACCAATCATAACATAATTGAAGTAAAATTAACATTAAAATAAAGGAATTATTATAGCATACTACCTCTTCATCCTCAACTCTTCAAGCCAATACCAAATCACCAAATTCAATATCATAAGGCCCTTACCCATGGCCATGAACATCAATTCAATACACAATTATAGGAATCAATGAAATCCAAACCAATTCAATATAGATTCAACAATCTAAGATCAATTATACAACAATTGAATACAATTCTTACATCAATAGAAATCCCATAAGAAACTACACATGAATTTATCAACATTAAGTCAACATCAAGTAACCCATAATTTAGTAAAAATATTAGGTTCATCAATTTCATGGGTTCATAGGTAATTTAGGTTAAAATCATCAATATAACATCTATCTAATCCATAATAGACGTTTGAAAACCTTTAATGCAAGAACCCATGGAAGAATTATGAAATTGGACAATTTCCTCTTTGAAAACTTTGAAAACATCTTTGAAAGTTGGGCTCCTTGATGAAACGAGTTTCAAGGATCAAAATCCATACCTCAAGGATGATAATTCTTCACTTTGATGAAGAATTTCCACTCAAAACGCCACACCAAGCTGTTCCTTCAATTTGGACTTCAATGGAGTCTTTGGGATTTCTAAGGGACTTTTTTTTTTAAGAATGAATTTCTCTAAGTGTTAAACACTTATATACTCATTTAAAATACCCCAAAGACCCTTAATAAACCATCCATGACTTAATTTAGAAGTGTGGTGAATTTACCAATTCACCCTTAAGTGGACAGCAGCCTGCGCAGGAACACAGGCCTCACTCGACGACTGTCTCGATGGGGCGTCACGGACATGACGGGGCTTCACAGGCCTCCGTTGTTGGAAACAGTGGCCTGCCAAGGTAGAAAACTTCCCTCAAGGCTATGTCCCTCTTTACGGGACCCTTTGACGGGGCGTCATAAGGGCAACGTGCCGTTGACTGCTCCGTCACCATGTCCTGCCTGGGACAGCCTGCACACTAATTTGGGGTCCTTTCTCAAGGACCCTTGAATGGTCCTTGGGGATAATTTACCGGACGTTTCCAACCCAAACACTATCGTCTATGATTTTAAAACCTCTCACATAAATTTCATACAAAACGAACACATAAAACTCATAGAAACATGCATAGACACACAAGGTCGATTCAAGGCATATCTTTCGAACGCCTTGGACGTTCTTGGACGTTTGACCTCCAAACTTCTCGAAACTTGACACAATGCCTATACATGCTATAATAACTCAATCAAAAACCTTAAAATACCATGAAATACACATAAACACATAGAACCACATAAGAGATATTTAGGTGAGTTAGTCGTCGAACGTCTTAGTCGTCCCTTAACGTTTGACTCCCATCACACATAATACCTTAGCTACTGCCTCTATACAATATATTAGATATATTTAGCACCTTAGAACATAAATACCAACATATTACGCTCTAGTTAAACTAGGTTATTTTCAAGGTCTTACAGTGTTGCCCCCTTAGGAAGACTAGCTAGTGGATCCACCTAGAAAGCTACGTTTATGTTGGGTTTTACTTTGGCCGGTAGACCACCTTCCATCGGTGTAAGGTTTTACAACACCGTATTTCACACTTAGATCTTGTGGTCTATATTGGTTAAGGCAAGTTTACCTAAACTAAAATGATGTAACGAAGTACTAATCGACTAGGGTGACCTAAGAGGTTTGATTTAGACTCACTAGGGGTATGAGACTCAACCTATGCCTTGCAATACTTTGTCTTGAGGGAAGACTTGGGAGGTTGTTCTTATGTATGTACATTCTTATAAATGTAAATGGTTATAATATGATGATATTACATGAAATTGCCACTATGTGATGTTTGTTACTCCTATGAACATGTGTTTGTTCTCTATTGTTAAATTATGATAATATGTACTCTTAGATGATATGCTATGTGAACTTGGATATTAGTCATGGTTCTTGTTGGGTTACTTGAATTAGTAAGGTTATGGGTCTTTGCTTGTTCATTGTATTTGTTGACTTAATGAGGGTTCATGGGTGATTGTATTGCTTTGATTATGTTGAAATGAACTCGTATCTATGCTTGTTACTACGATAACTTTATGATAGAGTTGCTATAACTATGTGTCTAATTATGTGATATGCATGTTGACTTGACTAGACTTAGTATTGTTAGTCTTGTGATGAACATGCTTTAGACTTAGTGAATATGCATTATTGATTGGTATGGTTCTCTTGGATAAGCATAAGGCTTTCTAAATGTAAATAAGCATGTTTTAATGAAATGTCCCTTTTTAGCATGATTTGATCTTACATGTTCATATGGTCTCATACTTAGTACAAGTGGTGTACTAACCCCATTTTCTCTCTTTTCCCAAACATTTTAGGTTTCGGTTGATGAAGGCTTTTGAGACGACTTTGAAGAAGACATGGAATTTCTCAATCATCCAAGTGGGTAGGTCCTCACTTTCCGAGGGCAATGTCAATATCGAGTTTATGAAGTTGTTTTAGTTGAAAGACTCTTCTGTTCTTTCTCTTTTTCATTTGAGTACGAATTGTATAGAAAATATGTGGGTCTTTTACATTGATGTATGGGCTAGGCCCAAATTGTTATAATCTTGTTAGATGGTTATGAGATGAGACATCCATTTGAGACTATGTTATATCTTATCTATATTTATGTGCAATAAAAGTAAAAGACTAAGTAATCTTCTTATACGAAGGGTCTATGTATACTAGATATGAATATATTATGTGTATGTAGAGGTCTATGTAAACCTCAATCTAGTAGTATTGAATAGTTTTAAATTTTCCGCATTTTTAACCTATGAATGTAATTATGTAAGCTAAGAGACTAGTCTTAGTCCTCAAAGAGGACGCCGACGCCGGTTATGTCTAGGGGGCTCCCCGGATGTGACACTCCAACTGATAGGGATGGTTCCTAACACCTAGAAGTACGTATTTAGGGTGGAAATTTTTGGGCACAACTCCCCAAGGACCCACCTAAGGGTCCTTGAAGAGGGACCTAAATTAGGAGAAATGTTGTAAAAACCAGTCCCCAACAACGAGGGGAACCAACCGACCGTAGGTCCATTGACGCTCCATTGATGGGGGACGTAGGTTGACACTTAGTTTCTTGAGCTAAGCACCCAAATTGTGCCTCTATGACCAAGACTACGGACCTGTATGATGGACCATCGTCCAATCAACGGTTCGTCGATGGGTCTGCAATTTCTCGCAGCTCACTATAAAGTGGAGGGTTGAATTGGGGAATTCACCCCACGTACAAATAAATGCATGGGCGGTTAAATTAGGTGATTTTAGGTATTTTAGGAGTATTTAAACAATAATAGACCCCCTTAGACTCTATAATCCAAATCAAAACCTCTCTCTCACAATAGAGTTCTCAAGAACAGCATTGAAGAATAAGAAGAATTGGGAAAGCTGCTTAGGACGATTTCTCCAAGGGTTCAAGCTAAGATTAAGGCACTAATATAAGGTTTGTGAAGCTTATTCATTCATGTATTCTTCCATCCATGAAGCCCCCCTAGTCTCCCTTCAATTGTGAATCCAAAGAACCCCAATCTAGAGAGGGTTATGATTGCATTGTGGGTAAGGATTGATCGTAATCCCAATCTAGTAAGTAGAATTCAATGATGTTTATATGATGATTATGAACTTTTTTTCATGATGATTTCATAGTGAATTGTGGTAATTGAACTTGAAGGTGATCATGGTGATTTTAGGCCATTAGAGGCTAGATGAAGGTTTTATGTTGATATTTTTTATTTAGTTGTATTCTATTCTATTTGATCATGATTGAATCACCTAGATATGAATTCAAATAGACTTAATTTATCTAGGTTGGTATTGACTTGTAAAGATGAAATTGAACCTATGTGATCATGCATGACTAGAATTGCCTTCTAATAAGCTAATTGAATAGGTTAACATGTAATTGGGTATGAATCATGAGAGACTAAATGTAGTATCTTTTGTAGGGCTTATGGCCATTGATGGCTAATGCTTTGGGGGTAATTTCATAATGAGGATGATTGTGATGATGTTTACTAATAATGAACAATGAGAAAAGAAAGATAAGTCTATAATATCCTATAATCTACCTATGAATGAAGATAAGATGAATTGATGTATAATGGACCTTAGGTTGATGTGTTGGTTGTAGATTTAGGGTGATTGAATGTAAGTGATAGATTCACTTGAGCACAAGGAGATTGTCAAGGAAATTCCTCCATGAGTGAAATGTTGAGCAAGGCTTGACAAGAAAACCTTAAAGTATATGCTTGACTCCAAGTGGATATGCAAAGTGAGACGGACAGTCTACCAAGGGTCCGGACTCCAAGTAGAAAGGAGAGCCACACCTGGTAGTTTTGATGACTATCCAAGTAGGTCTCATGAGGCGGAAGTCCTTCACGTAGTTGATTCAAGGTATCCTAGTAGTGATCTCCATATCATATGAACTTAGATGTTCTTGATAAGTATGATCTAAGTATGATATGTTAAATGCTTTATGATGCTTTAATATGCTTATGATATTCATGTTATGCTTATGTCTTTATCACTTATGATTGTATCTATTGTTGTCTAGCCCTTTCAGATATCTTATGTTTGGTATGCTAGTTTCCATACTTAGTACATATCGTTCTAACACAGATTGCCTACATGTTGTCTATGTAGGGTCTTGAGAATATTATAGTTGCTTGAAGGGTAGAGTTTCCAAGGTTTCCAAGAAGTGAAAACTTAGTGAGTCCTCATAGCATCCGAGGACTACCATCACTATGTTGTCTTTATGTTTTTCATTATGTTAGACTTTTATGGGTTGTGACCCAAGACTCTTGTTATTCATGCTGTCATAGATTGTTTGAGACCTATTTTAGAAGTTTTATGGAACGACTTCTGCATTATGTTTTGAAAGAGAAGTTTTAATTCCGCACTACTTTTAATATATATGCAATGAATGATGTCTAAGGGATTGTACAAGACCTCTGAGAGGTCAAGTACGACGTGTGATGACCTAAGAATGCCCTAACTTCTATAGTGGGTCATGACAAATAGTACCCGGCTAATCCCAAGACACTTCTAATGCCGGTTGGAGTCAATGTTGTAGGCCAATTCTTAACAGCTTTGGTTTTCCTTGGCTCGACCTCAATACCCTCACTAGAGATGATGTGACCAAGAAAAGCAACGTACCTCAATGAAAATTCACATTCACTATACTTGGCAAAGAGTAGGAGTTCCATAAGGACTTGCAATACTACCCTCAAATGACCCATGTGATGAACCTCACTCTTAGAATACACTAAGATATCATCAATGGAGACGATTACAAAGGAGTAAATGTAATTTCGGAACACCCTATTCATTAGGTCTATAAAAGTTGTCGGGGCATTTGTAAGACCAAAAGACATCACTAGGAACAAATAATGATCATACCTAGTTCGGAAAGCCTTTTTAGGTATATCCTCACTTCTCACCCTAAGTATGTGATACCCCGATACCTCAAATCAATTTTTGAAAAGTAGCTCGCCCCTTGGAGTTGATCAAACTAGTAGTCAATCCGAGGGAGAGGATACTTGTTAATAATGGTGACCTTATTAAGTTGACGATAGTCAATGCACATCTTAAGGGACCCATCCTTCTTCTTAACAAACAACATTGAAGCTCCCCATGGCAAAATAGTAGGATTTATGAAACCCTTGTCTAATAAGTCTTTAAGTTGAAGCTTTATCTCTTTCAACTCGGACGGAGCCATCCGTTAAGGAGGAATTGAAATAAACTTCTTATCTGGTAATAAGTCAATGCCAATGTCTATTTCCCATTTGGGTGGAATTTCAGGCAAGTCATTGGGTAAGATTTCCGAAAAATCCTTCACTACGGGTACCGACTCTAAAGGAGGAATGTTTGACACAAGATCTTTAACCCTCACAATATGGTAAAGACAACCCTTAGATATCATTTTACAAGCTCTTAAACAATAAATGATACAACCTCTAGGAATTGAGGTACACCCTTCCACTCTAAGACGGGTTCATTTGGAAAATTGAATATCACTACCCTTGTTCTACAATCAATGGAAGCAAAACAAGTATGAAACCAATCCATTCCCAAAATGAAATCAAAATCAACTATATTAATTTTTACAAAATCCACCCATGTAACTCTATTGGGAAAAGATATAGGACAACTCCAAAAAACTCTTCTAGCCACAACGGAGTCACCCACCAGGGTAGTAACCGAAAAAGGTTCAATCAACCCATCGGGTAGAATATCAAGCTTTTAGATATTAGAGGAGTTACAAATGATAAAGTAGCACCGGGGTCAAGTAAAAAATAAACATCAATAGAGAAGAATTGTAACATACTTGTGACCACATAAGGAGATTCCTCTTGCTCAACCCTAGAGTGGAAAGCATAAAAACGGTTCCTCTTTGGAGAATCAGAAATAGGACCTCTTCCTTGAGCTTGACCATTCCCTTTATATTGACCCCTCACATTAGGAAAAACCCTAACCTTATGTCCCTCTTTTCCACCACCAAACAAATTTCCCGTTCCCACCAAGCATTCACCCCTATGCTTCTTACCACACTTGGTACAAGTAGGTTTCTCACTAGGTGAATTTCCACTTCTTCCCTTTGAGACTTAGGGTTAGACACCCTATACTTGTTAGCCTTAGGGAATTTGGAAGGAAATTGGTTGCAAACCCTCTTCTTGAACCTAGGATTGTCTTGAATGTCAAGCCTACCCTTGGAATTACCTCTCTCATAAGACTTGGCCCTCTCAAACTCCATATTCTTCCTCCTGAGTCTAGTCTCTTCAACTTGTCGAGCATGCACCATCAAACGAGGAAAATTCATACTCTCACGTAGCATCGCCTAACGACACTCTTCAAATAGATCATCTGACACTCTCGTCACAAAGGGACTCATCTCATCCCTAGGATTTGATACCAAGGAAGGAGCATACTGGACAATTTAGTGAACTTCAAGGAGTACTCTTACACACTCATACCTCTTTGACGAAGGTTGATGAATTCTTCCACCTTAGCTTCCCTTTTCTCTCTTGGAAAGAAATTATCAAGGAAAGCCCTTATAAATACCTCCTAAGTTATAGGATCCCCTCTCAAATCCCTATTGTCTCTCCATTGGGCATACCAAGTTTGAGCCACATCCTTGAGTTGATAGGAGGCTAACTCGACATTCTCATTAGAACTTACTCCCATATCATAGAGGATCTTGTAGAACTTATCACGAAAGTCTTAGGGATATTCATTCACCTTAGACCCAAAGAACATAGGAGGGTTCATCCTTATTAAGTCCCTCAAGTGAGAAGCCATGGTAATAGCATTTTGTTGAACACGGGGTCCAACCTCTCTGTTTGCTTGAGCCTTCATTGCTTGAGCTTGAGTAGATACCGCTTGAGCTTGGGTATTCATAGCTTGGGCCAAACTTAGAAAAGCCAACCATATTTCTCCATCCGTGATAGGTAGAGGAATGATTGGAGCTGGCCTTGTAGAGGAACTTGATTGCCTTGTGGACGGGCTTTGTTCTCTAGGGGAGAATCTGCCACATTAGCCAAATCTTCCTCCACTCTCCTTGCGGTTGTCCTTCTCGTATTCATCTGCTATATCCAACTGAAAAGATTAGAAGTAATAGGGACACATAGAGTTTCCACTCTTAAGGCACGACTTTCAAGATTACCAATAAGTGAGAAATCCTAAGCATCTCGTAGCCTTCCATTCATAAGTGTGGCGCGCTTCACACTTATTAACAAGACTCTGCGTAGACGTGGTTTAGTGACACATCAATCCTAAGATTACTTCAACCTCATGCTCTTATACCAAGTTTATCATGACAAGAAGCACCCCATAAATGTAACCGGCGTCATCATTGTCACGACCGAAATCTTGACCCAGATGAGAGCGGCGTCGTTGACCTCTCAGAGGTCGCAAACAAGCCTACATACGTCATTGTTACTTCATCTAGGTTAATTTTAGCGGAAAATTTGAACTTTTTGTTACTTAACATTCATGTAAGACATTCTACTTAAACTCATAAACGTTCACAATCAACCATCTAATATTAAGATCATCAAATGAAAGAAATAGTTCCATACTGCATTAAGTGTATACTTGCCAAAATGGCACCAATACAATATCTGAAATAAGATGAGAAAGAAACGCTAGTGGAACATAATCCACTAACTCAAACCTATATCTAAGCAAGAATATAATGGGCAAGCGTCCTCGAAAGCATGAGGGCCTACCAAATCCGGATGAATGCTCCACGTCCGAATAGATGCAACGTCATACTGTAAGCTCTAACGTCCACCTGTTCCTGCACCTAAAAGTAGATATTGTATGGGATTAGTACACACTTGTACTAAGTATGGGTATATGCAAGCACACACCAAGGAAATGCATGAGTAAGAATAGCTCTTTCCTAACAACATGATTTATGGAAAGTCAAGTCAGTGGACTTGCCAAATTTGGATTAGGAAAGTCAGTGGACTTGCAAAATTTGGATTAGGAAAGTCAGTGGACTTGCCAAATTTGGATTAGGAAAGTCAGTGGACTTGCCAAATTTGGATTAGGAAAGTCATGCCATCAGAGCAACATGAATCATCATAATTATCATTTTGCAAGCAGTACATAACGTAATACACATATCATATCACGTAGTTCAGATCATTCTTTCATATGCCATGAGACCTTGGAATCATGGACTTGACATTAGGACTTCCCAAAATGAGGGCTCAACATATGGGACCTCAACTAGGGAGCCTTCTTTAGCAAATACACAGTCTGCTTCATTCATTCATACGTACTTCATTTTCATTCATTCATATACTAGTGCAATCACTAGTCATACCTACGATGTAGTTTAAGACTCTCATCGGGTTTGTTGTGCAATGACCAAGAATAACCTAGTGTCATTACTTAAGTCTAGCTCACCTCTTGATTATCCTATTCTAACAGCTTTGGTATCGTTCATTTTATTATGTGCATCATTTGAGGCTGGCCTCATTCTTTCTTTGGGAACTTTAACCTTAACCGACATAGATCATCTAAGCATCATGAAATCCAGTGTGTAATCCCCACACCGAAAAGAGGTGGAATCACCGTCCAAAGTAAACCAAAACATGCTAGCGTATATAGGGAGTCGAACCCTGCTAGATCCCTATATTGGCAGTATAGGTTCAAAGACTAGAAGATATAAGGAGACCTATACCCGGCATGCCGGACAGTCTCATCTTATGAGAGTTACGTGAACCTCCGCCCTTCCCGAAGGAAGGCATCACCGCTCATAGCTAGCTTATCAGTTATCAGTATAAAGTTCCATTACATTCAACTCATACGTCATGTAAGCTGACTTCTAGTATGAGGATATCATAGCTCATTAGATGATTTATCATCTCATCATTAGTATTAAGTGTGTTAAGCTCAATACCTTCATTAGAGTGTTCATATAGAGTGGTCTCTTCATTAACTTTACACTCTAATAGGTGAGTGTGTTTTGGTAACATTTACTTAGTCTCATTTGAGATTGCTCTCATCTTTCACATTAGACTCTTATCATGTTGTCACCAAATTCTTTAACTTTAGCACATTTACTCTTCATAATTACTCACCACTTTACGTGAATGTTCATTTCATCGTATGTCAATGCACTTGGCTCTTTATTGTGTGTCACACTCTTACTTCACCCCTCTGGGGTTTCATTATCTCATCACATAATATCTTAGGTTCACTTACTTTTTAAATGTATGCTAGACTTATGAGTCCACACATACAAGCCATGAGTCTTCATTCATTGTGTAGCTAAGTGATTCATATTTACCAAAGATTATGTGGTACAAGACTTATGCATCTTGTAGGTATGCAAAGATTTTCGATCTTTAGAGGCAGCATTCATTAAATAATTGTTTACGTATGACTTATGTATCAATACGGAATTGGGCAAGGGGACAAGATTTCGAAACCCTTGGGCAACACTTAATCTTACTTTAAACTTGGTGATTGCATTTTTTCAGATTTGAGGGACCCTAGTTCGATCCCCATCAGCCCCATAATATTTCCTTTCTTTTTTTCTCCTAACTCTCTCATCTATTCAAGAGGTTGGGGGTTCAATCCCCACTCTCCACGTTTATTTTTTTCTCCTTTATTTTTCTCCTAACTCTCTCATCCATTCAAGAGGTTGGGGGTTCAATCCCCACTCTCCACATTTATTTTTCTCCTAACTCTCTCATCCCTTCGAGAGGTTGGGGGTTCAATCCCCACTCTCCACATTTATTTTTCTCCTTTATTTTTCTCCTAACTCTCACATGAAATTATTATGTAATTTACATTTGGTGAGGTCTTGGGTTACATTCCTAACAACCTCATAATTTTAAATTTTTTTAAAACATAGTCATTTTTCTCACCTCTTGGCCGAGACTTCAAATTTCCAGCAACCTGGAAATTTGGTCTCTTCCAATCAATTTTCCTCTCATTCTTTTGTTGATTTTTTTGTAGAATTTTGAGTGACATTCAGTCAGCCACCTTAACCTTTTATGAACATCACATTTTTAGCATTTTTACACACGCGAAACACATCATTTAACATACAAACTTTTGGCAGAAAACATAGTCAAATTTTCAGCACACACATGCTCAAAACAGTCCAGTTAATGCACTTTTCCGGAATATATTTTTCATCCTTTACATGATTTTCTACCACACATTGAACACATAATCACAACCAGACCTAACATTTTCTACCAGAAGACATACCAACACATGCTTTGAATCGTTCAAAGGATCTAATGACAGAGGAATACAACGGGGACAACCTTAGTCTTTCAATCATGATTTAAACTGAACCTTAAGGGCCTCTTGGGAAAGGGACCAAGAGAGAAGAAAACTCATACCTTAATTCAATTCAAAACTTGTTTAAATGCTGCCAATTTACCATGAAACCAAGCCTCACCACCGAAACTTCAAGCACAATCCCGTCAAGAACTTCTTGTTGATTTTCGTTTTTAGCTTAGTTTTTCGTTTGAGTTTTTGTGTGTAAGTTCTTCAAGAGTGAAGAACTAGTATTTTCAGTTATTTTAATGATAAATAACTTTAGAATGAGAGTGAGAGACGTGAGAATGAGATGATTAGGATTAGGATTAGGATTAGGAGAGTTGGGTGGAGACTAAGTCAAACTAGGACTCCTCATTATTTATTAATTTTATTATTATTATTATTTTTATTAAGAATCTGATTTTCCCTTACTTAAATCAGCTTTTTAAATATTAATTAATTCAACTAATTCACTTAATAAAATTCAATCAATTTAATCCTTGCTTCCACCAAGGCTCGAACCCGGGTGGAGCTAGATTTTGCTTAAAGGGTCAATTTCGGCCATCTCAACCCAAATTGCCCTTTAACCATATTAATTAATTAATTATTTATTTATTTAGGATATTACAGTATTACCCTTAGCATGGAAAAGTCTATTTTACCCCTAGACCCTCTAAACTTAAGATTACCCCTTTTTAAGTCCGGTTAAGACTCATCCGGGTAAATCTTCATATTCAGGTGCCCTACATTGCTGGACCCAACCTTTCCTAGCTCAACTAACTCACCAAGTTGGTTAGCATGGCTGTTGCAAGGGTTCAGAGGTCTGGTTCTACGCGCATCAATCCGTGTGAATCTGGTCTAATCGTAGGCATTCTAGACACATTAAGCATTACTTAGCATAGTCATTTTAGGGTTGTTACAATCGTCCTCGCAGAGGACTTAGACTAGCTCTTAGCACTCGTCATAACATATCATGGGTCAAAAACACGGAAGAATTACATTTTCTACATATTCAGGTATACATAGACCTCTCACGTAATATATATGGAGTTTACTTACACTCCTCGCATATGAAGCTTGCATAGGTTTCTCGTTTAGTAAACATAACCAATACGTAAGGATTTAGTCTAATAAGGTCGTCTCATATTAAAAAATCTAAAGAAGTAGAACATCGGGCATAGCACTTATAGAAATTCATAAATGCCATATAGAGCTTACAGAAAAAATATATTCAAGAATAGGAAAGAAATGAATGTCTTTAGACAATAGCAATACTACTATGGTAGAACATGTGGCCCCATCATCGAACTAGAGGACCTACCAAAACTTGGGTAAAAGTCCAAGTCTCCTTGCAAAGGAGACTTGATACCTCAATTGCCCGAACCTACATTGTTTGGGAAAACAGAAAGAATATGGGTTTGTACAACCACATGTACTAAGTATGGAATCATATGCAAGTAAAACCATAGAAATCATGCTTAAAAGGACATTTCGTTCAAAACCATTCTAAGTCAATTACAAAATCCTTTATGCACAATTAAGAACATATACTAGCTAATAGACATAGCACCACTCAAGACAAGTCAATATACAACAAAATACCAATATCATGATAATGTCAAGTCGACATGGATATTATCAACATAAGTCATATCAACATGAATGACATCATATCAAGATCAAATATGCATAACAACTCAAACATAATGCCATAGCTACAATTCATGTACAAGAGTTCATAACATCACATCATAAAAGGCCTTTACTCATGACCCCTTCCCCAAGAATACAAGTGTGATGATTATGTGAAGCCCCATAACGCCACATAATCAAGTAAACCAAGTAAAGGATCATAATCAATGTCTACCTTACATATATAATCATATCATGCATATTCATAATCATGTACATCAACATAGACCAATAGAATGTTCATCAATGAAACTAACATCATATAGGATCATCAACATGCAAAGTCATCGTATACATTTCATTCATATCATAAATGCATAATAACAACCTCTTAGGAATTCCCTCAAGGTCAGCTTGTGACATGTATGAGGAGAGTCCCATACCCCTATGTACACTAAGTATAACCCCTTAAGGCACTCTAGTTAGTGTTCACTTTATTACTTTGATTTTACTTTTTGGAAAAATTGCCTTAACTGATAATAGACCATGTGAGCTAAACATGGAATCTGGGGTCATTAAACCCTACACCGAAAGAAGGTGGTGTACTTGCTAAGGTAGGACCAAAACATGAACATAGCATTCTAGGTGGATCCACTAGCTAGTATTCCTATTGAGGCAACATAGTTAAGGAACTAGGAGACATTTCTTGAACCCTCTACATGCCCATTAGCAATTGCAGTCCTCATCTCATGAGGATATTTGGTGAATCTCCCTTCTATGGGAGTCAACACCTCTCCTTATCAAGTTCACTCGGTGCTAAGCGAAAGTCCCTTTTTGAAATGCCTTTAAGTCATTGTTAATCGTCATAGCTTAATATAGGCCAAAGGAGACTAACCCTTTGTATATCACATCATTAGCTCATTAGGTATTGCATGAGAATGTCCTTACATAACAACCCTTCATTTGTGAGATCAACACATTATAATCATATCATAGTAAGAAACACAAGTGATTCATATTCAACATTGTATCAATATTTTTATGACTAGGGAGCACACCCTAAACGTAACCGGAGTCGTCGTCCTTGGAGAGGACTAAGACTAACCTCTTAGCATTCGTCATTACATTTAATAGGCTGAAAATGCAGAAGAATTAAAACTATTCATACATACGTCTATATAGTGAGGTTTACATAGACCTCTCACATACTAAATATGGAGTTTACATAGACTCCTCACATAGAAAACTTACATAGGCTTCTACTTTTAGATAAAATAATCGATACATAAGAATTAGACTAATACTTCGTCTTATATTGAACCATCTAAACGAATAAAAATCTTGGACATAGCCAATACAATGTCAACATGCCAATATAGGCTTACATCAATATCCAAATGAAAGATGAATGAAGCTAAATGTCTTTAGACTATAACAACATCAAGTTGCGAGATAGTGGCATCATCCTCGGAATGGTGAGGACCTACCCAACTTGGAGAAAAGAGAATCCAAGTCTTCTTCAATTAGCCTTCGAGAAATTCAATGTCTGGAACCTACATAAATGTAGAAACATAGAAATTCAATGTTTGGAACCTACGTAACTGTAGAACCTAAAAGGGACATCTGTTCAAAACCAAGCTACGTTACTTTGAAAATCCTTATGCACAACCAAGAAAACATATAATTCAATAATCATATATCCCTTAAGACGATACTATATTCACACAAAACGAACATCATCAAGTACATCAAGTCAACATATGTCATAGCATATTAGGAAACCATAACCAAAGCAAGTCCAACATCATGTCATGACAACAAAGCTTGTACAAACGTTCATACATTACAACATATCTAAGAACCTTACTCATAAACCCTTAACAATCTTACATGTGCAATGACCAAGTGAATCCCCATAACACCACTCAACCAAGTAAACCAAACAAAAGATCAAAAATAATGTCTAACTTCATATATCATAACATTAAGAGTACTCATCATCATTTTTAACAACATAGACCAATACATGTTCATAAGTGAAAGCAATATCATATATGATCATCAACATGTAAAGTCAACACATGCATATCATTTACTTTATAAGAGCATAAGAACATCCTCCTAGGACTTCCGTCAAGGCAAACTAGTGCAATGTATAGGTATAGTCCCATACCCCTACCTAGACTAAGTCAAACCCTTTGAGTCACCCTAGTTAGAGTTCACCTTATTACTTCGTTTTACTTTCGGAAACACTTACATTAACCAACATAAACCACATGAGCTAATGTGGAATACGGTGTCATGAGGTTCTACACCGAAAGAAGGTGGAATACTTTCTAAGGTAGTACCAAAACATGAAAAGAGCATCTAGGTGGATCCATTAGCTAGTATTTCTATGGGGGCAACATAGTTCAAGAACTATGAGACATGTTTGAGACCCTCTTTATTGCATTGGCATTGTAATCTCTTTCTCATTAGCACTATAGTGAACCTACCTTCCGTACTTGGGAAGGGACACTCCTCACTACTAGTTATTTCGGTGGTAAGATATCGTCCATTTTTTAGATGTCTTTAAGCCTTTATTAATCATCATATCTTACTATAGGTCATAGAGGACTAACCCCTTGTATATCATCATCATTAGCTCATTAGAAAAGGCTTGAGAATATCCTTTCAATACAACGCTCATATGTGAGATTAACACATTTTCAGCATCATGACATAGTAAAACACATAGGTAATTCATACCCAACCTTATATCATTACATCTTAATCATAATCTAACAATTCCATGAAATTTAAATTATATTCATCATTCCATGAAATATATAATCTAATCACAATCAACACTTCACTTGAACATAATCATTATGTATAAGTCATCACCATTGAAGTAAGAATTCAAGATCATAGGTCTTACCAATTAACATTCACAAGTATTATTTCATGGTCTTACCATCCATTAACTATATTCATTCATAGACTTAATAACATCAGATAATTGTAACTAACACAAGAACTAAGTCAATTGCATCAACACTAATCAATTCAACAACAATTCATAACCTAGGGTTAGGGAAATAGGGTCAATTTATGATCTACTCTATAGAACTAGGTCTAACATTAAGAATTACCCTAATTTACCAATATTTCATCATAATACAACCATAATAATCAAAAAAGAATAATACAATTTAAAACATCAATTTCGGATTAGAAATGAAACCCATCTTTTTCTAAACTTTTGGAAATCAATTTGAAAGAACCCTTTGGGAAAGGAGTCCCAAAGATGAAGAGTTCCCATACCTTGTTAATCCTTGAAAATTTATGGGGAGAAAGTGAAGTTCTTGCAGCCCTAATCCCTTTTGAACTTGGTCTTCTATGGAGTCTTCTTTGGGGAGAGACAAAGTAGAGAGAAGAAGAGAGATTTGAGTTTGGGAGTTGTGGATATTGGGCTAGGGAAGGTTAGGTCATTATATAAGTACTTAATTAACTCAATTGTACATCCCTTAACCCTTAATTAAACCCCTAACTAATTAACTAATTAAATGGATTCATTGAAAATTGGACAGTGAAATCAGACCCTGACTTACGAGACCCCGACCTACGGTCTGTAGGTCAGTCGACGCCCCCTATGACCTTCGTGCTGCACATCCGTCGATGGTGTCAGAGAGTCTATTTTTGGGGCCTTTTGGAAATGGATAAGTCTCCACCTACGGAAGCCATCGACGCCTCATCGAATAGACGAAGGCTCGTCAAGTAGATGATGGCTCGTCGACTGGTCTCTTAGGTAGCTACTGTAAATTGACAGATTTTGGTTAATTTGGAAGGGTCCTTGTCACATCCGGGTTTACCCCCTAGACGTAACTGGAATCGTCGTCCTCTCGGAGGACTAAGACAAGCCTCTTAGCTTCGTCATAGCATTCATCGACTAAAAATCAGAAAGAATTAAAAACTTTTTTATCTAAAACTACTCGAAGGTTTACACAGACCTCTACATACACATCATTATATATATCAAGTATACATAGACTTATTCATATACGAAGATTACTTAGGCTTCTACTTTTATTTCATACACTTATATATTTAGAAAATAATAGTCATAAAACTGTCTCATCTCATAAACCATCTATCGATTACAATAAGTCTTGGGCATAGCCCTACATCAAATGAAAGAAGTCGCATATAGGCTGTCTACTACATCGTCTCAAGAGAATAATAGAGTCAACATAGAATCATAGTAACTACACATCATAAAAGAGAGATATCAGCCACGTCCTCGAGAGAGTGAGGACCTACCACTTGGATGGCAAAATTCCAAGTCTTCCTTCCTAGCAATTTGGATCAAGCTCAACGACCCGAACCTAAAATGTTTGGGAAAAGGGAAAGAAAAGGGATTAGTACTCCACATGTACTAAGTATGGAATCTCATATACAATTACCAATCAAATATATTTAAAAAGGGACATTTATGAAAACATAATAGACTACATATGCAATTAAACCATAGCAAAGTAAAGCATATTAATGATAACCTTCAATAAGTCACAAGTGCAATGATCAAGTAAAATTACCATGTCTCCTACTCAATCAAGTAACCTACCAAGACTACAATTAGCAATTTGCTTACCAACATACTGTTCATATCATAATACGTCCTTCTTCAAGCAAAGACAACAACATTATATTCATAAGCATGTTATTCAACATACAAACCATTTATATCATACCATCTCTTTGCATATATAATATTGACCTCTCAAAGTTCCTATCAAGGAAAACTAGTGCAAGGCGTAGGTAGAGTCCAATACTCCTACCTAAGCTATAGCCAACCTCTCAAGTTACTTTGATTGGCCTATACCTTATTCATTCATTTTAGTTTAGGGAACATTTGCCTAAACCGACATAGACCACATAATCGAATGTGGAATCCGGTGTTATGAAACCTTACACCGATGGAAGGTGGTCTACCGGCCAAGGTAGAACCTAATGTAAACATAGCTATCTAGGTGGATCCACTAGCTAGTATCCTATGGTGGCAACATAGTTCAAGAACTAAGAGATAGGTATTCCCTCTATATACCATTCGGTAATGGGGCCTCACCTCATGAGAATTCATGAGTGAATATTTCTCAAGGAAAGTCAACACTTCATGTAGATCCATAGGTGAGTATTCCTCTAAGGGAAGTCAACACTCTATAAACGACAAATGGTGAATATTCCTCTAAGGGAAGTCAACACCTCTCAATGTCAAGTTCGCTCGGTGCTAAGCTAAGTCCCCATTTTTTTTTAGAGAAGCCATTAATCTTTATTAATCTTCTCAATTTAATTAGATAGAAGGGTGAATCCCTTATATATCATCATTATAGCTCAATATGAATTGTATGAGAATTAGTCCTTTCATTAACAAATTCAAATATGTGAAGTTAACCCTCGTACATCTCATCATAATAGGGCACATCGTACAACTTCCCTATATTACATTACACCTAGCAACCTCACAACCAACCTAAGCATATCAATTCATGTGTCATATCAACTTATCACATCAATCAAAGCATACTTCAACATAACATTTTCACTTGATGACAATTAACCATAATTTGAAGTAAAGGCTAGGATCATCAAGACTTACCAATACTCCTCCCTAGTCCATCAATAAAGGACCATACCATTAACCCATAGATCAACCAATCTTAGATCATCACGTCAATGTAATTCAATAACAAATCACGAGAACTAATCAAGAGAAGCACTATACTATGAAGCAATACTACATCAAAGCTTAATATCATGATCTCAAGGGTATCTTCTTGACTTAGATTTAATATTCAAGAACATAGGTGTGAAGAACTTCAATTCATCATAATAGATCCATAATCAATTCAATAACAATCATTAAAGACCATTTAACTAATTGTGAGACCAATTCTATCAAACTCAACCTAATTCATATCAATTTTCCACTTAGGGTTAAGGGTTAGGGGTCATCACCCACAATCTAGATCAACTACATCAATTAACCATAACCAAGTTACAATTCATGATAATCTATTCATTCTAACCCAAAGAATACATAATTAACTCAAGTCACATGATCAAATTCGGATTTGGATGAAACCCAATAGAAACTCAACTTTTTGGAAAAAGCTTTGAAGGAACCCTTTGAGGAAAGAATCTCAAAGGTGAATTAGATCCCATACCTTAAGGTTTGATGACGTTTTGATGGTGAATTTCGTGCTAATCCAGCCCCCAAAGATCTCCCCAAGTTGATCTCCAATGGAGTCTTCCAATAGAGAGAGAAAGTAGAGAGAAGGAAGAGAGTTTTGTTTTTGAGAGAATTATTAGGCTAATGAGGGTTGGGGTCTTTATAGTGGGGTCTTAAGTCACTTAATTAGTCTCTCTTAAACCCCTGATTACCCCTAAGACACTTAATTAATTAACTAACTAAAAACTAACTTTTCTGAAACTGCCACAGACCTTCCCCGACGGATCCCCGACGACGGTCCATCGTGGGCGTGACGGACTGACATCCCTCCGTCCTGCACATCCGTCACGTTGGTCAGAGACTTGTGCAGGTGAAGGCTTTCTCCCCAAGCGCACGAGGGTTCCACGACGACGGACCGTCGTGTCCGTGACGGACTAGCTTCCCTCCGTCCTGCACATCCGTCACGCTTGTCAGAGACTTGTCCAGGCAGAGTCTTTCTTCCCAAGCGCTAAGGCTGGCATGACGGAGGCATCGACGCCCCGTCACGCCTGTGACGCCCCGCCATGGTGCCCGTCATGCCCTGCTGCTTCAAGGGTCCTCCTCGAGGGTCCTTGTTTGGTCCTTGGGGAGTCGTACCCTGACTTTTCCAGCATGATACCATCCCACACAACATTTTACACCTATGGTTACAACTGTTTACCAAATTCCGACTCTTTAACTTGGTTATATCAAAAGGACACTCTAGCCCTCTTATGACCCAATTTGCCGGACGTTTAAGAGTTTCGTTTCCAACACCACTTCAAAGACTCCAAATATGCCTATTTGTCTAGGTACACTGGTTTAGATCCTAAGGAGACCATTTAAGTCTTATCACATGACCTCGGTATTTCAAAATGTTACATTATCCCCCCCTTAGGAACATTGGTCCCCGAATGACACAAAACACTCTTAAAATGTGGGAGTAGACTCAAGACTAGCAGCTCAACCAATTCACAATATTTAGTTAGCATGAACTATATTCTTTCACAAAAAGTACCTCAAACATCAATTTACCATACATGATCTCAACATTTCCTCATGAGGTTTTTCTCCTTTTCATATAGGCATGAGCTCAATTATTTATCACACAAATCAATTAGTACAAAATTCATTTTATCAATATACTAAATACAATATCAGCAAGGATTAACCATACCTAAATCACAAAAATTGTCTCAATTATGCAAGAAGCAAGAAAACTTCCAAATTTATCTAAGGTCACCTTAAAGTGACTCCATTTTAGAAGTCTCCAAAACTAGGAGTTTTGCAAAGTTTCACAAAAACAACACGGATTCACAATATCTATCATATATATATATCATTAGAGAGAGATGCTAACCTTAAACATCAAAAAGATGATGATTACGGGTTTTCATGTCGGCCTCCGCCTCCCATGTTGCACCCTCAACTAGGTGGTTCCTCCATAGCACCTTTACGGAAACCACCTCTTTGTTCCTCAACCTTTTCACTTGCCTATCAAGGATTTGAACCGTAACCTCCTCATAAGAGAGGTTATCCTTGACTCCGAGGCCTTCAAGAGGAAGAATAGACTCGGGATTCCCGACACACTTCTTCAACATGGAGACATGGAAAACCGGATGAACCAAAGCTAGCTCATCAGGTAATCTTAAATGAAAGGCAACCTTACCAACCCTTTCTAAAATCTCATATGGGCCTACATATCGAGGGCTCAATTTCCCTTTCTTGCCAAATCTTACCACTCCCTTCATAGGTGAAATTTTCAAATACACTTTATCACCCTCTTCAAACTCCAAGTCCCTTCTTCTATTATCGGCATAGGACTTTTGTCGACTATAGGCTGTTTGCAACCTATTTCTTATGATATGTACATTCTCCAATGTCTTGTAAATCAAGTCGGGACCGAATATCGATGACTCACCTACTTCAAACCATCCTATAGGAGACCTACACCTCCTTCCATACAAGGCTTCATAGGGAGCCATGGAGATGGACGAATGGAAACTATTATTATATGCAAACTCCACCAACGGCAAATGCTTATCCCAACTCCCTTTAAAATCAATGATGCAAGCTCTAAGCATATCCTCAAGAGTTTGAATCGTGCGTTCCGCTTGACCATACGTTTGAGGATGGAAGGCGGTACTTAATTTTACTTTAGTACCCAAACCTTTTTGAAACGACTTCCAAAATCTAGATGTGAATTGTGCACCTCTATCCGAAATGATGGATAACGGAATACCATGATGACACACAATCTCATCTATGAAAATCTTCGCATAATCTTCCGCCGAATACGTAGATTTGATGGGGATAAAGTGAGCGGACTTAGTCAATCTATCAATAATCACCCATATAGTATCAAATGACTTTTGCGTCCGAGGCAACCCTACTACGAAATCCATATTAATGTCTTCCC
Source organism: Solanum sitiens (assembly GCA_016801875.1). Classification (NCBI taxonomy): domain Eukaryota; kingdom Viridiplantae; phylum Streptophyta; class Magnoliopsida; order Solanales; family Solanaceae; genus Solanum; species Solanum sitiens. The sequence goes on along the minus strand of JABWTJ010000347.1, from coordinate 167,609 downwards.
ACTTCCAAGTAGGAATTTGGATCTCCTGTAGTAAGCCACCCGGTTTTTGATGTTTCGCCTTCACTTGTTGACAATTCGGACATTTAGCAACAAATTTCGCTATATCCCTCTTCAAACCTTACCACCAATATATTTCTCGAAGGTCATGATACATCTTTGTAGATCCGGGATGGATGGAATAGTGGGATCCATGGGCTTCATCAAGGATCCGATCCCTCAATCCATCCACATCAGGAACACACAACCTCCGTTGATACCTCAATACATTGTCTTCTCCTAAGGAGAATGACTCGTTCGTCTTACCAAGAACCGATTCCTTTAACTCCATCAATAGTTGATCAAGGTGTTGTTTGGACTTCACATCAACCACCAATGATGACTCGGAGCTATGATGAACCGTGGCACCTCCATTTAGTGAACTCACCAATCACACTCCCAATCTAGTCAAACGATGAACATCCTTTACTAGATCTCTCTTGTCTTCTTCGATATGAGACACACTACCCATAGTCATACGGCTCAAAGCATCCGCCACCACATTTGCCTTGTCGGGATGATATAGGACACTCATATCATAATCTTTCAACAATTCTAACCACCTTCTTTGTCGAAGATTCAAATCTTTTTGGGTAAACACATATTGAAGGCTCTTATGATCAGTGAAGACATCCACATGAACACCATACAAGTACTGTCTCCATATTTTTAAAGAAAACACCACGGCCGCTAACTCAAGGTCATGAGTAGGATAATTTCTCTCATGCACCTTAAGTTGCCGCGAAGCATAGGCAATCACCTTCCCATTTTGCATAAGCACACACCCCAAACCTACGCGGGATGCATCACAATACACAATGAACCCTTTTGATCCTTCCGGTAAGGTTAACACCGGAGCGGAAGTAAGCCTATCCTTCAATAATTGAAAAATCTTCTCGCATGCCTCTGACCATTCAAACTTTTTACCTTTTTGAGTCAATGAAGTCAAAGGAGATGCAATGGATGAAAAGCCTTCTACGAACTTCCGATAATAACCCGCTAGGCCCAAGAAACTCCTAATGTCAGTTGGGGTCAAGGGTCTAGGCCAGTTTCTTACCGCATCTGTCTTTCTTGGGTCTACATCAACTCCCTCACTAGAGATGATGTGCCAAAGAAATGCCACCGACCTCAGCCAAAATTCGCACTTGCTATACTTGGCGAACAATTTATGTTCCCTAAGGGTTTGCAATACTACCCTTAGATGATCCATGTGGTCAACCTCATTTTTTTGAATATACAAAGATATCATCGATAAATACAATAACAAATGAATCAAGGAAATTTCGAAATACCCTGTTCATCAAATCCATAAATGCCGCCGGAGCATTTGTGAGACCAAAGGACATAACCACAAACTCATAATGCCCATATCGAGTCCGAAAAGCTGTCTTTGGAATATCTTCATTTCTCACCCTAAGCTGGTGGTACCCTGACCTCAAATCAATCTTTGAGAAATAACTCACTCCTTGGAGTTGATCAAATAAATCATCAATCCGAGGAAGAGGATACTTGTTCTTGATGGTAACCTTGTTGAGTTGTCGGTAGTCAATACACATCCTCAAGGACCCATCCTTCTTTTTCACGAACAAGATCGGAGCACCCCATGGAGAAATGCTAGGCCTTATAAAGCCCTTGTCTAGCAAATGTTTAAGTTGTGCCTTCAATTCCTTTAACTCGGCCGGAGCCATTCTATAAGGAGGAATAGAGATAGGATTTGTTTCCGGTAGCAAATCGATACCGAAATCGATTTCCCGTTCGGGAGAAATGCCAGGAAGGTTATCAGGAAAGACCTCCGTAAATTCACTCACCACGGGGACTGACTCTATAGGAGGAACTTCGGAATCTACTTCTTGGACTCTCACAATATGGTAGAGACACCCCTTCGAGATCATTTTACACGCCTTTAGGCATGTTATGAAACGACCTCTAGGAAGAGAATTTCCACCCTTCCACTCTATAACGGGTTCATTTGGGAAACAAAACCTCACAATTTTGGTCCTACAATCGATGGAAGCGAAACTAGCATGCAACCAGTCCATACCTAATATGACATCAAAATCAAACATGTCTAGCTCAACTAGATCAATATGAGAAACTCTATGAGGCATTGAAATAGGACAATTTCGATAGACCCTTTTTGCTACCACTGATCCACCAACCAGAGTAGACACCAAAATAGGTTCATGCAAAACATCAGGTAAGGTACTAAACTTCTTAGCTACTAATGGAGTAACGAAAGACAAAGTAGCACCCGGATCAATTAATGCATACACATCAATGGCAAAGATTTGTAACATACCAGTCACCACATCGGGAGAGGCCTCTTGGTCATCTCTCGTACGAAGAGCATAAAAACGGTTCTTTTTGGGAGCATTATTAGAACCACTTGGCTGACCACCTTTTTCTTGTCCCTTAGCATTAGGACAATCTCGAACTCGATGACCACTCTTCCCGCAACCAAAACAAATCCCCGTTCCTATCAAACATTCTCCATAGTGACCCTTCCCACACTTAGAACATGTAGGCTTCTCATTAGATGAGCTTCCACCCTTTCCCTTTGTAACTTTTGGTCTAGGGGCTTTAGGATCCCTAGTCTTGGGAAATTTGGATGGTACTTGGTTTGAGAACCTCTTCTTGAATCTAGGTCTGTCTTGAATCCCCAACCTATCTTTAGTAGTTTCATTCTCATAAGACCTCGTTCTTCTTGAGTCCTTATCCTTATCCTTCCTTTTTGCTCTAGCCTCCTCAACCCTTCTTGCATGCACCATGAGACGACCAATATTCATGTTATCATGTAGCATAGCCGATTGACACTCCTCTTGCATGTCGTCTGATATACCTGTCACATATCGACTCATTTCGTCTCTAGGGTCGGAGACCAAAGATGGAGCATATTTGGCCAATTGAGTAAATTTCAGAGAATACTCATGAACACTCATCGTTCCTTGGCGGAGATTGATGAATTCCACCACCTTCGTTTCCCTCATCTCTCTAGGGAAGAACCGATCAATGAAGGCCCCTTTGAATAACTCCCACGTCACTAACCCACTTTCACGTGGCCTGTTGTCCTTCCATTGTGCATACCATATCTGAGCGACATCCTTGAGTTGGTATGAGGCCAACTCGGCATTCTCGCTAGATGACAGCCCCATAGCACACAAAACCTTGTGAACCTCATCAATCAATTCCTGAGGGTCTTCATCAACCTTCGACCCATAAAATACAGGAGGATTCATTCGTGTGAAATCCCTAAGTCTGGAGGCCATAGTCTGTTCATGGACTCTAGGTGCCAAATCCCTATTGGCTTGAGCAGTCATAGCTTGGGCTTGCACGGTTGTGGCTTGAGCTTGAGTAGTCATGGCTTGAGCCATTTGAGAAATAATAGCTCTCATCTGAGCTTCTGTCATCGGTGGAGGATCTGCAGGAACCTGGTCATCAATAGCAACCTCTTCAAGAGGAGGAGCAGGTTCATCGCGAGGAATTCCTGCAGCAGCTATCTCTTCCTCAAGTCTTCGAGCCGCATTTCTTCTAGTATTCATCTCCTATAACCAAAACACAAGGTCCAGGCGAAAGCATATACGACGTACATTCTAGGGGCACGATATGGATTTCCAACAATGAGAATGATTCCTAATCACTAAATAAGTTCCTATTCATAAGTGTGGCGCGCTTCACAATTATGAATACAAACTTAAATAACGTGGTTGAGAGAGAGACGTTAACATCAAGGATATTCGACCTCATGCTCTGATACCAAGTTTGTCACATCCGGGTTTACCCCCTAGACGTAACCGGTGTCGTCGTCCTCTCGGAGGACTAAGACAAGCCTCTTAGCTTCGTCATAGCATTCATCGACTAAAAATCAGAAAGAATTAAAAACTTTTTTATCTAAAACTACTCAAAGGTTTACATATACCTCTACATACACATCATTATATATATCAAGTATGCATAGACTTGTTCATATACGAAGATTACTTAGTCTTCTACTTTTATTTCATACACTTATATATTTAGAAAATAATAGTCATAAAACCGTCTCATCTCATAAACCATCTATCGATTACAATAAGTCTTGGGCATAGCCCTACATCAAATGAAAGAAGCCGCATATAGGCTGTCTACTACATCGTCTCAAGAGAATAATAGAGTCAACATAGAATCATAGTAACTACACATCATAAAAGAGAGATATCGGCCACGTCCTCGAGAGAGTGAGGACCTACCACTTGGATGGCAAAATATCCAAGTTTTCCTTCCTAGCAATTTGGATCAAGCTCAACGACCCGAACATAAAATGTTTGGGAAAAGGGAAAGAAAAGGGATTAGTACTCCACATGTACTAAGTATGGAATCTCATATACAATTACCAATCAAATATATTTAAAAAGGGACATTTATGAAAACATAATATACTACATATGAAATTAAACCATAGCAAAGCAAAGCATACTAATGATAACCTTCAATAAGTCACAAGTGCAATGATCAAGTAAAATTACCATGTCTCCTACTCAATCAAGTAACCTACCAAGACTACAATTAGCAATTTGCTTACCAACATACTCTTCATATCATAATACGTCCTTCTTCAAGCAAAGACAACAACATTATATTCATAAGCATGTTATTCAACATACAAACCATTTATATCATACCATCTCTTTGCATATATAATATTGACCTCTCAAAGTTCCTATCAAGGAAAACTAGTGTAAGGCGTAGGTAGAGTCCCATACCCCTACCTAAGCTATAGCCAACCTCTCAAGTTACTTTGATTGGCCTATACCTTATTCATTCATTTTAGTTTAGGGAACATTTGCCTTAACCGACATAGACCACATAATCAAATGTGGAATCCGGTGTTATGAAACCGTACACCGATGGAAGGTGGTCTACCGGCCAAGGTAGAACCTAATGTAAACATAGCTATCTAGGTGGATCCACTAGCTAGTATCCTATGGTGGCAACATAGTTCAAGAACTAAGAGATAGGTATTCCCTTTATATACCATTCGGTAATGGGGCCTCACCTCATGAGAATTCATGAGTGAATATTTCTCAAGGAAAGTCAACACTTCATGTAGATCCATAGGTGAGTATTCCTCTAAGGGAAGTCAACACTCTATAAAGGACAAATGGTGAATATTCCTCTAAGGGAAGTCAACACCTCTCAATGTCAAGTTCGCTCGGTGCTAAGCTAAGTCCCCATTTTTTTCTAGAGAAGCCATTAATCTTTATTAATCTTCTCAATTTAATTAGATAGAAGGGTCAATCCCTTATATATCATCATTATAGCTCAATATGAATTGTATGAGAATTAGTCCTTTCATTAACAAATTCAAATAGGTGAAGTTAACCCTCGTACATCTCATCATAATAGGGCACATCGTACAACTTCCCTATATTACATTACACCTAGCAACCTCACAACCAACCTAAGCATATCAATTCATGTGTCATATCAACTTATCATATCAATCAAAGCATACTTCAACATAACATTTTCACTTGATGACAATTAACCATAATTTGAAGTAAAGGCTAGGATCATCAAGACTTACCAATACTCCTCCCTAGTCCATCAATAAAGGACCATACCATTAACCCATAGATCAACCAATCTTAGATCATCAAGTCAATGTAATTCAATAACAAATCACGAGAACTAATCAAGAGAAGCACTATACTATGAAGCAATACTACATCAAAGCTTAATATCATGATCTCAAGGGTATCTTCTTGACTTAGATTCAATATTCAAGAACATAGGTGTGAAGAACTTCAATTCATCATAATAGATCCATAATCAATTCAATAACAATCATTAAAGACCATTTAACTAATTATGAGACCAATTCTATCAAACTCAACCTAATTCATATCAATTTTCCACTTAGGGTTAAGGGTTAGGGGTCATCACCCACAATCTAGATCAACTACATCAATTAACCATAACCAAGTTACAATTCATGATAATCTATTCATTCTAACCCAAAGAATACATAATTAACTCAAGTCACATGATCAAATTCGGATTTGGATGAAACCCAATAGAAACTCAACTTTTTGGAAAAAGCTTTGAAGGAACCCTTTGAGGAAAGAATCTCAAAGGTGAATTAGATCCCATACCTTAAGGTTTGATGACGTTTTGATGGTGAATTTCGTGCTAATCCAGCCCCCAAAGATCTCCCCAAGTTGATCTCCAATGGAGTCTTCCAATAGAGAGAGAAAGTAGAGAGAAGGAAGAGAGTTTTGTTTTTGAGAGAATTATTAGGCTAATGAGGGTTGGGGTCTTTATAGTGGGGTCTTAAGTCACTTAATTAGTCTCTCTTAAACCCCTGATTACCCCTAAGACACTTAATTAATTAACTAACTAAAAACTAACTTTTCTGAAACTGCCACAGACCTTCCACGACGGATCCCCGACGACGGTCCGTCATGGGCGTGACGGACTGACATCCCTCCGTCCTGCACATCCGTCACGTTGGTCAGAGACTTGTGCAGGTGAAGGCTTTCTCCCCAAGCGCACGAGGGTTCCACGACGACGGACCGTCGTGTCCGTGACGGACTGGCTTCCCTCCGTCCTGCACATCCGTCACGCTTGTCAGAGACTTGTGCAGGCGGAGGCTTTCTTCCCAAGTACTAAGGCTGGCATGACAGAGGCATCGACGCCCCGTCGCGCCTGTGACGCCCCGCCATGGTTCTCGTCATGCCATTCTGCTTCAAGGGTCCTCCTCGAGGGTCCTTGTTTGGTCCTTGGGGAGTCGTACCCTGACTTTTCAAGCATGATACCATCCCACACAACATTTTACACCTATGGTTACAACTGTTTACCAAATTCCGACTCTTTAACTTGGTTATATCAAAAGGACACTCTAGCCCTCTTATGACCCAATTTGCCGGACGTTTAAGAGTTTTGTTTCCAACACCACTTCAAAGACTCCAAATATGCCTATTTGGCTAGGAACACTGGTTTAGATCCTAAGGAGACCATTTAAGTCTTTTCACATGACCTCGGTATTTCAAAATGTTACAGTCCTCGTCTAGGACCCTTGAGGTGGTCCTTGGGGAGTTGTACACAGACGTTCTGACCCTAAACTCATTCTAATAAATGTTTAACACTTTTATACCAAATTTCATTAAATTATGATTTCCAAAAGCCCATGAAACATGCCAAGGCACAATAGCACCTATTTCACTAGTCTCCATATGTCACTTTACGTTTTGACTCTAAATCTTCCTAAATGGTTCATATATATTATATTAGGCCTTAAAACAGTGCTACCAACCTTAGTTCATCATGTGATGCTCTTGATTAGGTTTTGGACTTTTGGAGTGTTACATTATCCCCCTTAGGAACATTCATCCCTGAATGACACTAAAATCATATGTCGGAAAAGTATAGACTCAATACTAGCAGCCCAACCAACAATATATATAATCCACATGAGTTACAACTCTAAAACTAAAATCAACAAAACAACATTGTCACGACCCGGATCGCAACCGGCATCGTTAACCTCTCAGAGGTCGCAGACAAGCCTCTTCTTAGCTTTCTTCACATTCATATAGTTAAATTTGAGGAAAATTTAAAACTTTTGAAACGTATTGAGTATACATAGACTTCATATAATATTTAAATAAATTCATATACTATAAGCTCAATTAAACAACCGTCTATAATAGATTACGCAATTGAAAAGGAAGAATCAATGTATCATAATAAGTTTGCCAAAACGGCCTTAATACAAAAGCTTCGAAATGAAAACATCTGAAAGAAACACTAGGGACAACATCCTCTCGATATGTCTAAATACTAGGCTATGAAGATAGACGTAGCATCGACGAACTCGAGAGGACCTACCAAATGGTGTGGAGATCGTTGAGTCCAAACCGCTGCAATGAGTCTTCAATCTGCTCTCTGACCTGCACCTATAAAAATAGTAAATGTATACGGTTAGTACACACTTGTACTAAGTATGGGTGTATGCACACATACACATAAAGCTATGCGTGATCAAGGAAGGCTTTTCCTAAACAACCTGCCATTTATGGAAAGTGACATCACTAGACTTTCCTAATTCGTAATTTGTGAATTGTGGTATGAATATGACATATTTTAATGCATTCAAAGCAGACGACTAATTTTTTATAAGATTACAATCCATTAGAATCAGCAACATAATTTTAGAACAACTCGAGAGAAGATTTGAAATTTTGATACTCCCTAACCCGAGAGCTCCCTTTTTGATACTTAGTATTTTTTTTTGTCTTTTTCTTTTTGTTGTTGTGTAGTTCAATGATTGCTTTGATTCTATGTTTTACTTACAAGTTCAATGATTCATTGTAGTCCCATACCCACAATGAATCAAGAAAGTAACCCAAGTACTAAAGGAATGATTTCACTATCCTTGTAACAAGTCATTCATTACATTCTGTATTCATTGGGAGGAACACTTCATAAGCCAGTCTCTGTTGGCTATGCCACTTGTTTTATCATTTTCATATTATGGATGTTAGGAAGCTATGAGTAGCTATTATATTTTACTTCCCTTTATTGGCATAATAGAAGAAGTCAGTATAAGCCAATCTTATTTGGCTTTGACCATTATTTGTTGAAAACTTCATTGGTATAAACAATGTCGATTGATATTCACAAGCTCTTACTTTCATAACTCATTTTGAACGTACGTTCCATCTTCTTTCTTTCTTGCTTTCTTAGAGACATCTTTAGAATTAAGATCATGCGAGCTAACATGAAATCCAGTGTCTACCCCATACAGAAAGAGGTGATTCACCGATCAAAATAAATCTAGATCATGTGAGATAACATGAAATCCAGGGTCTGCCCCACACCGAAAAGGGGTGATTCCCGGCTATGGTGAATCCATGTTAAGTGTTTACCCACACCTAAGAAGGTGGTCCACGACTATAGTGAACCAAGAACATTCTTTTGAGCATTAACCGACATAGATCATGTGAGTTAAACATGAAATCCAGTCTCTACCCCACATCAAAAATAGGTGATCTCACTGGCCAAGGTTAGATCGAAACATACATAGCTTTCTTAGGTGGAAACCACAGGCTAGTTCCTATGTTGGCTAGACATAGTTCAAAGACTAGGAGACATAAGAAGACTACTTATCCACCTCAGTGGTAGCCTCGTCTCATGAGACTTACACGTGCAAGCACAAGCTCATAGCTAGTCTATCGGTGCTTTTCTCACTTTCATTATCTTCTTATCTTTTAGAGATGACTCAAACATTATGGAAGATTTCTTCTAGATTGAGGTTTACTTACTCAATTGATGACTTGTCATCCCTTTCTTTACATTGATGAAATGTGAAATGTCCTTACATAACATATTTGGTGTTTAATGAGACTGGTCTCACACATTCTAACACCTTCATTCGTGAGTATTTTTAACATAGTAGCTTAGGTATAAGTGAGGCTTGTCTCACTTCTATTAACACCTCATTCTGGTCACTTTCTTAACTTAGACATACTTAGTTATGTTAATACTCACTTTACTTGCTTACTTTTGCTTAGTAGATTCATATCATCGTTTATGGACGATAAGCACTTCATTCAATGAGTTACATATGTTCATAGTTCATTCGTTTAGGGCGTGTTGGGACTTGTCCCAATGAATGGCATGCCCTTGGATATGGATTCATTTAATTACTTTAGGAGTGCTTGAGTTGTCATTTCAATATTTGGCTATGTGTTATTGGCATAAATTTAGTATTGGCCTAGAAAATTTGGAAAAAGGTTTCATAACAATCTTAATTGGCATAAGCCAAATTTAAATTTGTTCATGTTTAGTTTGGTATGTATATTATTCATTACTCAATCTTTCAATTATATAAAGATTACATTATAGCTAATCCCATTCAAATTTTGAACAATGTATTGTTAGCCATTTTATTGGCATAAGGCATGCAATTCATTCAAGTATAATTTCATGGAGATCTTTTAAGACAATCTTATATCATAGCTTTAGCATAACGTGATAAGCCATTTCGGACAGCATCATATTAACATTTTAATGAACATAACATCTTCATAAAGTCACGTTTAACAGTAACTACACATAGGGCCATAACACATCAACACTTAACATTTTCGAATACAATTTAACATAGCATCATTCTTTAATTCACGTAATGAACACTTAACCTCAAACGAGTACAACTTATAGGTTCATTCAACATTTAAAAAACAAGAACCCTACACATTAAGATCAGCCAGCACCACATACCAACAACATGATAAAGAATAATTTATATAACATTGAAATCGTAACAAGGATACTAGGGTAAAGGGATGTTTGACGAGAACCTTGGGAAACAACCCTAGTTTTGAGATTTCATGGATTTGTTATGATGGAAAGTAATATTGGAGAAATAATTCTACGAGAGAAACCCATACCTTATGTAGAACTTATTCTATGAAGACCACCTTGAACGAAACTTTAAAGAACAGTTGAATTCGCCTAAGAATGTCGATGAACTTTCTGCCTTTTTGCTTACTGCTATAGTGTCTTGTTTTCTATGTGTTTGATCATGAGTTTTTAGGTTTAGGAACTGATCTTGACTCATTCAAATTAGGATAATTTACTAAATTACATAAATTATTTAGTTAATTACTAAAATACCCCTCCTAAGTTGACTAAACATAGGAGAATGTTGACTTGACCTAAAATCTGGAATTTGACTATGGTTTCGGTCAACATTTGAAACTTTTATTAAATAATTGAATCCTTAATTCAATTTATTAAGGGACCTAGGGTAATTACTAAAGTACCCTTAAGTCTTTGGGACCAAACTAACCCTTTTGGACCATCCTAGGTTAGGTACAAGGTTGTCTCCCTAACTAGTTACTAGGTTAGTGTCACCCGGTTAAGTCTTAGGTTGTCGGGTGCACTAGTTGGTCCATTTCGGTTAGTCCTTGGTTAATTAGCTCATTAGGGCATTTGGTTAGAGTGTTGAGTTAGTTCGGGAAGTAGGCCCCACGTGGAGAGACTCGTCCGCACATGCTTCCCCTAACCGCCCTAACCGAATTCGGTGAGGGTTGTCCCCTCCCTTGGCCGATTTTCACGTGTCTTGCACATGTGCTTGCACATGTGTTAGTTTTACTTTCCTAACTAACTATTGTTGATGGATCATTTGGAATGTTTACTTATTGTTCCAAGGATCCTCACTATGTCCTTGGGCACTGCTTAATCTACATGATCATTTTAATTGATCATGTGCTATGGTATCTAGGCTTGACACTTGGATGCCTCATACCCATTTTGTGAGTTAAAGGAAAAAGCATTTTAGCCTAGGGTCTTCATTGCAAGTACATTACTTAAGCAAGATCATTAATGTTAGAAAATTGGCTAACACCCTTTTAAGCAACCCATATTTTGCTTATTTGGGTATTATATAGAAATTGGCTAATACCCCTTATCCAATTTTCTATGCTATGCCCAATATTTCTCAATATTGGGCATTGGGATGCCGATGTACCCCCAATACACATTCTTAAATACCTATTGGGCTCTTCATTAGACATGTAATTTTCCGGAATGTTACATTATCCCTCTCTTAGGAACATTCATCCCCGAAAGACAGTTACACATCATTTTAAAACAAGAGGGAACTTCTAAAACACTTAAACATACTTATCACGTTATCGTTTGTGAACATATGATTCACACATATTCTGGATGATGCATTCTTACTCAAGCTTATCTAAAGCTTTATATTTTAGATCGAGGAACTTTCTTCTCAATCACACTTAACTTAATGCACATCACAACTCATGCAACACATAAAATTACGTCTATGCTATACAAAAACAGCAACATGATGCACGCATAAAGTTATTTGAACTCATTTAATGCAAGTATATAACGCACGATTATGTACTTATAATACCAAATCGACTAATGCACTAAAATCTCAGAGTTCCTTAAACAAAATAAGATCTACGAAGAGTATATCTAACCTCAAGAACTGAACAAGTGAGGGTAACGAGATCTCATATCGGCCTCGGCCTCCCATGTTGCTCCCTCAAAAAGGTGGTTCCTCCATAATACTTTAATGGTTGCAACATCCTTGTTACTCAGCCGCTTTACTTGGCGATCTAAAATTTTAACTGGAACCTCATCATAAGAAAGGTTCTCATCAACTCCTAACCCCTCAACATGCAGTATGGATGCTGGATCGCTTAGACACTTCTTAAGCATTGAAACGTGGAACACTGGATGTACAGAAGCCAAGTCTTGTGGTAGTCTCAGTTCGTAGGCAACATTTGATACTCTCTGTAAGATCTCATAAGGACCTATATACCTTGGACTCAACTTCCCCTTCTTACCAAACCTCATCACCCCTTTCATGGGTGATATCTTTAGGTAGACTTGATCACCCACCTCAAATTCAAGAGCTCTCTTTTCTATTATCTGCATTGGATTTTTGACGATTGTAAGCAGTAACCAATCTATCCCTGATCATTCTCACCTTCTTCACAGCCTCATGTATGATGTCAGGGACAAGGATGGAAGAATCTCCTACCTCAAACCACCCAACTGGAGACCTACATCTCCTGCCATATAGTTCTTCAAAAGGTTCCATCCCAATACTAGAATGATAGCTATTATTATAAGAGAAGTCAATCAGTGGCAAGTGATCATCCCAACTCCTTTTGAAGTCAACAACACATGCTCTCAACATGTCTTCAAGGGTCTAAATAGTACGCTCTGCTTGTCCATCCGTCTGGTGATGAAAAGCAGTATTGAGCTTCACCTGGGTACCCAAGCTCTTTTGGAAAGATCTTCAAAAATGAGAAGTAAATTGGGCTCCCCTATCCGAAATGATAGACAGAGGAATCCCATGCCATCTCACTATCTCATCAATATATAGCTTGGCATAATCTTCAGCCCAGTAAGTAGGCTTTACAGGAATGAAGTGAGCAGACTTAGTCATCTTGTCACCAATAACCCAAATAGAATCATGTAGTTTCCTGGTCTTTGGCAGAGTAACCACAGAATCCATATTGATAGCCTCCCACTTCCTAGTTGGGATCTCAATCGACTGGGTGAGACCCCAGGTTTAAGGTGTTCGGCCTTAACCTGTTGGCAATTTGGACACTCCTCCACAATCTTTGAGATATCACGCTTCATACCTTCCCACCAATAGACCACTTTAAGGTCATGATACATTTTGGTAGAACCTGGATGAATAGAATACCTGGAGCCATGGGCCTCTGCAATAATATTAGGCCTCAAATTATCAATATTGGGGACACATAATCTGTTCTGGTACCTGAGTACACCATCCCCTCCTAGGGAAAATGATTCATTTAGCTTACTCAACACTGAGTCTTTCAACTCCATGAGTACTGGGTCGAGATGCTGCTTAGCTTTGACATCTAAAACAAACGAGGATTCAGAACTGGAATGAACTGAAATACCCCCACTTGGTGTATCTATCAGTCGTACACCCAATCTAGCCAATTGGTGTAGCTCTTTAACTAGTTGCTTCTTCTCATTATCAACATGACACATGCTGCCATGCTAAATCTACTCAACGCATCGGCCACTACATTGGCCTTACCTGGGTGATAGTGGACACTCATATCATAGTCCTTGAGCAGTTCTAGCCATCTCCTCTGACGAAGGTTCAATTCTCTCTGCGTATAAACATACTGAAGACTTTTATGGTCAGTATATACATCAACATGTACACCATATAAATAATGTCTCCACAGGTTCAACGCAAAGACAATCACAGCTAACTCAAGATCATGAGTAGGGTAATTCTTCTCGTGGACTTTCAACTGTCTTGATGCATATGCTATTGACATCTTGCATAAGAACACATCACAAACCTACTCGGTAAGCATCACAGTATACCACGTATGCTGCACCACTCCTCGACAATGTGAGAACTGGGGATGAAGTGAGTCGGTCTTTGAGCTCTTGAAATCTCTTCTCACATTTTTCAGACCACTCAAACTTCATCTTCTTCTTCATCATGGCTGTCAATGGAGAAGCAATAGTGGAAAAACCTTCCACAAACCTGCGATAATAATTAGCCAAACCCAAGAAACTCCGAATATATGTAGGAGTGAGGGGTCTCGTCCAATTCTTCACTGCCTCCACTTTTTTGGATCAACTTCAACACCCTGGTTGGTCACAGCATGACCAAGGAAGGTCACTGATCTCAACCAAAATTCACATTTACTTAACTTTGCATACAACTGATGTTCTGTGAGTACTTGAAATGTCTTTCTCAAGTGTACTTCATGCTCTTCTCAAGACTTACAGTATATGAGGATGTCATCTATCAATACTATGATGAAAGAATCAAGGTACTCACGGAAGACTCTATTTATAAGGTCCATAAACGCGACTGGTGCGTTAGTGAGACCAAATGACATAACCAGAAATTCATAATGTCCATATATAGTACGAAAAGCAGTCTTAGGGATGTCTTCTCACCTCACTCTAAGCTGATCATACCCTGACCGAAGGTCTATTTTTTAAAAGAAACTTGAACCTTGGAGTTGGTCAAATAGATCATCGATTCTGGGAAGAGGGTACTTGTTCTTTATAGTGACTTTGTTGAGTTGCCGATAATCGATACAAATTCTAAGGGTTCCATCCTTTTTATTTACGAACAACACTGGATCACCTCATGGGGATATGCTCGGCTAGATGAAGACCTTATAAAGTAGATCTTTTAACTTCAACTTCAACTTTTTGAGTTCGGCTGGTGCCATCCTATATTGGGGAATAGAAATTTTCTTGGTGTTGGGATCTAAGTCAACACCAAAATCAATCTCACGTTCAAGAGGGATTCCTCGTAAATCCTCCGGAAAGACATCTTGAAACTCATTCACTATTAACACAGAGTCTATGGAAGGGACTTCTTGCTCTAAGTCATTGACTCTAACTAAGTGGTATAGATACCCCTTAGCTATCATCTTATTCGCTTTTAAATGTGAAACGATTTGGCCTACTGGATTTGAACCACGCCCTTCTCATTCCAGCTCTAACTCATTTGGAAACTGAAACCTCACTACCCTGTTTCGACAATCTATCATAGGATAACACTTATGGAGACAATCCATACCCAAGATTATATCATAATTGAGCATGGCTAACTCCACTAGGTCACCATGAGTGATTCTATCAAGAATGTTAATTGGAAAATTTTTATACACTCTTTCTGCTATAATGATGTCCCCTATGGGAGTACTAACTAGAATCAGCTCATGCAAGATCTCAGGAAGCACATCAAATCTACTAGCTATCAAAGGAGTAACAAATGATAAGGTGGATCCTGCATCTAACAATGCATACACAGGAAAGAAAAGAAATGCAACGTACCTGTGACTACATCAGCTTATTTCTCTTGCTCTTTTCTACCTTTTAGTGCATAAAATCTGTTCTTCTTGGGAGGTTCGGCTGTAGCATTTGGATTCGGCCGAGGCTGACCATCTGCCTTGGCCTGGTTCATCACTTAAGGACAATCTCTGACCATGTGTCCACTCTTGCCGCACCCGAAGCAGGTGTTAGTACCTAATAAACATTCACCTCCATGCGAACGCCCACACTTACCACAAGGCTTGCTGTTTCGCTGGGCACCTCTATCATTGCCCTTTTAGGGGCCAGACTTGTTCAATTTGGCATTCAAATTTCCTGAAGGAGCAGAATTACCTGATTGCCTCTTGAACTTAGGCCTGTTGTGGACTCCAAATGAGCCCCTACCAGAGCTAGAACTAGTCTTGTCTGTGACCTTAGGCTTCTTGCCTTCATGAATTCTGTTTTTTTTTTTACGACTGTCCTCCATTTGCTGAGCATGCACCATCAATCTGCCCAGATCCATGTTGTCATGCAACATGGATGCCGGACAATCTTCTACAAGATCCTCCGACACGGCAGTCAAAAAACTGCTCATTTCATCCTTGCTATTTGCCACCAGAGAAGAAGCATACTTTAAGAGTTTAACAAATTTCAAGGAATACTCCTTGACCGACATACTTCCCTGTATCAAGTTGATGAACTCTTCAACCTTGGCTTCACGTTGCTCTCTGGGAAAGAATCTCTCCAGAAAGGCAGTCTTGAGAACGTCGCAAGTGATAGGGATATCTCCTAGTACTCGGCCATCTGCTCACATTCGGTACCACACCTGCCCTACATCTTTGAGCTGATATGCAGTCAACTCAGCCTTTGCCTCTTCATCAACTCCCATGAAACATAGAATCTTGTGGACCTCATCCACAAACTCCTCAGGATCCTCATTAGTCTTGGACCCGTAGTAGACCGGAGGATTCATTCTAGTGAAGTCCCTCACTCTGCTAGCTATGTTGCTAGTATGCGGGTTCTCCCTAGGAGCACCCTCTCGTGTGGCCTAAGCCGTGATGTCCTGCGCCTGAGTAGTGATGTCCTGCGCCATCTGCAGCATTGCTTCCCTCACTTCCCCATCTGTCAAAGCAGCTTGGTTGACAGGTACTTGAACTTCAGCAGCTGGGGCTTGTTGAGGAACTTGATTTCCTCCGCAGCTGCTTCACCAACTCTCCTGCTTGTATTTCTCATCGTATTCATTTTCTACACGTATATACAAGAAGGGAGTTAGATCCTTAGAATGACACAAGATGTCACAATTCTACATAGCACGATAAAGAGTAGAGAAGGGCAGATTTCCTATCATCATATAGTCTCTAAGTCATGATTGTGGCGCGCTTCATAGAAACAACGTAACGTGGTTGTTTTGAGCTTTAGTTCCTCAGTAATTTAACCTCATGCTCTGATACCAAGTTTGTTATGACCCAGATTCTGGAATCCGTATCGCAACCGGCGTCGTTAACCTCTCAAAGGTCGCAAGCAAGACTCTTCTTAGCTTTCATCACATTCATATAGTTAAATTTGCAGAAAATTTAAAACTTTTTAAACGTATGAAGTATACATAGACTTCATATAATCTTTACATAATTTCATATACTATAAGCTCAGTTAAACAGCCATCTACAATAGATTACACAATTCAAAAGGAAAAATCAATGTATCATAATAAGTTTGCTAAAATGGCCTTTATACAAAACCTTCGAAATGAAAACATCTGAAAGTAACGCTAGGGACAAAATCCTCTAGCTATGTCTAAATACTAGGGTATGAAGATATATGTAGCATCCTCGAACTCGAGAGGACCTACCAAATGATTTGGAGATCGCTGAGTCCAAATCGCTGCAATGAGTCTTCAATCTGCTCTCTGACATGCACCTATAAAAATAGTAAATGTATAGGGTTAGTACACACTTGTACTAAGTATGGGTGTATGCACACATACACATAAATCTATGCATGATCAAGGAAGGCTCTTCCTAAACAACATGCCATTTTTGAAAAGTGACATCACTAGACTTTCCTAATTCGTTAATTGTGAATTGTGGTATGAATATGACGTATTTTAATGCATTCAAAGCACACAACTCATTTTCTATGTGATTACAAGCCATTAGAATCAGCAACATAATTTTAGAAAAACTCGAGCGAATATTTGAAATTTTGATACTCCCTAACCCGAGAGCTCCCTTTTTGATACTTAGTTTTTTTTGTCTTTTTCTTTTTGTTGTTGTGTAGTTCAATGATTCCTTTGATTCTATGTTTTACTTACAAGTTCAATGATTCATTGTAGTCCCATACCCACAATGAATCAAGAAAGTAACCCAAGGACTAAAGGAATGATTTCACTATCCTTGTAACAAGTCATTCATTATATTCTGTATTCATTTGGCATGAACACTTCATAAGCTAGTCTCTATTGGCTATGCCACTTATTTCATCATTTTAATATTATGGAAGTTAGGAAGCATTGATTAGATATTATATTTTACTCCCCTTTATTGGCATAGTAGAAGAAGTCATTATAAGTCAATCTTATTTGGCTTTGCCCATTATTTGTTGAAAACTTCATTGGTATCAACACTGACGATTGATATTCATAAGCTCTGACTTTCATAGCTCACTTTGAACATACGTTCCATCTTCTTTCTTTCTTTGTTTCTTAGAGACATCTTTAAAATTAATATCATGCGAGCTAACATGAAATCCAGTGTCTACCCCACACAGAAAAGAGGTGATTCACCGATCAAAATGAATCTAGATCATGTGAGCTAACATGAAATCCAGTGTCTTCCCCACACCGAATAGGGGTGATTCCCGGCTAAGGTGAATCCGTGTTAAGCGTTTACTCACACCTAAAAAGGTTGCTCACTGCTATAGTGAACCAAGAACATACTTTTGAGCATTAACCATCATAGATCACGTGAGCTAACCATGAAATCTAGTGTCTACCCCACACCGAAAAGAGGTTATCTCACTGGCCAAGGTGAGATCGAAACATACCTAACTCTCTTAGGTGGAAGCCACAGGCTAGTTCCTATGTTGGCTAGACATAGTTCAAAGACTAGGAGATATAAGAAGACAACTTATCCACCTCGGTGGTTGCCTCGTCTCATGAGACTTACACGTGCAAGCACAGGCTCATAGCTAGTCTATCGGTGCTTTGCTCACTTTCATTATCTTCTTATCTTTTAGAGTTGACTCAAACATTATGGAATCTTGCTTCTAGATTGAGGTTTACTTACTCTATTAATGACTTGCCATCCCTTTCTTTACATTGATGAAATGTGAATTGTCCTTACATAACATCTTTGGTGTTAATAAGACTGGTCTCACACATTCTAACACCTTCATTCGTGAGTATTTTTATCATAGTAGCGTAGGTGTAAGTGAGGCATGTCTCACTTCTTTTAACACCTCATTCTGGTCACTTTCTTAACTTAGACATATTTAGTTATGTTAATACTCACTTTACTTGCTTACTTTCGTTTAGTAGCTTCATATAATCGTTTATGGACGATGAGCACTTCATTCAATGAGTTACATATGTTCATAGTTCATTCGTTTAGGGCATGTTGGGACTTGTCCCGATGAATAGCATGCCCTTGGATATGTATTCATTGAATTACTTGAGGAGTTCTTGAGTTGTCATTTCAATCTTTGGCTATGTGTGATTGGCATAAATTTAGTATTAGCCTGGAAAATTTGGAAAAAGGTTTCATAACCATCTTAATTGGCATAAACCAAATTTACATTCGTTCATGTTTAGTTTGGTATGTATATTATTCATTAGACAATCTTTCAATTATATAAAGATTACATTATAGCCAGTCCCA
The DNA here is from genome assembly GCA_016801875.1 of Solanum sitiens. Classification (NCBI taxonomy): domain Eukaryota; kingdom Viridiplantae; phylum Streptophyta; class Magnoliopsida; order Solanales; family Solanaceae; genus Solanum; species Solanum sitiens. The sequence continues at coordinate 148,341 of JABWTJ010000347.1, read as the reverse complement.
TTCAAATTTTGAACAATGTATTGTTAGCAATTTTATTGGCATAAGGCAAGCAATTCATTCAAGTATAATTTCATGGAGATCTTTTAAGCCAATCTTAAATCACAACTTTAGCTAACGTGAAAAGCCATTTCGGACAGCATCATATTATCATTTTAATGACCATAACATCTTCATAATGTCATGTTTAATAGTAACTACACATAAGGCTGTAACAGATCAACACTTAACATTTTAGGATACAATTTAACATAGCATCATTCTTTAATTCACGTAATGAACACTTAACCTCAAACGAGTACAACTTATAGGTTCATTAACCATTTACAAATCAAGAACCTTACACATTAAGATCATCCAGCACCACATACCAATAACATGATCAAGAATAATCTATACAACATTGAAATCGTAACAAAGATACTAGGGAAAAGGGAAGTTTGATCAGAACCTTGGGAAACAACCCTAGTTTCAAGATTTCATAGATTCGTTACGATGGAAAGTACTCTTGGAGAAAGAATTCCAGGAGAGAAACCCATACCTTATGTAGAACTTAATCTACGAAGACCACCTTGAACGAAACTTTAAAGAACACTTGAATTCGCCTAAGAACGTCGATGAACTTTCTGCCTTTTTACTTACTGCTATAGTGTCTTGTTTTCTATGTGTTTGATCGTGAGTTTTTAGGTTTAGGAACTGATCTTGACTCATTCAAATTAGGATAATTTACTAAATTACATAAATTATTTAGTTAATTACTAAAATACCCCTCCTAAGTTGACTAAACATAGGAGAATGTTGACTTGACCTAAAATCTGGAATTTGACTATGGTTTCGGTCAACATTTGAAACTTTTATTAAATAATTGAATCCTTAATTCAATTTATTAAGGGACCTAGGGTAATTACTAAAGTACCCTTAAGTCTTTGGGACCAAACTAACCCTTTTGGACCATCCTAGGTTAGGTACAAGGTTGTCTCCCTAACTAGTTACTAGGTTAGTGTCACCCGGTTAAGTCTTAGGTTGTCGGGTGCACTAGTTGGTCCATTTCGGTTAGTCCTTGGTTAATTAGCTCATTAGGGCATTTGGTTAGAGTGTTGAGTTAGTTCGGGAAGTAGGCCCCACGTGGAGAGACTCGTCCGCACATGCTTCCCCTAACCGCCCTAACCGAATTCGGTGAGGGTTGTCCCCTCCCTTGGCCGATTTTCACGTGTCTTGCACATGTGCTTGCACATGTGTTAGTTTTACTTTCCTAACTAACTATTGTTGATGGATCATTTGGAATGTTTACTTATTGTTCCAAGGATCCTCACTATGTCCTTGGGCACTGCTTAATCTACATGATCATTTTAATTGATCATGTGCTATGGTATCTAGGCTTGACACTTGGATGCCTCATACCCATTTTGTGAGTTAAAGGAAAAAGCATTTTAGCCTAGGGTCTTCATTGCAAGTACATTACTTAAGCAAGATCATTAATGTTAGAAAATTGGCTAACACCCTTTTACGTCAATATTTTCTAATATGCCCCATATTTTGCTTATTTGGGTATTATATAGAAATTGGCTAATACCCTTAGCCAATTTTCTATACTATGCCCAATATTTCTCAATATTGGGCATTGGGATGCCTATGTACCCCCAATACACATTCTTAAAGACCTATTGGGCTCTTCATTAGACATGTAATTTTCCAGAATGTTACAAACATGGCATTTACACATAGCAACTCAAATCATAATTTACCACAAATAAGAGCTCAACATCACAGCATGAGGAATTTCCTTCTTAATATCACCATGAGCTCACCATAATCATCATTTCACTTATGCCAAAACATCTTACAGCACATATTATAATGGTCAATACCATCTCATGAAGGCAACAATACCTCAAATACACAAATAAGTTCAAATCAAGCAAAAGAACATTTTTCTCATGAAAACTTATTTTAGCATAAACCTTTTACCATAATTATTAACATTTAGCAAAACAAGCCAAATTCAAATATATTTATTACATTCATTAATTATTATAATGAATAACCATAATTAGCAAGAATATTAGGATAACGGGACTTTATGTCGGCCTCGGCCTCCCATGTGGCCTCTTCAACTAGGTGGTTTACCCATAACACCTTTACATATGCCAGCTCCTTGTTCCTGAACTTCTTAACTTGCCTATCAAGGATCTCCACCGACACCTTTTCATAGGAGAGGTCCTCATCCACACCAAGCCATTCAATATGAAGTATGGACTCGGGATCACGTATGCACTTCTTAAGCATGGAAACATGGAATATCGGATGAACCAAAACTAGTTAACAAGGTAATCTCAACTCCTATACAGCCTTTCCGATCCTTTGCAAAACTTCATAGGGACCCACATAGAGGGGACTTCCCCTTTTTGCCAAACCTCATCACACGTTTCATAGGTAAAATCTGTCACGACCAGAATCTAGACCCCAGACGAGACCGGCGTCGTTGACCTCTCAGAGGTTGCAGACAATCATACTTACGTCATTCATACTTCATCTAGGTTAATTTTAGAGGAAAATTTGAAACTTTTTGTTTCCTTACCATACTTGTTAAACATTCTTATCATTTCATAATTTTTCACCATCAACCATCTAACATTAAGAGATAAGCAACTGAAAGAAATAGATCAATAAGTATTAAGTGTATAATTGCCAAAATGGCCCAATACGAAGTCTAAATAAAAACTAGAAAGAAACGCTAGTGGAACATGCTCCACTAGCTCAACTCTAAAACTAAGCTAGAATGTAAAACAGTAACATCCTCGAAATCATGAGGAACTACCAACTCTGGATGAATGCTGGACGTCCGGATAATTGCAACAATGATCCTGTAGCTCTGTCGCCCACCTGTGCCTGCACCTAAAATAGTATAGTTGTATAGGGTTAGTACACACTTGTACTAAGTATGGGTATATGCAAGCACACACCAAGGACATGCATGATAAAGAATAGCTCTTCCCTAACAACATGATTATGGGAAGTCAAGTCAGTGGACTTGCCAAATTTTGATTAGAAAAGTTAGTGAACTTTCCAAATTTGGATTAGGAAAGTCAGTGAGCTTTCCAAATTCGGATTAGGAAAGTCATGCCATGAGAGTAACATGCATCATCATAAACATCATACAGCATAGAACACATAACATCTTACATATAGCACATATCATAGCACATAACCTATAACACATAGCTTCTTGCATATCGTTCATTAATATGCCATAAGACCTTGGAATCATGGACTTGACATTAAGACTTTCCAAAATGAGGGCTCAACATATGCGACCTCAACTAGGGAGTCTTCATTAGCAAACATAGAGTCTGCTTCATTCAGTCATACGTACTTCATTTCATTTCGTTCATATGCCAGTGTGAACACCAGCTATACCTAGGGTGTAGTTTAAGACTTTCATCGGGTTTGCTGTGCAATGATCAAGAATAACCTAATGTCATTACCTGAGTCTAGCTCACCTCTTGATTATCCTATCCTAACACCTTTGGTATCATTCATTTCATTATGTGCTTCATTTGAGGCTGGCCTCATTCATTCATTGGGAACTTTAACTTTAACCGACATAGATCATGTGAGCATCATGAAATCCAGTGTCTCCCCCACACCAAAAAGATGTGGAATCACCAGTTAAAATGACCCAATAACATGCTAGCTTACATGAGAATTCAACCCCACCAGATCCCTATATTGGCAGTATAGGTTCAAAGACTAGGAGATATAAGGAGACCCATACCCGGCAACACGGACAGTCTCATCTCATGAAAGTTACGTGAACCTTCGCCCTTCCCGAAAGAAGGCATCACCGCTCATAGCTAGCCTATCGGTGCTCAGTATAAAGTTCCATTTCATTCATCTCATACGTCATGTAAGTTAACTTCTAGTATGAGGATATCATAGCTCATTAGATGATTTCTCATCTCATCATTAGTATTAAGTGTGTTAAGCTCAATACCTTCATTAGAGTGTTCATAGAGACTGGTCTCTTCATTATCTTACACTCTCATAGGTGAGTACGTTTTGGTAACATTTACTTAGGCTCCTTTGAGATCACTCTCATCATTTACATTAGCCTCATATCATGTTGTCACCACATTCATTATCATTAGCACATTTGCTTTTCATAATTACTCACTTCTTGATAGGTGAATGTTCATCTCATCATTTCATTATTCGTCTCATCATATGCCAATGCACTTCGCCATCTAGTGTATCTTAAACTCATAATTACCTTTCAAGGTTCATAATTCCATTACATACATCTTAGGTTCAGTTACTTTTGAACGTATGCTAGACTTATCTGTCTATACATACAAGCCATGGGACTTCATTGGTATTTCTTCTAGGTGATTCATATCTTCCTAAGATTATGTGATAGAAGACTTATGTGTCTTGTATATATGCCAAGATATTGATTTCGATCTAAGTAAGTGGCATTATTCTTGGATATTTTGTTCATGTATGACTTATGCATCAATACGGAAGTTTGGCAAGGAAACCCAAATTTGCATCATTCGAATATCATTTATATTTTTCATTGATTTTATTTATAATATTCATAACATTAGAACTCTAAATTAAATTCCAACATTAACATCGTATTATTATTTTTCTACTTAGTTTTTCTCTTAGGTTGTCCGAAAGGTTGTGGGTTCGAACCCCCACAACCCCTTTTTAATTTTCATCAACATGAAATTACCCATTCTTGCCTTAACCAAGAGTTTGTGGGGTCAAACAACCACAACCTCTTGTATTTTTGTTATTAATTTCGCTTGCATAGGGAGGTTGTGGGTTCGAACCCCCACAACCTCCTTATTTAAACTTAAGTTTCGCTGAGGCTGTGAGGTGGTGGGTTCGAACCCCCACAGCCTCCTAACTTTATTTTAATTAAATTAGGCGAGTGGCAGTGAGGTTGTGGGATCGAACCCCCACAGCCTCAGTTTATTATTATTTTTTAGTTAATTTTGCCTCGCGTTTTTCTTTTTCCTTATTTTCTCCCTTTTCGCGCATGCCTGCAGGTCGTGCGTTCGAATCACATGCCTCCCATTTATCTGTTTAATTATTTTTCTCCTCCTTCTCCTCCAGTTCGCGAGTTCGATTCCCCCAGCCCCTTTTTCTTTTTCTTTGTGGCAAATTCCAGTAGCCAGGTTCGAATCCCCCAACCCCATTTTCTTTTCCCTTGTCTCGCGAAACTAGTAGCTAAGGGGTTCAATTCCCCTTAGCTCCTTCACGTTTTTTTTCTTTTTCAGTTGCTTTAACATATGAGGTCTTGGGTTCAATTCCCATTGACCTCACTTATTTTATTTTTACTTTAAAAACCCCGAATTTGACATCATTGTAGAGTGCACAAATCTAGAATATTTTAGTCATTCTTCAACTCATTTTCATCAACATTTTTACATGATTCTCAAGGTGCATTCATTAATCATTTTAACACATTTTTAGGCGTATCTTTCATAGATTCATTTGGCTAAAAGAATGTTATTCAATCAACTATATTTCATTGCAATAAATATCACATTGTATACACATTGTATACACATATCACACATAAAATACACAAGAAATACATGTCTTATAAGACTCCAAAACAGTGGCCAAACACACTGTCCACATGCACGCACACACACCTCCTTTTTCGATCACACTTTGATTGTCATCTTCGTGATTTCCTGCACATAAACATATTCACATTTCATATAAACACATCATACATGCCTAAATCTACCAGCACAACATACGCATCCTACGAAATCATTTGGGAGCTAGTGACAAGGACATGCAAAGGGGGAACAACCTTAGTTTCAGAGTGAATATTTTGAAATCGTAAGGGGCCTCTTGGGAAAGGGACCAAGAGAGAAGAAACCCATACCTTTTGACGTTGTTCAAGCGAGAAGTTGCTTCCCAAAAGTTCCTCCAAACCACGCCCAATTCACCTCAACGTACACACCACTCGACGAACAACCTCTCTTTGCCTTGACGTTTTTTTATTACTTTGCTTTTCTTGGAAATTTTCGTGTGTTCCTCAAGTGTGAAGAACAATTGTTGTTAAACAGTTCTTGAGTTTCTTTGTTAGGCAGAGCGTGAGAGAACGAGAGTTGAGAGACGTGAAAGAGAGTTGAGTGACGTGAAAGAGGTTTATTAGGATTAGGAGTGTAGGTTTGAATTAGTCAAAGTAAGGTTTAATTTAATTAATAAAAATCTGATTTATTTAGATTAGGTGAAATGACCATTATGCCCTTACCAAAAAACAGATTTTTAATCAACAATTAAATCCTTAATTTGATGCTTCTAGTGGGGCTCGAACCCGAGTGACACCCCATTTGCAAAAATGGGTCACTTCGGGTCGCCCCAACCCGAATGCTCTTTTAAATTAAATTAATTAATTAAATAATTAATTCCTCAAGGTAATTACAATATTACCCTTGGCCTAGAAAAGACCATTTTACCCCTGGACCCTCAAAACTTAAAGTTTCTTCTTTTAAGTCCGGTAAAGACTCCTTCGATTAAATCTTTGTTTTTGAGAGCCTCACATGGTTGGTTCCAACCTTTCCAAGCTCAACTAACTCCACAAGTTAGTTGGCTTGGTCTTAGTAAGGGTTCTGAGGTCTGGTTCTACGGGTATCAATCCGTGTCAACCTTGGTCTAATCGCAAGCATTTTTGACACCTTAAGTATTTATCTTATTCATTTTTAGGGTTGTTACATTATCCCCCCCTTAGGAACATTCGTCCCTGAATGACACTACCAATACACATCGTAATGCCAGTCAGATCATAATAAAATCACTATGCACAGTCAAGCAATAGCAACAAAATACGGAGAGATAAGGAAACATAGACTTAATAGTAGGAAGTCTCACCTCAAGAGCTGAATAGATGAGGGTAGCGGGATCTCACTGTGGCAATACCTTCACTGTGGCAATCTCCTTGTTCCTCAGCCGCTTGACCTGTCTGTCTAAGATCTCAACAGGTACCTCATCAAAAGACAAGTCTTCACCAACCCCAAACCTTCAACAGGTAGAATCAATGCTGGATCACCTAGGCACTTCTTCAACATAGAGACATGAAAGACTGGATGAACAAAAGCTAGCTCCGCAGTCAATGCTAACTCATAGGCCACCTCACCCACACGCTGCAGGATCTCATATAGCCCAACATACCTCGGACTTAGCTTCCCTTTTCTACCAAAACTCATCACCCCTTTCATAGGTGATATCTTCAAGTAAACCTGGTCACCAATATTAAAATCTAAGGGCCGCTTTCTGTTATTTGCATATGACATCTGCCGACTGTAAGCAGTAGCCAACCTGTCCCTAATCACTCTGACCTTTTCTAAGGGCTCATAAATGATCTCTGGACCCAAAATGGATGACTCTCCAACCTCAAACCACCCAACTGGAGATCTACACCTCCTACCATACAGTGCCTCAAATGGTGCCATCCTAATGCTGGAGTGATAGCTATTATTATACGAGAACTCTATCAAAGGCAGATGGTCATCCCAGTTACCTATGAAGTCGATCACACACTCTCTCAACATGTCCTCCAATGTCTGAATGGTGTGCTCTGCCTGCCCATCAGTCTGAGGATGAAAGGCAGTGCTAAGCTTTACCTGCGTGCCTAAGCTCTTCTGGAAATATCTCCAGAAATGTGAAGTAAACTGAGCTCCTCTATCTGAAATAATAGACAAAGGAATCCCATGCCATCTCACAATCTCATCAATGTAGAGTCTCGCATAATCCTCGGCTCTATAAGTAGACTTCACAGGGATAAAGTGGGCAGAATTAGTCAATCTGTCCAGAATAACCCATATGGAGTCATGCTACCTCCTAGTCCTCGGAAGACCAACCACGAAGTCCATATTAATGGACTCCTACTTCCAAGTCAGAACCTCAATAATCTGAGTCAGACCGCCAAGCTTAAGATGCTCTGCCTTGACCGGCTGACAATTAGGACACTTGGCCACATACTCTGCAATGTACTTCTTCATGCCATCCCACCAATAAATCTTCTTAAGATCATGATACATCTTGGTGGAACCTGGATGTATGGAATATCTGGAACCATGGGCCTCTGCAATAATCCTGGTCTGCAAATCATCCACATCTGGTACACACAGCCTGTCATGATACCTAAGTATGCCATCACCTCCCAAAGCGAAAGACTCATTCATCTTCATTAGTATTGAGTCCTTCAGCTCCATCAACACAGGATCTAGATGCTAACCTTGCTTGACTTCAGCTACCAAGGATGATTCAGAACGAGAATGAACAGAAACATCCCCACTAGTTGAGTCAACCAATCGCACACCCAGTCTGGCCAGCCTGTGTACATCTTTCACCAGCTCATTCTTCTCATCCTCAACGTGGGCTGTACTTCCCATGCTCATCCTGCTCAAAGCATCAGCTACAACATTAGCCTTACCTCGATGGTAGTGCACATTCATGTCATAATTCTTCAACAACTCCAACCATCTCCGTTGACGTAGATTCAACTCCCTCTGTGTGAACACATACTGGAGACTCTTGTGGTCTGTGAATACATCCACATGCACTCCATACAAGTAGTGCCTCCACAGCTTCAGTGCAAACACCACAGCTGCCAACTCCAGGTCATGAGTGGTATAATTCTTCTCATGAACCTTGAGTTGTCTGGACGCATAGGCTATCACCTTACCAACCTGCATAAGAACACAACCCAAACCAACCCTAGATGCATCACAGTAAACAGTGTCATTCTCACTACACTTAGGAAAAGTAAGCACCGGGGCTGAAGTGAGTCTGTTCTTGAGCTCCTGCAAACTGTTCTCACAAGTCTCTGTCCATTCAAACTTGGCTTTCTTCTTAGTGTAAGATGTCAATGTGGCAGCATGGAAGAAAAACCCTCCACAGACCTGCGGTAGTAACCAGCCAATCCCAAAAATCTACGGATGACAGTGGGAGTAAGAGACTCTGGCCAGTTCTTCACAGCCTCAGTCTTCCTGGGATCCACCTCTATGCCCTGATCGGACACCATATGACCCAGGAAGGTCACTGATCTCAGCTAGAATTCACATTTGCTGAATTTGGCATACAACTGATGTTGTCTATGTACTTGCAAGGTTAGTCTCAAATGCTATTCATGCTCTTCCTTGGTCTTAGAGTAGATGAGAATGTCATCAATGAACACTATGACAAAAGAGTCAAGGTATTCACGGAAGACCCTCTTCATAAGATCCATAAATGCAGCACGTGCATTCGTGAGACAAAATAAGATGACTAGAAACACATAGTGATCATAACGGGTACGAAAGGCTGTCTTTGGGATATCTCCATCCCTAACCCTAAGCTGATGGTACCCTGAACGAAGATCAATCTTAGAGAAGAAACTAGACCCTTGGAGCTGATCAAAAAAATCATCTATTCTGGGAAGTGGATACTTATTCTTTATAGTGACTTTGTTGAGCTACCGATAATCGATACACATTCTAAGGGTTCCATCTTTCTTTTTCACAAACAACACTGGAGCGCCCCAATGGGATATGCTCGGCTGAATGAAACCCTTGTCAGTGAGATCTTTTAACTGCAGCTTCAACTCTTTGAGTTCAGCTGGAACCATTCTGTAATGAGGAATTGAAATTGGTTTAGTATCGGGTTCTAAGTCGATACAAAAATCAATCTCCCGAGGAGGAGGGACTCCAGGCAAATCATCAGGAAATACATCTATGAAATCATTCACTAAAGGCACTGATTCTATGGAAGTTATGTCATGGTCTAAATCATTAACACTCACAAGATGACACAATAACCCCTTGGACATCATTTTATTGGACTTAAGGTTCGAAATCAAGGGGTTAGGACGACTCGAGTTGTACCCCTCCCAGACTAGCTCCTCTTCATTAGGGAAACAAAATCTCACCACTCTACTACAATAGTCCAAGCAAGCATAACAACATTGAAGCCAGTCCATGCAAAGAATTACATCAAAATCATGCATGGGTAACTCAACCAAGTCTGCACACATAGTCTTACCACATATCACTATTGGGCAACCCTTGTATACTCTATCAGTTCTTATATTTTCTACTAAAGGTGTACTAACCACTATAGGTTCATGGAGAGCTTCAGGCAATATCTCAAAAGTGAAAGCAAGCAAAGGAGTTACAAAGGAAAGCGTAGACCCTGGATCAAGTAAAGCATAAACAGAAGTTGAGAGTACTTGCAGCATACCTGTGACCACATCAGCGGACTTCTCTTGCTCCTACCTGCCCTTCAGGGCATAGAATCTGTTCCTCTTAGGAGGCTCGGCTGCTGCTGCACCCTTTGGATTAGGCCTAGGCTGAGCATTACCTCTAGCCTGACCTCTGTTCTGTGGGCAGTCTCTAACCATGTGTCCACTTTTACCACAACCGAAACAGGCATTAGTGTCCTGTCTGCACTCTCCACCGTGAGCTCGGCCACACTTAGCACAATTCTTTTTAGGACGCTGCATCTCACCTCCATTGCCCTTCTTGGGCTCAGGTCTGCCTCCTCTAGGTGTTGTACTCCTCTGAAAGTTTGAGTTCCCAGAACTATGTTGCCCCTTCTTGAACCTGGGCTACTCACGGACGCCAAAATTGTTTCTGTGGCCTCCATGGCTGGGACCTGCCTGATCTTGAGGCTTCGGCCTCCTAGCATCACGAACACCCCTCTTTTTATGGCTTTCCTCTATCTGCTAGACATGCACCATCAACCTGGAGAGCTCCATATTATCATGAAGCATCGCAGAACGACACTCCTCCTCTAGATCTCCATTGATTCCTGTGAGGAACCTGCTCATCTCATCTCTGCTGTTAGACACAAGGGAAGTAGCATACCTGGATAATTTAACAAACTTCAGTACTCACCTCATCCTTGCTATTAGATATTAAGGAAAGTAACATACCTTGATAGCTTAACAAACTTCAGGGAATACTCCCTAACTGTCATAGACCCTTGTTTAAGGTTGATGAACTCCTCAACCTTGGCTTCCCTCATATCTCGGGGGAAGAATCTCACCAGAAATGATGTCTTGAACAGCTCCCAAGTGACTGGCACTCCACCCAAAACTCGGTTATGTTGCCACATCTTGCACCAAGTCAGTGCAACATCCTTGAGCTGATAGGAAGCCAGCTCAGCCTTCTCAGTATCTGTGGCCCTCATAGCCACCACAATCTTATGCAACTCATCCACAAACTCCTGGGGGTCCTCTGAAGTCTTAGACCCTGTGAAAATAGGAGGATTCATCCTCGTGAAGTCTCTCAGCCTATCAGCCATGCAACGAACCGGTGGGTTCTCCCTCTGAACATCCTGCCGGTTGACCTGGGCAGTCATAACCTGGGCCTATATAGTAATGGCCTATTCCATCTGGGCTAGAGATTCCCTCACCTCAGCATCAGTCAACCCATCTGGGTTAACTGGCATAGCCACTCTATCAGCTGGAGCCTGGGGTGGAACCTGATCGCCCCTAGCAGCTACACCTCCTCTCCTCTGACCAAAAGCCCTCATAGTATTCATTCTGTGAAAACAACAAAGATTGATGTTAGACACGCTCATAACAACAAGAAATTAAACTTTAGGAAAAGTACGATAAGATTAGAAAAAGGGAAGTTTTCCTACGCATCATGCAGTCTCTAATCAAGGATAGTGGTGCACTTCACTGCCATGACTTAGAAACTACTCAATGTGGTTGATGTGAACTCATTATTCTCGGAATTTAACCTATGGCTCTGATACCAACTTTGTCAAGACCGGAATCTATACCCCAGACGAGACCAGCATCGTTGACCTCTTAGAGGTCGCACACAAGCCTACTTACGTCAATCATACTTCATCTAGGTTAATTTTAGAGGAAAATTTGAAACTTTTTGTTTTCGTAACATACTTGTTAAACATTTTAATCATTTCATAATTGTTCACCATCAACCATCTAACATTAAGAGATAAGCAACTGAAAGAAATATATCAATAAGTATTAAGTGTATAATTGCCAAAATGGCCCAATACAAAGTCTAAATAAAAACAGGAAAGAAACGCTAGTGGAACAGGCTCCACTAGCTCAACTCTTAAACTAAGCTAGAATGTAAAATAGTAGCATCCTCGAAAGCATGAGGACCTACCAACTCCGTATGAATGCTGGACGTCCGGATAACTGCAACAATGATCCTGTAGCTCTATCGCCCACCTGTGCCTGCACCTAAAATAGTATAGTTGTATAGGGTTAGTACACACTTGTACTAAGTATTGGTATATGCAAGCACACGCCAAGGACATGCATGATAAAGAATAGATCTTCCCTAACAACATGATTATGGAAAGTCAAGTAAGTGGACTTGCCAAATTTGGATTAGAAAAGTTAGTGAACTTTCCAAATTTGGATTAGGAAAGTCAGTGAGCTTTCCAAATTCGGATTAGGAAAGTCATGCCATGAGAGTAACATGCATCATCATAAACATCATACAGCATACAACACATATCATCTTACATATAGCACATATCATAGCACATAACCTATAACACATAGCTTCTGGCATATCGTTCATTCATATGCCATGAGACCTTGGAATCATGGACTTGATATTAAGACTTTCCAAAATGAGGGCTCAATATATGGGACCTCAACTAGGGAGTCTTCATTAGCAAACACAGAGTCTGCTTCATTCATTCATACGTACTTCATTTCATTTCGTTCATATGCCAGTGTGAACACCAGCTATACCTAGGGTGTAGTTTAAGACTTTCATCGGGTTTGCTGTGCAATGATCAAGAATAACCTAATGTCATTACCTTAGTGTAGCTCACCTCTTGATTATCCTATCCTAACACCTTTGGTATCATTCATTTCATTATGTGCTTCATTTGAGGCTGGCCTCATTCATTCATTGGGAACTTTAACTTTAACCGACATAGATCATGTGAGCATCATGAAATCCAGTGTCTCCCCCACACCGAAAAGAGGTGGAATCACCGGCCAAAGTGACCCAATAACAAGCTAGCGTACATGGGAATTTAACCCAGCCAGATCCCTATATTGGCAGTATAGATTCGAAGACTAGGAGATATAAGGAGACCCATACCCGGCAAGTCGGACAGTCTCATCTCATGAGAGTTACGTGAACCTTCGCCCTTCCCGAAAGAAGGCATCACCGCTCATAGCTAGCCTATCGGTGCTCAGTATAAAGTTCCATTTTATTCATCTCATACGTCATGTAAGTTGACTTCTAGTATGAGGATATTATAGCTCATTAGATGATTTCTCATATCATCATTAGTATTAAGTGTGTTAAGCTCAATACCTTCATTAGAGTGTTCATAGAGACTGGTCTCTTCATTATCTTACACTCTCATAGGTGAGTACGTTTTGGTAACATTTACTTAGGCTCCTTTGAGATCACTCTCATCATTTACATTAGCCTCATATCATGTTGTCACCACATTCATTATCATTAGCGCATTTGCTGTCCATAATTATTCACTTCTTGATAGGTGAATGTTCATCTCATCATTTCATTATTCGTCTCATCATATGCCAATGCACTTGGTCATCTAGTGTATCTTACACTCATGTTTACCTTTCAAGGTTCATCATTCCATTACATACATCTTAGGTTCAGTTACTTTTGAACGTATGCTAGACTTATGTGTCTATACATACAAGCCATGAGACTTCATTGGTATTTCGTCTAGGTGATTCATATCTTCCTAAGATTATGTGATACAAGACTTATGTGTCTTGTATATATGCCAAGATATTGATTTCGATCTAAGTAGGTGGCACTATTCTTGGATATTTTGTTCACGTATGACTTATGTATCAATACGGAAGTTTGGCAAGGAAACCCAAATTTGCATCATTCGAATATCATTTATATTTTTCATTGATTTTATTTATAATATTCATAACATTAGAACTCTAAATTAAATTCCAACATTAACATCATATTACTATTTTTCTACTTAGTTTTTCTCTTAGGTTGGCCAAAGGGTTGTGGGTTCGAACCCCCACAACCCCTTTTTAATTTTCATTAACATAAAATTGCCCATTCTCGCCTTAACCAAGAGGTTGTGGGATCAAACCCCCGCAGCCTCTTGTATTTTTGTTTTCGCTTGCATAGGGAGGTTGTGGGTTCGAACTCCCACAGCCTCCTTATTTAAACTTAAGATTCGCTGAGGCTGTGAGGTGGTGGGTTCGAACCCACACAGCCTCCTAACTTTAGTTTAATTAAATTAGGCGAGTGACAGTGATGTTGTGGGATCGAACCCACACAACCTCACTTTATTATTTTTTTTTAGTTAATTTCTCCTCTCCTTATCAGCCTTGAGGTCGTGGGTTCGATTCCCACGCCTCGCGTTTTCCTTTTTCCTTATTTTCTCCCTTTTCGCGCGTGCCTGGAGGTCGTGGGTTCGAATCCCACGCCTCCCATTTATCTATTTATTTATTTCCCTCCTCCTACTCCTCCAGTTCGTGTGTTCGATTCCCCCCAGCCCCTATTTCTTTTTCTTTGGGGTGAATTCCAGTAGTCAGGTTCGAATCCCCAACCCCATTTTCTTTTCCCTTGTCTCGCGAAACCAGTAGCTAAGGGGTTCGATTCCCCTTAGCTCCTTCACGTTTTTTTTTCTTTTTCAGTTGCTTTAACATATGAGGTCTTGGGTTCAATTCCCATTGACCTCACTTATTTTATTTTTACTTTAAAAACCCCGAATTTGACATCATTGTAGAGTGCACAAATCTGGAATATTTTAGTCATTCTTCAACTCATTTTCATCAACATTTTTACATGATTCTCAAGTTGCATTCATTAATCATTTTAACACATTTTTAGGCGTATCTTTCATAGATTCATTTGGCTAAAAGAATGTTATTCAATCAACCATATTTCATTGCAATAAGCATCACATTTTTATACACATTTCACACATAAAATACACAAGAAATACATGTCTTACAAGACTCCAAAACAGTGGCCAAACACACTGTCCACATGCACGCACACACACCTCTTTTTTCGATCACACTTTGATTGTCATCTTTGTGATTTCCTGCACATAAACATATTCACATTTAATATAAACAGATCATACATGCCTAAATCTACCAGCACAACATACCCATCCTACGAATTCATTTGGGAGCTAGTGACAAGGACATGCAAAAGGGGAACAACCTTAGTTTTTGTGTGAATATTTTGAAATCGTAAGGGGCCTCTTGGGAAAGGGATCAAGAGAGAATAAACCCATACCTTTTGACGTTGTTCAAGCGAGAAGTTGCTGCCCAAAAGTTCCTCCAAACCACGCCCAATTCACCTCAACGTACACACCACTCGACGAACAACCTCTCTTTGCCTTGACATTTTTTGATTACTTTGCTTTTCTTGGAAATTTTCGTGTGTTCCTCAAGTGTGAAGAACAATTGTTGTTAAACAGTTCTTGAGTTTCTTTGTTAGGCAGAGCGTGAGAGAATGAGAGTTAAGAGACGTGAAAGAGAGTTGAGTGACGTGAAAGAGGTTTATTAGGATTAGGAGTGTAGGTTTGAATTAGTCAAAGTAAGGTTTAATTTAATTAATAAAACTCTGATTTATTTAGCTTAGGTGAAATGACCATTATGCCCTTACCAAAAATCAGATTTTTAATCAACAATTAAATCCTTAATTTGATGCTTCTAGTTGGGCTCGAACCCGAGTGACACCCCATTTGCGAAAATGGGTCACTTCGGGTCGCCCCAACCCGAATGCTCTTTTTAGTTAAATTAATTAATTAAATAATTAATTCCTCAGGGTAATTACAATATTACCCTTGGCCTGGAAAAGACCATTTTACCCCTAGACCATCAAAACTTAAAGTTTCTTCTTTTAAGTCCGTTAAAGACTCTTTCGATTAAATCGTTGTTTTCGAGAGCCTCACATGGTTGGTTCCAACCTTTCCAAGCTCAACTAACTCCCCAAGTTAGTTGTCTTGGTCGTAGTAAGGATTCTGAGGTCTGGTTCTACGCGTATCAATCCGTGTGAACCTTGGTCTAATCGCAAGCATTCTTGACACCTTAAGTATTTATCTTATTCATTTTTAGGGTTGTTACAAAATCTTTAAATACACCTTATCACCTACGTCAAATTCAAGATCTTTTCTCCTATTGTCGGCATAAGACTTTGGCCGACTATAGGTTGTTTTCAATCTATCCCTTATTATAAAAACTTTATCCAAAGCTTCATGGATTATTTCAGGACCAAGGAGTGAAGAATCACCAACCTCAAACCACCCAACCAAAGATACATCTTCTACCATAGATTGCTTCAAATTGAGCCATTGAAATACTCGAATGATAGCTATTGTTATATGAGAACTCAATCAATAGCAAGTGATCGTCCCAATTCCCTTTGAAATCCATCACAAAATCTCTTAACATATCCTCAAGGGTTTTAATAGTGCGCTCCTCTTAACCATCCATTTGGGGATGAAAACGGTGCTAAGCTTTACTTGTGTACCCAACCCTTTTTTGAAAGACCTCTAAAAACGAGAAGTGAATTGAGTGCCTCTATCCGATATGAAGGAAAAATAAATCACATGAAGACTCAAAATCTCATTAATGTGAATTCTTACATAATCCTCCACCGAATAAGTAGACCTGACGGGGATAAAGTGAGCGGATTTTGTCAATCTATCAACTATCACCCAAATTGAGTCATTTTGCCTCCTAATCTGAGGCAACCCAACTACAATGTACTTGTTAATTTATTCCCACTTCCAAGTACAAACACCCATTTCTTGGAGTAGACCACTTGGATTTAGATGCTCGGCTTTCACTTGTTGGAAATTTGGACACTTGGCTACAAACTCCGCTATGTCTCCTTTTAGGACATCCCACCAATATACCTCTATATGATCACGGTACAGTTTGGTGGAACCCGGATGGATATAGTATCGGGAACCATGAGCTTACTCTAACACTTTATGCTCAAATCATGAACATCTGGTAAACATAATCTACTTTGGTACCTTAGCACACGATCCCCCTTGGGAGAATGACTCATATATTACTATGTACCGATTGTTTTAACATCATCAATAGCGGATCAAGATGTTGTTTAGACTTCACCTCAACCACTAAGGATGACTCGGAGTTATTATGTAGCACAAAACCACCGTTTGGGGAATCTTCCAACCGAACACCCAATCTAGCCAATCTATGAACATCTTTCACTAGGTCTTTCTTACCATCTTCCACATGAGACACACTACCCATGGTTATACGACTCAAAGCATCCGCAATCACATTGGATTTGCTGGGGGGGTAGAGAACACTCAGGTCGTAATCTTTCAACAATTCCAACCATCTTCTTCGTCAGAGATTTAACTCCTTTTGAGTAAACATATATTGAAGACTCTTATGGTCGGTATACACATCCACATGAACACCATACAAGTAATGCCTCCATATTTTTAAAGCAAACACCACGACCTCTAACTAAAGATCATGAGTAGGATTATTCTTTTCACGCACCTTAAGTTGTTTAGAGGCATAGGCTACTACCTTTCCATGTTGTATAAGGACACACCCCAAATCCACTCAGGATGAATCACAATATACCACAAAGCCCTTCGTTCCCTCCGGTAAAGTGAACACCATAGCAGAGGTAAGCCTATCTTTCACAATTTAGAAGCTTCCTACACATGTCTCTGACCACTCAAATTTGACACTCGTTTGGGTCAAGGTAGTAAAAGGATAAGTAATGGACGCAAAACCATCAACAAACCTCTTATAGTACCCGACTTAACCCAAGAAACTTCTTATGTCGGTTGGAGTCAATGGTCTAGGCCAATTCTTAACCGTCTCAATTTTCTTTTGAGTGACCTCTATACCCACACTAGAGATGATATGACCAAGAAACGCTACTGATCTCAACCAAAACTCACACTTGTTATACATGGCAAATAGTTAGTGTTCCTTAAGGACATGTAACACCACTCTCAAATGACCTATGTGTTCACCCTCATTCTTTGAATATACCAAGATATCGTCAATGAAGACAATGACAAAGAAATCTAGGTAATTTCGAAACACCCTATTCATGAGGTCCATAAAAGTGATTAGGGAATTAATGAGACCAAAGGACATTACTAGGAACTCATAGTGACCCTACCTAGTTGAAATGCCATTTTAGGTACATCGTCACCTCTCACCCTAAGTTAGTGATACCCCGACCACAAGTCAATCTTAGAAAAGTAGCTTGCCTTTTAGAGTTGATCAAAGAAGTCATCAATCTGAGGGAGCGGATACTTGTTCTTAATGGTTACTTTATTGAGTTGACAATAGTTAATATACATCCTAAGGGACCCATCCTTCTTACTCGAAAACAATACCGGAGCATCCTACGGATAAATACTAGGTTGAATGAAATCTTTATCTAGTAAATCATTGAGTTGAGCCTTCAACTCTTTTAATTCGGCCGGAGCCATCCGATAAGGAGGAATGGAAAAGGGATTCGTATCTCGAAATAAGTCAATACCAAAGTCAATTTCCCGTTCAGGAGGAATTTCGGGCAAATTATCAGAAAAAGACTTATGGAAAGTCCTTCACTACGGGGACCGACTCAATAGGATTAATGTCGATTTCAAAATCTTTGACTCTTATGATATCGTAAAGACACCCTTTAGAGATCATTTTACAAGCTTTCAAACAAGATATGATGCGAACTCTAGTAGTTGAATTACCCCCCTTCCACTCTAAGACGGGTTCATTAGGAAATTTGAACTTGACTACTCTAGTCCGACAATCAATGGAAGCAAAACAAGCATGCAACCAATCCATTACAAAAATAACATCAAAATAAAACATGTGAAGTTCTACCAAATCCATCCATGTAACTCTATTGGGAAAAGATATAAGACACTCCTAATGATTCTTCTAGCCACAACGTACTAACCCACCAGAGTTGTAACTGAAAATGGTCCAATCAAAATATCGGGTAGAACATCAAACTTTTTAGCTAATAGTGGAGTTACAAATGACAAGGTAGCATCGGGATCATGTAAAGCATAAACATCAGTAGAGAAGACTTGTAATATACCGGTGACCATATCAGCAGACTCCTCTTGCTCACCCCTAGAGTGGAGAGCATAAAAGTGGTCTCTCTTTGGAGCTTCGGAACTAGTAGCGCTAGCTTGAGCTTTACCACTCCTCTTCTCTTGACTCTTTGCATTAAGGCAATCTATAACCTTATGGCCTCTCTTACCACACCCAAATCAATTCTCTGTCCCAACTAGACAATCACCCCAATACTTCTTACCACACTTCGAACAAGTTTGTTTCTTACTAGGCGAATTTTTGATTCTTGCCTTTTGGGGATTGGGGTTAGACACCCTATCATCACGAACCTTGGGAAACTTTGAAGTAACTTGGTTGGAAACCATCTTCTTTAACCTAGGCTTGTCTAGACCTCAAGCCTACCCTTGGCTGTACCTCCATCATAAGACTTGGCCCTCTTAAACTCCCTATTCTTCCTCTTGAGTCTACTATCTTCAACTTGTTGTGCATTAACCATTAACCTACAAATATCCATATTGTCATGGAATATCGCCAAATGACAATCTTCAAAGAAATCATATGACACTCTCGTGATAAAGTTACAAATCTCATCCCTTGGGTTAGACACAAAGGAAGGAGCATATTTGGAATATTTAATAAACTTCAAGGAGTATTCTTATACACTCATACCTCTTTGATGAAGGTTGATAAGTTCTTCCACTTTCGCCTCTCTTTTCTCCCTAGTAAAGATACAATCAATGAAAGCCTTTCTAAACACCTCCCAAGTGATAGGACCCTCGCTCAAGTCCCTGTTATCTCTCCAATAGGTCTACCATGTTTGGGTTACATCCTTGAGGTTGTAGGAAGATAGCTCGGCCTTTTCATTTGAACTAAATCCCATGGCATAGAGAATCTTGTAGACCTCATAAATGAAGTCTTGGGGATATTCATTAACTTTTGACGTATAAAACATATGAGGGTTCATCCTCATGAAGCCCATCACGCGGGAAGCCGTAGTACTAGCATTTGGTTGAACACGAGGTCCAACCTCCCGATTGGCTTGAGTCATCATGGCTTGGGCTTGAGGGACCACCGTTTGATCTTGGATTGTCATGTCTTGTACAAAAGTAATGAATCCGGAACTTATCTATCCATCTGTCATAGGTTGAGGAATAAACGGAGTTTGTAATTGTGGAGGCACTTCGTTGTCTTGTGGAGGGACTTGGTTATCTTGGGGAGGAACTCCCGCATTAGCCAAATCTTCCTCCACTCTCCTTGCCGCTGCACGTCTTGTAGTCATATCCTATATCCACAAGAAAGGATTAGAAGAAAGAGGGATACATAGTGTTACACTTCATAAGGCATGACTTTCAAGATTACCAATAAGTGAGAACTCCTAAGAGTCACATACCCTCTAATTCATAAGTGTGGCGCGCTTCACCTCCATGCACAATACTCTTGGTAGACGTGGTTCATGAGATATCAATCATAAGATTTTTCAACCTCATGCTCTGATACCAAGTTTTTCACGACCGGGGAGCACCCCCTAGACGTAACAGGCATCATTGTCCTTATAAAGGACTAATACTAGCGTCTTAGCATTCGTCATTACATATTATAGACTAAAAACACGGAAGAATAAAAATGTTTCATACATACGTCTATATAGTAAGGTTTACATAAACCACTCACATATAACATATGGAATTTACATAGACTCCTCACATAGGAAGCTTACATTTGCTTCTGCTTTTAGATAATATAATCTATACATAAGAATTAGTCTAATACTTCGTCTCATATTGAACCATCTAAACGAATACAAATCTTGGACATAGCCAATACAAAGTCAACATGCCAATATAGGCTTACATCAATATCCAAATGAAAGAGGAATTAAGCTAAATGTCTTTAGACTATAATAACATCAAGTATCTAGATAGTTGCATCGCCCTCGGAAAGGTGAGGACTTACCCAACTTGGAGAAAAGAGAATACAAGTCTTCTTCAATGTGCCTTTTATAAACTCAACGGCCGGAACATACATAATTGTAGAAACATAGAAATAAGGGTTAGTACACCACCTGTAATATAGAAACATATGCACAAATAAACATTGAAATCATGCTAAAGGGTACATTTGTTCAAAACGATGTTATATTGCATTGAAAAGCCTTATGCACAAACAAGAACACGTATAATTCAATAATCATATATCCCTTAAGAAAATATCATATTCACACAAGACCAACATCATCAAGTATATCAAGTCAACATATGCAGTAGAATATTTGGAAACCATAACCAAAGCAACTTCAACATCATGTTATGACAACAAAGCATGTACAAGAGTTCATACATTACCACATCTGCAAGACCTTTACTCATAAACCCTTACCAAGATTACATGTGCAATGACCAAGGGAAGCCCCATAACCCCACTCAACCAAGTAAACAATACAAAGGATCACAAATAATGTCTAACTTCATATAACATAGCATTAAGACTAGTCATCATCATTTATAACAACATAGACAAATAACATGTTTATAAGTGAAACCAACATCATATAGGATCATCAACATGTAAAGTCAACATATGCATATTGTTTAATTTATAGGATCATAAGAACATCCTCCTAGAACTTCACTCAATGCCAACTAGTGCAATGATAGGTAGAGTCTCATACCCATACATAGACTAAGTCAAATTCCTTCAGTTATTGTAGTAAGAATTCACCTTATTACTTTATTTTACTTTAGGGAACACTTGCCTTAACCTACGTAGACCACATGAGCTAATGTAGAATCCAGTGTCATGAAACGCTCCACCAAAAGAAGGCGAACTACTTGCCAAGGTAGTACCAAAACATGAACATAACATCTAGGTGGATCCACTAGCTAGTATTCCTATGGGGACAACATAGTTCAATAACTAGGAGACATGTTTGATACCCTCTTTATTCCATTGACATTGTAATCTATATCTCATGAGTACAATAGTGAACCTACCTTCCCTACTTTGGGAAGGGAAACTCCTCACTACTAGTTAACTCGGTGTTAAGCTAGAGTCCCTTTTTGAAATGTCTTTAAGCCTTTATTAATAATCATAGCTTAGTATAGGTAATAGATGACTAACCCCTTGTATATGATCATCATTAGATCATTAGGAATTGCATGAGAATATCCTTTCAATACAACCCTCATATGTGAGATTAACACATTTTCATCATCATGTCATAGTAAAGTACATAGGTAATTCATAACCACCCTTATATCATTACATCTTAATCATAATCTCACAATCCATATATACATTTCAATTATATGACATACCATCACCTATATAATCTAATCACAATCAACACTTAAATTGAACATCATCATTATGTATATGTCATCACAATTGAAGGATTCAAGATCATAGGTCTTACCAATTCACCTTCACAACTCTTCTTCCATGGTCTTACCATCAACCAACCATATTCATCCATTAATGGACTTAATAACATCACATAATAATAATTAACACAAGAACTAAGTCAATTGACTAATCAATTCAACATCAATTCATAACCTAGGGTTAGGGAAATAGGGTCAATTCATGATCTCTTCTATAGTACTAGGGCTAACATTATTAACTACCATAATTCAGCAATAATTCATCATAATACAACCATAATAACAAAAATAAATCAAGAACAATACATTTTTAAGCATCAATTTCGGATTAGAAATGAAACCCGTCTTTTTCTCAACTTTTGGAAATCAATTTGAAAGAACCCTTTGGGGAAAGGAGTCCCAAAGATGAAGATTTCCCATACCTTGTTAATACTTGAATATTTATGGATATAAAGTGATGTTCTTTCACCACTAACCCCTTTTGATCTTGGTCTTCTATGGAGTCTTCTTTGGGTAGAGAGAGAGAGAGTAGAGAGAAGGAAGAGAGGTTTCAGTTTGGGAACTATGGGCGTTGGGTTAGGTTAATGAAGGTTAGGTCATTATATAGATCATTAATTAACTTAATTAGACATACCTTAACCCCTAATTAAACCCCTAACTAATTCACTAATTAAATGGCTTCATTAAAACTTGGACAGTGGAATCAGACCCTGACCTACGAGACCCCGACCTATGGTCCGTAGGTCAGTCGACGCCCCCTATGCCCTCCGTACTTCACATCCATCGAAGGTGTGAGAGAGTCTATTTTTTGGGACTTTTTAAATTTTCTAAGGATCCACCTATGGAGGCCATCGACGGCTTGTCGACTAGACGATGACTCGTTGACTAGTCTCGTCGTTAGCTATTGTAAATTGACAATTTTGGTCACTTTTGGATGGTTCATTTTCAAGGATCATTAGGGAGGTCCTTGGGGAGTCATACCCGGAGGTTTCGACCGTAAAATCATTCGAATACATTTTTAACACCTTTACACAAAATTTGATTAAATTCTGACTTCTAAAAGCCCGTGAAACATGTCAAGGCACACTAGCACCTATTTAACTATTCTCCTAACGTCTTGGACATCCCTTGACGTTATGACTCTAAGACTTCCTAAATGGTTTATAAACATTATTTTAGGCCTTAAAACAGTGTTACCAACCTTAGTTCATCATGTGAGACTCTAGATTACGTCTTGAACTTTCATAGTGTTACAAATATACCCTTAGCATGATCTCACAATTCACATAGTCAAGATATCTCATCATAATAGTTATATAATCATCTTATGAATGTAATCACATACAATACTTCAATTAAATACCATTATAAAGTATAAGCCATCATTATTGAAGCATAGAACTCAAGATCACAAACTCTTACCAATTCACCTTCATAAGCCTCCTTCAAGATCTTACCATCAATACAATAATTTTCATAAATTAATCCATTTAATAACATAATATAATAGTAATCTATACAAGTACTAAGTCAATTGCATCATCACTAATCATTTCAACCTCAATTCACAACCTAGGATTAGGGAAAAGGGTCAAATGATGAATTTTTCCATAGAACTAGGTCAAAGACTAGGAACATCAAAAATTAAAAAATATATAATCATAATATATAAATAATAATCCAAATAAACCAATATCTAATCAATTTTAAAGATCAATTTCGTAATTGGAAGAAAACCCAACTTTTACACATTATTGGAAATCAATTTTTGAAGAGCCTCTTGGGGAAAGAGATCCCAAGAATGAATAGCTTCCATAACTTAGGATTCCTTAGTGTTTAATGGAGAAAAGATGAATTCTTGAATCTAAAATGAAGATTTGAGTTGGTCTTCAATGGGTTCTTGCAATATATATAGAGAGAGAGAGTAGAGAGAAGTTGGAGAGAATTTGGGTTTTGGAAATATGGAGTATTATATTAGTTTTATGAGATTTAGGCCTTATATAGTCCCACAACTAACTTAACTAACCCTCCCTTAACCCTTAAATAATTACCTAACCAACTAACTAATTAATTCGCTAACTTAAAAACTTAACAATGAAACTTGACCCCAAACCACGAATCCCCGACCTACGACCGTCCACAGGACCACGGACCATCCTGCTTGTCCGTGGTTTGGGACAGAGACTAGGCATTTTGGCAATTTTGGAAAAATGGCTAAGTGTTGTCCAACGACACCATCGAAGGCCGTTGACCCATGGACGGTTCGTCGATTGGCTACTGTCAAATGGAAGGGTCCTAGGAGGTGGTCCTTGCGGAGTCATACTCTGAAGTTTCGACCATAAGCAAACTCTTCCATATATTTAACACATTTTTTCCACTTTTCATTAAATTTCAACTCTTAAAACCCCTTGAAACATGTCAGGGCACACTAGCACACATTTCACAATTCTCCGGACGTCATGGTCGTTTATTACCGTCTTCACTCTAAAACTTCCTAAATAGTTTAAATACATTATTTAGGCCTATAAAAAGTGTTTCATGTCTTAGTTCATCATGTGAGACTCTAGAATAAGTCAAAGACTTTCGGAATGTAAAAAACATAATCCAAAAAGGAAATACAATAAAGGAACTACAAGGATAACATTCGTCCTCGAATCATGAGAACTTACCATAAGCTAGGAGGATAGTCGAATCCAATCTTTAACCAATTGATGACCGCCTTAGGAATCGGACCTTGCACTTGGGAAACATGTACAAAAATATGGGTTTGTAAAAAAATGCACTAAGTACGATAGCCATGTATAAAAACCTTGAAATCATGCTAAAAAGCAAATTTTAGTTTAATGGATGCAATTTTTTAGGGTAAACCGTTATTTCTAAGATAGTGGAATAACACAAATCATAAGGATTGGAGACCTCATAATAAGACATAGGTTATAAGCACAAGAGATCACAACATAGTAATAAACATAATCAATGCAGTATAGTTTTAACATAACATAGGAGAAACACTTCATAAGTCACCTCAAGGCAAGCTTGTGCAATGCATGGATAAGACCCCAAAATTCCACCCATGCTAAGCAACTCACTTTAGGCCCTCATTCATATTCATCCTTCTGTAGACCTCATCCTTAACTTACTTCTCATGGAGAAGGGAACATCTACATTAAACATATATCATTTCGTAGACCTTTATTACACAATAGAAACATGCCATAACTTCCCGAAAAGGCTACTTCTGCAATGCATGAATAAGATCACATAATCCCACCTATACTAAATAAAGTTTCTTGATTAGTCATAGTTCATAATTCATATTCAATCATAGTGGTAATAATCCTTAACCGACATAGAGCAAGCTTAACATGGAATCCAGTGTTACCCAAACTGAAAAAATTGTTTTCCTACCTGCCTAATGTAGAACCATTATCTTAGCTTAGGTGGATGAATTAGATAAATAACCTATGAGGGCATATAGTTATGGTACAAGGATATTGCCAATAGATTCTGACCTTAACTCATGTGAGGGCATCCATCTCAACAGATTGCTCCTAGAAACCCAACCTCAACTCACGTGAAGGCTTCAATCTCATATCAATATCCACTCGGTGCTAAGATCATTCCGACGGAGTTCTTATTAAGACATTGCTTGAGTTCAGATTCATGGAAGAATGTATTGACACTCAATTAAACATCATTGATAAGATAGCTCATTGTTTCAATAGGTGAGACTAGTCTTTCAATATTAGAAATATTATATTGTGAGAAAACCTTTTAAAACATGTAATTTTCATTCAAAGGTGTCTAATTGAGAATAGCCTTTAAAAATCACACAAGCAGATCATAATTAAAATCATTTTACTCTCAAAGTTTTCTTAAAGCACATACATAAATCTCATTATCATGCATAATTCTCATACTTTTCCCTTCAAGGACCATAGATCATACCCGATAAACACATCTTGAATTAATACATTAATCATGGATCATAACATGATTCAAATATCTCAATTTCTACAAGCATAATCTCATAATATCCTTCTTTCATCAATTCACCCGCATCACAAAGTCATAAATTAGGAATATGGGGATTTCATGTATTTTTAGGGATTTCAACATAAAACCAAAAATAAATCATAAAGTCAATCATACATAAAGTAATTAAATCATTAGAATCATTTTTTAAATGAATCCATGACTTGGAATCAAACCCTACCTTTTGGGGAATTTCTATCCTTGAAATTAGGGTTTGGAAGGAACTCAATGGATGAATTCTATCCATGGATGAAGAGATATCATACCTTAGATTTGAAATATAATGAATTTGAGAAGAAAACTTTTCTCCTTAAACCCTATCTCCAACTTCCTTCTTTTTCTTGTACTTCCTTGAAGTTATAGAGAGAGAATATTTGGGGAAAAGTTTGTTTGGATTTGGGATTTAAAAATAATGATTTGAATGAATTAGTTTAGGGGTCTAAAATAATTTTATATGTGTATTAAAATAGGTTAATACGACATCACTTGATATTAATTAATTAAAATGGAAAATCCCAAAGTACCCCTAGACTTAACCACCAATAGGCATTTTCATGCCTCACACACGACCAACCACTGACTGACCATGGTTGGACCCACGACATGTGTTGGTGAACACATGTTGGGGTTCAGAGGCTTGATATTTAGGTCCCTGACCCATGGCCCCTCACCCACGGGGCCTGGTGGACTTATGGAGCGTGAGTCCTCTTCGTGGGTCACTTGGTTTTGCTCTATCTGGGGATATTTTGAAGGGTCCTACTCAATGACCATTGTTTGGGATTGAGGAGTCGTACCTAGATGTTCTAACCCAAAATCCTTCATTTTAAGTAGGGAAAGTTATATCTACGACTTTAACCCTCATGTTACGATCTAGTTTAGCCTACTAGTTTTCGGGGTGTTACAATATCTCCCCCTTGGGAACATTCTTCTTCTGATGACGATATCGATACCTTACGAAATGAAAGAATCAAGATTAGCAACCCATAATGCATGCAACATCAAAATAATGCACAATTTTAAGGAGGAAACTTCAACTCCATCGCAAACATGATCAATGCAACACAAGGAAGTAGGAACTACATATTCGTAGGAGGAACTACCTTCTCCAACTAAAATCATGCTCAACACAATAACGTGGTGCCAATATGTAATTACTCTAAAAGGCATTACAAAGCATGTTCGACAATTAATCTCATGAAGCATATAGGAAACTTATACTAAATAAACAAAAATATGAGGAACACATAAATCATGAAAAATCATTTTCTTACTATCAAGAACTTCAGAAGAACATGTATAACATAAAGAGATCATGGGACACCTAAAACAACCATGACTCAATAAAATAAGAAAAGCCAAAAAGGAACTCTTTGCCTTAATCAAGTATCGGAGTAGAAGAAAGATATGACTCTATCGGGATACTCAACAACCTTGCCATATAAGCAAACAATCTCCCCCTTGTGAGTAAGCCTATACTAATTCCTTGTAACACTCCAAAAGTCCATGACTTAATATGGAGCCTATTTATATGAACCAAGCCTTAAAACAATGTTTCTAAGCCTAAAATAATGTAATGAAACTAATTAGGAAGTGTTAGAGTCAAAACATCATGAAACGACTATGACGTTCGGAGGGTTGTAGATGTTGAGCTAGTGTGCTTTGGCATGTTTCAAGGGGGTTTAATAGTCGGAATAGAGTTGAATTTGGGGAAAAGTTTTGAAATACATGTTTGGATTTTTTTAGGATTGACATGTCCGGGTACAACTCCCCATGGACCACCCTAAGGGGCCTTGAGGAGGAACCATCAATTGAACCCTAAACTGC
The DNA here is from genome assembly GCA_016801875.1 of Solanum sitiens. Taxonomy (NCBI): domain Eukaryota; kingdom Viridiplantae; phylum Streptophyta; class Magnoliopsida; order Solanales; family Solanaceae; genus Solanum; species Solanum sitiens. The sequence goes on along the minus strand of JABWTJ010000347.1, from coordinate 120,030 downwards.
CCAAATTACAATGTGCGACCACGAGAACAAATGACGATCCGTCGTTTGAACGATGCTCCATAATTGTGTCTTGTTGGTTGACACTTAAAAAACAACGAAATGCTCCAAAAATCCAGCCTCTGATCCAAACCACGATCGTGCAGCACGGGCCGTTGTTGGATCGATGGGGAATCGTGGATTAGGGGTCTGTTAACTGTCCGATCTCGGCTAAGGTAAGATTAGTTGGTTAATTAGTTAATTAATTAATTAAGGGTTAAGGGGTGGTTAATTAAATTATTTAGGTACTATATAAGGGTTCCAACTCATTAAACAAACCTAATTTCTCTAAATTCTCAAAATCCACTTAGCTCTAACTTCTCTCTATTTTCTCTCTCCCCAAACTTCAACCTTCATTGTAGAACACTAGAGCATAAAAAAGAAGACTAATTCACCAATGATATGATCTCAATTTGGTGGCAAGATCATCCTTAAGTTATGGTTTCTTTCACACTTGGGATCCTTTCCCCGAGAGGCTCCTTCAACTATGTTTTCCAAACTCCCCCAAAACTAGTGTGCAATACCTCAAAAATGACTTAGATTAATCTAGAGTCTAACATATTTTTATGAATTTATAAGGTCATTAAATGGTTTATAATGTGGTATTGAGGCAGTGTCTAAAGTATTAGGTGAATCGGAAGTCAAACGTCAAGGGACGACTAAGACGTTCGGCGACTAGTGACCTATGTGCCTCATCTGTAGTTATGTGACTATATGTGTGTTTCATGAGCTTATGAGGTCCTTATATGATTTATAATAGTGTATATCGGCAGTGTGTCAAGTTTCATGAAGTTTGAAAGTCAAACGTCCATGACGTTTGAAAGATTTGCCTTGAAACGACCTTGTGTGTCTTAGCATGTTTCATCGAGTTTTATGTGTTAGTTTTGGAGAAAAGTGATGTGGGAGGTCATAAAATTTTATATGATAATATTTGGGTTGGAAACTTTCTGGGCAAAAGTCCCCAAGGACCAACCAAGGGTTCTTGAGAAAGGCTCAAGGACCCTTGCCTTGAGCAAAATGCTGTCTTAGACCAGCCCAATCGACTGAGGCAATCGACGGCTAGTAGGCTGGTTGACGCCTCATCAATGGAGGTCGCGGGTCAATACTTAGGCGTGGAAGGAAGATCTTTCATATGACCAGCCTCAGTCCCAAACCACGGACCAGCAGGACGGTCGGTTGGTTGGGAAACGGGTCGTCGTTTGGCAAGTCGTCTGCGAGTACTGCACCTGCCCAGTTCACTCTAAACTCTAGGAATGAATTAGTAAATTCACCCCACGTCCAAATAAGAGTTTGGGAGGTTACTTAAGGGTATTTTGTCTATTTTAAACATCTATATAAGTCCTAAATTCCTAGATGAATTCATTCTTAAAAATCAAAACCCAAATTCTCTAAGAAGTTCTCTAGAACTCCATTGAAGCCAAAACTCAAGGAAGAGCTTGGACTGGAGAGTTGAGTGGTGATTCTTCATCAATTTCGTGGATTGACATCATTGAGGTATGATTTTTTATCCTCGAAACTCTATTCATCAAGGAGCTCAAAGTTCAAAGAGATTTCTAAAGTTTTCAAAGAAGAACTTGTCCAATTTTATGATCTATCCATGGGTTCTTGCATTAAAGGTTTTGAATCATTATATATTGATTATATTGCTATAAATTAGATGATTCTAACATAATTGACCTATGAACCCATGTAATTAATCAACCCTATATTTTGACTACTTTATGGTTGATTTGATATTGACTTAATGCTTATGAATTCTAGTGTAGTTTTTTATGGACTATTGAATGATGTAATAATTGTATTCAATTGATGTAGAGGCTATCTTAGATTGATAAATCTATATTGAATTGACCTAGATTCATTGAGTATTATGGTTTTTCTATTGAATTGATGATCATGGCTGTAACAACACTAAAAATGAATAAGATAAGAAATGCTTAATGTGCCAAGAATGCCTTTGATTAGACCAGGGTTCACACTGATTGATGCGCGTAGTACCAGACCTCGGAACCCTTACTACAGCCAAGCCAACTAACTTGGGGAGTTAGTTGAGCTTCTAAAGGTTGGGTACAACCATATAGGGCTCTCGAATACGAAGAGTTACTCGAAGGAGTCTTTACCGGACTTAAAAAGAAGAAATCTTAGGTTTGAAGGGTCTAGGGGTAAAATGGTCTATTTCCTGGCTAAGGGTAGTAACGTAATTACCCTAAACATGTAATTAATTATTTAATTAATAAAGTGGAGGGGCAATTTGGGGAGACAGGGCCGAAATTGAGCCCTTGAAATGAAGTCTTGCTCCACCCGGGTTCGAACCTAGGTAGGAGCAATGATTTAATGTGTTATTTTTTAATTGGTGAATTAATTTAATATTAATAATTAATGGCTGATTTAAGAAAAAGGAAAATCAGATTATTATTATTAATTATTATTTATTTATTAATTAAGGTGTTTTTAAATTGACTAAGTCTTGCCAACTATCTAAATTTTAAGGGGCACTATCTCACACAAACTCTCTCACACGCCTAAATATCTCTCTCTCTCTCGTCCATTTTGTGTTCTTGGCTGCAAAAACAGAAAAGAAAACATTAGAAAGCAATCAAAAGTTCTCTACACTCAAAGAACTTACAAAAAAAATCTACAAACAAGCAAGCTAACTTCAGAAATGAAATTTTACATCATCTTCTTGACGGGATCGTGTTGAAGGTTTAGTTGAGGATTTGGGAAGCACTTTGAAGGTGTGGAAAGCTAAAACAAGGTATGGGTTTTCTCTCTTGGAATCCTTTCTCCAAGAGAAATTTCTTTCTACAAAATCCAATGTATGAAACTAGGGTTGTCCCCTCTATTGTCGAATTTCTTGTCCCTAGTCTCCTTCTGATTTCAATCTGAATTAGCTTAGAAATCATGTTGTTGGTATGTTTGCTGATAGTTAAGTGTGAAGTATGATTTTTTTGATATTGTATTCAATGATGTCAACCGAAAATGATGTTGTGTAATGGGTAAACCGTATGTTGTTGTTCTCGGTTTTGAAGTCTTAAAATGGATAGTTTGATGGTTGAAATTAACGTGCATAAAATGTGTAATTCGTGATGTTCATATGAGGTGTATGTGACTGATTTTAAGTAGAAAGTTTTAGCTAAAACAACAATGAATCTACACCGAAGAATGTGTTAAATTAATCGTGAAAGTACCTCAAAACGAATGTATGAATGTTGTTATGTAAAGGCTGGAAATTTTAAGTAAATTCCCAGTATTTGGTGATGAGGTTTCGGTCAAGAAAAGGTGCACCACGTACTATGTAGAAATGCAAGAAAAATTAGTGAGGTTAGCAGGGTTCGAACCCGAGACCTCACCTTTCTAAGTTACAGAAAAAAAAATGAAAATAAAGAAATGGGGTAAAGGGGGATCGAAATTGGGTACTCAGACTGATTCTCCTAGACTTAAAAATAAATACAAATAAAGGAAAAGAGAGGAGTGGGATTCGAACCCACCACCTCTCGGCTTAACGTGTAACCAAGGAAAAATAAAAGAAAGAAAAAAATGAGAGGTATGGGGGTTCGATCGCACGACCTCTCGGTCACGTGAGGAGACAAAGAAAATAAATCAATAATAATGAAAGTGAGGGGAGTGGGATTAGAACCCACCACCCCTCGGACGAGTGGAGTAACTAAAATAGAAAAAAATAAAAATAATGATGTTGCTAAGGGGATTCGAACTCGGATCCCCAAACCGAAACATAAATTGAAATTAAGAGAAAAACTAAGTGTTGTTCAAGGGATTTTAAATCCGGTTACCTTGCCCAATTCTGTATTGACATATAAGTCATACGTAAGTAAATACTTAATGAATGCTGCCTCTAAAGATTAAAATCAATATCTTGGCATATCTACAAGATGCATAAGTCTTGTACCACATAATCTTGGGTAAACATGAATCACTTAGACAAACTATGAATGAAGCCTCATGGCTTGTATGTGTTGACTCATAAGTCTAGCATACGTTTAAAAATAAGTGAACCTAAGATGTATGTAATGAAATGAAGTAACCCTAGGAGGGTTAAGTACGAGTGTAAAATACACTAAATGGCCAAGTGCATTGGCATACGATGAAATGATTATTATTTAATAAAATAATGAAACCCTAGAAGGGTTAAGTAAGAGTGTGAAACACACAAGTGGCCAAGTGCATTGGCATATGATGAAATGAACATTCACGTAAAATGGGGTGAGTAATTATGAAGAGCAATTGTGCTAATGTTAATGAATGTGGTGACAAAATGATATGAGGCTAATGTAAAAGATGAGAACAATCTCAAATGAGCCTAAGTAATTGTTACCAAAACGTACTCACCACGAGAGTGTAAAGTTAATGAAGAGACCAGTCTCTATGAACGCTCTAATCAAAATATTGAGATTAACACACTTAATACTAATGATGAGATGAGAAATCATCTATTGAGCAATGATGTCCTCATATTAGAAGCCAGCTTCCATGACGTATGAGTTGAACGTAATGGAACTTTAAACTGAGCACCGATAGACTAGCTATGAGCGGTGATGCCTTCTTTCGGGAAGGCGGAGGTTCACGTAACTCTCATGAGATGAGACTGTCCGGCTTGCCGGGTATGGGTCTCCTTATATCTCCTGGTCTTCGAACCTATATTGCCAATATAGGGATCTGGCGGGGTTAAATTCCCATGTACGCTAGCATGTTTTGGGTCACTTTGGCTGGTGATTCCACCTCTTTTTGGTGTGGGGGAGACACTGGATTTCATGATGCTCACATGATCTATGTCGGTTAAAGTTAAAGTTCCCAATGAATGAATGAGGCCAGCCTCAAATGTTGTACATAATGAAATGAACAATACCAATAGTGTTAGGATAGGATAATCAAGAGGTGAGCGAGACGCAATTAATGACACTAGGTTATTCTTGATCATTGCAGAGCAAACCCGATGAAAGTCTTAAACTACATCCTAGGTATAGCTGGTGTTCACACTAGCCTATGAATGAAATGAAATGAAGTACGTATGAATGAATGAAGCAGACTCTGTCTTTGCTAATGAAGACTCCCTAGTTGAGGTCCCATATGTTGAGACCTCATTTTGGGAAGTCTTAATGTCAAGTCCATGATTCCAAGGTCTCATGGCATATGAATGAATGTTATAAAAGATGTATGTGCTATATGTAATATGATATGTGTTATGTGTAAGACGTTATGTGCTTTGTGCAATATGATAAGTATGATGATGCATGTTACTCTCATGGCATGACTTTCCTAATCCAAATTGGGAAAGCTCACTGACTTTCCAAATCCAAATTTTGAAAGCTCATTGACTTTCCTAATCCAAATTTGGAAAGTTCACTAACTTTCCTAATCCCAATTTGGCTAGTCCACTGACTTGACTTTCCATAATCATATTGTTAGGAAAGAGCTATTCTTACTCATGCATGTCTTTGTTGTGTGCTTGCATATACCCATACTTAGTTCAAGTGTGTACTAATCCCATACAACTCTATATTTTTAGGTGCACGCACAGGTGGAGGCTAGAGTTTACAGGTTGACGTTGCAGCTATCAGGACATGGAGCTTTCATCCGGACTTGGTAGGCCCTCATGCTTTCGAGAATGTCTACCGTTACTATATAGCTTAGATGTAGGCTTTAGCTAGTGGAGTATGTTCCACTAGTGTTTCTTTCTGTTTTTATTTCAGACATTGTATTGGTGCCATTTTTGCAATTATACATTTATTACAGTATTGCACTGTTTCTTTCATTTGATGATCTCTATATTAGATGGTTGATTTGTGAACGCCCACGATGTTAAGTTTAAAATGTTTAGCATGAAATAAGAAAACAAAAAGTTTAAATTTTCCGCTAAAATTAACCTAGATGAAGTAAGAATGACGTATGTAGGCTTGTCTGCGACCTCTGAGAGGTCAACGATGCCAGTCTCGTCTGGGGTCTAGATTCCGGTCGTGACAAAGTTGGTATCAGACCACTAGCTTAAAAACCAAGAATAATGAGTTCATATCAACCTCATTGATTAGGTTCTAAGACATGGTAGTGAACTGCACCATTATCCTGAATTAGAGACTGCGTGATGCGTAGGAAAAATTTCCCTTCTTCTGATCTTATCATGCTTTTCCTAATGTCTAATTTCTTGGTGTTATGAGCGTGTCTAACATCAATCTTTGTTGTTTTCAGAGAATGAATACTAGGAGAACCATTGATCAGAGGAGAAGAGTTGTAGCTGCTGGGGATAATCAGGTTCCACCCCAGGCTCCATCTGAAGGAGTGTTATGCCGGTTAACTCTGCTGGGTTGACTGATGCGGAGGTACGGACATCCATGGCCCAGATGGCACAGTCCATCACTATGCAGGCCAAGGCTATGACTGCCCAGGTCAACTGGCAGGATGTTCAGAGGGAGAACCCACCGGTTCGTAGCATGGCTGACAGATTGAGAGACTTCACGAGGATGAATCCTCCTATTTTCACATGGTCTAAGACTTCAGAGGACCCCCAGGAGTTTGTTGATGAGGTGCATAAGATTTTAGTGGCTATGGAGGCCAAAGATATTGAGATGGCTGAGATGGCTTCTTATCAGCTCAAGGATATTGCACAGACTTGGTGCAAGATGTGGCAGGATAGCCGAGCTTTGGGCGGAGTTCCAGTCACTTGGGAGCTGTTTAAGATAGCCTTCCTGGAGAGATTCTTTCCCAGGGAGATGAGGGAGGCAAAGGTTGAGGAGTTTATCAACCTTAAGCAGGGATCTATGATAGTCAGGGAGTATTCCCTGAAGATTGTTAAACTATCCAGGTATGCTATTTTCCTTAGTATCTAACAAAAAGGATGAGATGAGTACTGAAGTTTGTTGAATTATCCAGGTATGCTACTTCCCTTGTATCTAATAGCAGGGATGAGATGAGCAGGTTCCTCACAGGAATCAACGGAGATTTAGAGGAGAAGTGTCGGTCTGCGATGCTCCATGATAATATGGACCTTTCCAGGTTGATGGTGCATGTCTAGAAGGTAGAGGACAGCCGCAAGAAGAGGGGTGTACGTGATGCTAGGATGTCTAAGACTCAAGATCAGGAAGGTCCCAGCCATGGAGGCCACAGAAACAATTTTGGCGTCCGTGAGCAGCCCAGGTTCAAGAAGGGGCAACACAGTTCTGGGAACTCTAATTCTCAGAGGAGTACAATACCTAGAGGAGGCAGACCTGAGACCAAGAAGGGCAATGGAGGTGATATGCAGCGTCCCAAAAAGAGTTGTGCTAAGTGTGGCCGTGCTCACAGTGGAGAGTGCAGACAGGGCACTAATGCCTGCTTCGGTTGCGGTAAGAGTGGGCACATGGTTAGAGACTGCCCACAGAACAGAGGTCAGGCTAGAGGTAATGCTCAGCCTAGGCCTAACGAATAGGGTGCAGCAGCAGCCGAGCCTCCTAAGAGGAACAGATTCTATGCCCTGAAGGGCAGGTAGGAGCAGGAGAAGTCCGCTGATGTGGTCACAGGTATGCTGCAAGTATTCTCAACTTCTGTTTATGCTTTACTTGATACAGGGTCTACACTTTCCTTTGTAACTCCATTGCTTGATCTCACTTTTGAGATATTGCCTGAAGTTCTGCATGATCCTATAGTGGTTAGTACACCTTTAGGAGAAAATGGAAGAACTGATAGAGTATACAAGGATTGCCCAATAGTTGTAAGTGGTAAGACTATGTGTGCAAACTTGGTTGAGTTGCACATGCATGATTTTGATGTTATTCTTGGCATGGACTGGCTTCACAGTTGTTATGCTTATTTGGATTGTCGTATTAGAGTGGTGAGATTTCCTTTCACTAATGAAGAGGAGCTAGTTTGGGAAGGGTACAACTCGAGTCATCCTAATCCCTTGATTTAGAACCTTATGGCCAATAAAATGATGTCCAAGGGGTTATTGTGTGATCTTGTGAGTGTTAATGATTTAGATCATGACATTCCTTCCATAGACTCAGTGGCTGTAGTGAATGAGTTCGTAGATGTATTTCCTGATGATTTGCCTGGAGTTCCTCCCCCACGAGAGATTGATTTTGGTATCGACTTAGAACCCGATACTAAACCAATTTCAATTCCTCCTTACAAAATTTCTCCAGCTGAACTCAAAGAGTTGAAGCTGCAGTTTTAAAAGATCTCACTGATAAGGGTTTCATTCAGCCGAGCATATCCCCTTGGGGCGCTCCAGTGTTGTTTGTGAAAAAGAAGGATGGAACCCTTAGAATGTGTATCGTTTATCGGCAGCTCGACAAAGTCACTATAAAGAATAAGTATCCACTTCCCAGAAAAGATGATTTGTTTGATCAGCTCCAAGGGTCTAGTTTCTTCTCTAAGATTGATCTTCGTTCAGGGTATCATCATCTTAGGGTTAGGGATGGAGATATCCCAACGACAGCCTTTCATACCCGTTATGGTCATTATGAGTTCTTAGTTATGTAATTTGGTCTCACGAATGCACCTGATGCATTTATGGATATCATGAACAGGGTCTTCCATGAATACCTTGACTCTTTCGTCATATTATTCATTGATGACATTCTCATCTACTCTAGGACCAAGGAAGAGCATGAACAACATTTAAGACTAACCTTGCAGGTACTTAGACAACATCAGCTGTACGCCAAATTCTGCAAGTGTGAAATTTGGCTGAGATAAGTGACCTTCCTGGGTCATGTTGTGTCCGATCGGGGCGTGGAGGAGGATCCCAAGAAGACTGAGGCTGCGAAGAACTGGCCAAAGCCTCTTACTCCCACTGACATCCGTAGCTTTCTGGGATTGGCTGGTTACTAACGCAGGTTCGTGGATGGCTTTTCTTCCATTGCTGCCCCACTGACAGCTTTGACTAAGAAGAAAGACAAGTTTGAATGGACGGAGACTTGTGAGAAGAGTTTCTAGGAGCTCAAGGAGAGACTCACTTCAGCCCCGGTGCTTACTTTGCCTAAGTGTGGTGAGAATTACACTGTTTATTGTGATGCATCTAGGGTTGGTTTGGGTTGTGTTCTTATGGAGGTTGGTAAGGTGATAGCCTATGCGTCCAGACAGCTCAAGGTTCATGAGAAGAATTATCCCACTCATTACCTGGAGTTAGCAGCTGTGGTGTTTGCACTGAAGTAGTGGAGGCACTACATGTATGGAGTGCATGTGGATGTGTTCACAGACCACAAGAGTCTCCAGTACGTGTTCACACAGAGGGAGTTGAATCTACGTCAGCGGAGATGGTTGGAGCTATTGAACGATTATGACATGAATGTTCACTACCATCCAGGTAAGGCTAATGTTGTTGATGATGCTTTGAGCAAGATGAGCATGGGAAGTACAGCCCACGTTGAGGATGAGAAGAAGGAGTTGGCGAAAGATGTACACAGACTGGCCAGACTGGGTGTGCGATTGGTTGACTCTACTAGTGGGGGTGTTTCAGTTCATCCTAGTTCTGAATCATCCTTGGTAGTTGAAGTCAAGCAGGGTGAGTATCTCGATCCTTTGTTGATGGAGCTTAAGGACTTAGTGTTGATAAAGATGAATGAGTCTTTCGCTTTGGGAGGTGATGGCATACTTAGGTATCAAGACAGGCTATGTGTACCAAATGTGGATGATTTGCGGACCAGGATTGTTGCAGAGGCCCATGGTTCCAGATATTCCATACATCCAGGTTCAACCAAGATGTATCATGATCTTAAGAAGATTTATTGGTGGGATGGCATGAAGAAGGACATTGCAGAATATGTGGCCAACTCCTAATTGTCAGCAGGTTAAGGCAAAACATCTTAAGCCTACGGTCTTACTCAAATTAATGAGGTTTCGACTTGGAAGTGGGAGGCCATTAATATGGACTTCGTGGTTGGTCTTTCGAGGACTAGGAGACAGCATGACTCCATATGAGTTATTGTGGACAGGATGACGAAGTCTGCCCACTTTATCCCTGTGAAGTCGACTTACAGAGCCGAGGATTATGTGAGACTCTACATTGATGAGATTGTGAGATGGCATGGGAATCCTTTGTCTATCATTTCAGATAGAGGAACTCAGTTTACTTCACATTTTTGGAGATCTTTCCAGAAGAGCTTGGGCACGCAGGTAAACTTAGTACTGCCTTTCATCCTCAGACTGATGGGCAGGCAGAGCGCACCATTCAGACATTGGAGGACATGTTGAGAGTGTGTGTGATTGACTTCAGGGGTAGTTGGGATGACCATCTGCCTTTGATAGAGTTCTCGTATAATAATAACTATCACTCCAGCATTTGAATGGCACCATTTGAGGCACTGTATGGTAGGAGGTGTAGATCTCTAGTTGGGTGGTTCGAGATTGCAGAGTCATCCATTTTAGGTCCAGAGATCATTCATGAGGCCTTAGAGAAGGTCAGAGTGATTAGGGACAGGTTGGCTACTGCTTACAGTCGGCAGAAGTCATATGCAGATAACAGAAAATGGCCCTTAGAGTTTGACGTTGGTGACCAGGTCTATCTTAAGATATCACCTATGAAGGGGGTTATGAGGTTTGGCAGGAATGGGAAGTTGAGTCTGAGGTATGTTGGGCCATACGAGATCCTACAGCGTGTGGGTGAGGTAGCCTATGAGTTGGCATTGCCTGCGGAGCTAGCTTCTGTCCATCCAGTCTTTCATGTATCCATGTTAAAGAAGTGCCTAGGTGATCCAGCATGGATTCTACCTGTGGAAGGTTTGGGGGTCGATGAAGACTTGTCCTATGAGGAGGTACCTGTTAAGATCTTAGGAAGACAGATCAAGCGGCTGAGGAACAAAGAGATTGCCATAGTAAAGGTATTGTGGAGAAATCATCTTGTTGAGGGTGCTACGTGGGAGGCTGAGACTGACATGAGATCCCGTTACCCTCATCTTTTCAGCTCTTGAGGTTAGACTTCCTACTCTTAAGTCTAAGTTTCCTTATCTCTCCATATTTTGTTGCTATTGCTTGACTGTGCATAGTGATTATGTTATGATATGACTGGCATTATGCTAGATAGTGGTAGTGTCATTCGGGGATGAATGTTCATAAGGGGGGAATAATGTAACAACCCCAAAAATGAATAAGATAAGAAATTCTTAATGTGTCAAGAATGCCTATGATTAGACCAGGGTTCACACGGATTGATGCGCGTAGAACCAGACCTCGGAACCCTTACTACAGCCAAGCCAACTAACTTGGGGAATTAGTTGATCTTGGAAAGGTTGGGTCCAACCATGTAGGGCTCTCGAATACGAAGAATTACTCAAAGGAGTCTTTACCGGATATAAAAAGAAGAAATCTTAGGTTTGAAAAGTCTAGGGGTAAAATGGTCTTTTTCCTGGCTAAGAGTAGTATCATAATTACCCTAAATATGTAATTAATTATTTAATTAATAAAGTGGACGGGCAATTTGGGGAGAGAGGGCCGAAATTGAGCCCTTGAAATGAAGTCTTGCTCCACCCGGGTTTGAACCTAGGTAGCAGCAATGATTTAATGTGATATTTTTTAATTGGTGAATTAATTTAATAAATTAATATTTAATGGATGATTTAAGAAAAAGGAAAATCAGATTTTTATTATTACTTATTATTTATTTATTAATTAAGGTGTTTTTAAATTGACTAAGTCTTGCCAACTATCCTCGTTTTAAGGGGCACTATCTCACACAAACTCACTCACACGCCTAAATCTCTCTCTCTCTCTCATCCATTTTGTGTCCTTGGCTGAAAAAACAGTAAACAAAACATTAGAAAGCAATCAAAAGTTCTCTACACTCGAAGAACTTAAAAAAAAATCTACAAACAAGCAAGCTAACTTCAGAAACGAAAATTTTACATCATCTTCTTGACGGGATCGTGTTGAAGGTTTAGTTGTGGATTTGGGCAGCACTTTGAAGGTGTGGAAAGCTACAACAAGGTATGGGTTTTCTCTCTTGGAATCCTTTCTCCAAGAGAAATTTCTTTCTACAAAATCCAACGTATGAAACTAGGGCTGTCCCCTCTATTGTCGAATTCCCTGTCCCTAGTCTCCTTCTGATTTCAATCTGAATTAGGTTACAAATCATGTTGTTGGTATGTTTGCTGATAGTTAAGTGTGAAGTATGATTTTTGTGATATTGTATTCAATGATGTCAACCGAAAATGATCTTGTGCATGGGTAAACCGTATGTTGTTGTTCTCGGTTTTGAAGTCTTAAAATGGCTAGTTTGATGGTTGAAATTAACGTGCATAAAATGTGTAATTTGTGATGTTCATATGAGGTGTATGTGACTGATTTTAAGTGGAAAGTTTTAGCTAAAACAACAATGAATCTACACCTAAGAGGCTAATGTGAAACATGAGAGCAATATCAAATGAGCTTAAGTAGATGTTACCAAAACGTACTCACCTACGAGAGTGTAAAGTTAATGAAGAGACCAGTCTCTATGAACCCTCTAATGAATGTATTGAGATTAACACACTTAATACTAATAATGAGATGAGAAATCATCTATTGAGATATGATATCCTCAAACTAGAAGCCAGCTTCCATGACGTATGAGTTGAATGTAATGGAACTTTATACTGAGCACCGATAGACTAGCTATGAGCGGTGATGCCTTCTTTCAGGAAGGGCGGAGGTTCACGTAACTCTCATGAGATGACACTTTCCAGCTTGCCGGGTATGGGTCTCCTTATAACTCCTGATCTTCGAACGTATACTGCAAATATAGGGAGACACTGGATTTCATGATGCTCAGTCGGTTAAAGTTAAAGTTCCCAATGAATGAATGAGGCCAGCCTCAAATGATGCACATAATGAAATGAACGATACCAATGGTGTTAGGATAGGATAATCAAGAGGTGAGCTAGACTCAAGTAATGACACTAGGTTATTCTTGATCATTGCACAACAAACCCGATGAAAGTCTTAAACTACATCCTAGGTATAGCTGGTGTTCACACTAGCCTATGAACGAAATGAAATAAAGTACGTATGAATGAATGAAGCAGACTTTGTGTTTGCTAATGAAGACTCCCTAGTTGAGGTCCCATATGTTGAGCCCTCATTTTGGGAAGTCTTAATGTCAAGTCCATGATTCCAAGGTCTCATGGCATATGAATGAATGTTATAAAAGATGTTATGTGTTATATGTAATATGATATGTGTTATGTGTAAGACGTTATGTGCTGTGTGAAATATGATAAGTAGGATGTTGCATGTTACTCTCATGGCATGACTTTCCTAATCCAAATTAGGAAAGCTCACTGACATTCCAAATCCAAATTTTGAAAGCTCATTGACATTCCTAATCCAAATTTGGAAAGTTCACTAACTTTCCTAATCCCAATTTGGCAAGTCCATTGACTTGACTTTGCATAATCATGTTGTTAGGAAAGAGCTATTCTAACTCATGCATGTCCTTGTTGTGTGCTTGCATATACCCATACTTAGTACAAGTGTGTACTAATCCCATACAACTCTATATTTTTAGGTGCAGGCACAGGTGGACGCTAGAGTTTACAGGTTGACGTTGCAGCTATCCGGACGTGGAGCTTTCATCCGGACATGGTAGGCCCTGATGCTTTCGAGAATGTCTACCGTTACTATCTAGCTTAGATGTAGGCTTTAGCTAGTGGAGTATGTTCCACTAGTGTTTCTTTCCGTTTTTATTTCAGACATTGTATTGGTGCCATTTTGGCAATTATACATTTAATACAATATTGCACTTTTTCATTCATTTGATTATCTATATATTAGATGGTTGATTTGTGAATGCCCATGACGTTAAGTTTAAAATGTTTAGCATGAAATAAGAAAACAAAAAGTTCAAATTTTCCGCTAAAATTAACATAGATGAAGTAAGAATGACGTATGTAGGCTTGTGTGTGACCTCTGAGAGGTCAACGACGCCGGTCTCATCTGGGGTCTAGATTTCGGTCGTGACAATGGCCATAAATAAAGGCCTATAGGTATTAAATTGGATGATCTAGCTATGGATTGAAGTGGTGAGAATGGATTGGTCGTACGCTGCCCTAATTCTTTTTATTTTATGTAATTTAGTACTTGAATTATGTTGTGATTTGTATGGTCCACTTATGGTGGTTGTGCTATGTGAATGATGTGGCCTTGTCGGTGTTAATTTATGTATTATGATGATCATGGCCTTGTCGGCAATTACTTGATATACTATGATGCTTTGTGTAGTAATTTATGTGAAGTATGATCATATCTATCTGCATGTGAGTAATGTGAAAGTATGTGTTCTTCTATTGATATTAGGTGATCATGTTAGACTATGACTATGTCCTTATGTGTATAGTCTTATAGTTGATGCATGATTATTCCTACTTGGCTATATTAGTCTATGATTGTTATATTCATGACGTTATAGTAGTGTATATGATGATTTAAAAGATATAATGGTTATTACTATGTGATTCTAGTATGATATGCTATATGTGATAAAGTGAAGTCTTGGTGTGGCTTGTGTGGTAGACTTGTGTCCCTTACTTGATTCATGTATGAATGTGAATATAAGATGTCTTGACTTAGGATGCTAAAGACTCTTCTTCTTGTATGAATGATTGACATGAGACCTTGAATGATGTGAAGAGGGTCCTTTATGTGAAACCTTGAACCTAGTGTTAAGGTTATGAACCTTGAAGTGGAAAGCCGTAATGGTATCCCTCTTGTAATAAATGATGGAATTAAGGTTGGTTGGCTGGAACGACATCATATCATTCTTAGGAAAGTCATTAAGCTATCTTCGTCGCCAATGTAAGTGTAAGACCTCGAAAATAGCTTAGGTGTTCTAGAGCCTAACATGTTGGTCTTAGTGTTTTAAGGTCCTAAATATGTTTAATATGTTGTATATAGGCAGTAGCTAAAGTTTTAGAGGTGTTGGAAGTCAAACGTCAAGGGATGACTAAGACGTTTGACGACTAAGTCACCTAAATGTCTAAAATGTGGTTCTATGTGTTTATGTATGTTTCATGGTGTTGTAAGGTTCTTAATAGAGTTATTATAGCATGTATAGGCAGTGGTTAAAGTTTCGTGATGTTTGGAGGTCAAACGACCAAGAACGTCCAAGGCATTCGAAAGATGTGCCTTGAGTCGACCTTGTACGTCTAGGCGAGTTTCGTCGAGTTTTACGTGTTTGTTTTGGTTGAAATTCATGTGAGATGTGTTAAACTTATATATGGCAGTATTTGCGTTAGAAACGTCTGGGAAATTATCCCCAAGGACCATCAAAGGGTCCTTGAGGAAAGGACCCAAAACCTGATGGCAGGCTGTCCCAGGCAGCCTTGGCGACGGAGCTGTCAACGGCCAGTCATGCCTGTGACGCCCCGTAACAAGGGTTTCGTCGTGGGGGACTTGTCCAAGTGTGTAGGGGGAACCCTTGGCAAGCCACTGGAGCTTGCAACGGAGGTCCATGACAGGACGTTGCACCCGTGATGCCCCGTCACAAGCCAGTCGTCGCAGCCAAGTCCCTGTGCGCAGATTTTCTGCCAAGTTAGGGGTGAACTTGTAAATTCACCCCATGTCTAAATAAGAGTTTAGGCGGTTGTTTAGGGGTCTTATGGGTATTTTAATTAACTATATAAGTAGTTAACACCCTAGAGACTTCATTATTCTTCTAAAATCAAAACCCAAAGTCTCTTAGAAATCCCAAAACCTCCATTGAAGACTCCATTGAAGAGGAAGCTTGGTGAGGGGTTATTGAGTGGAAATTCTTAATCAAAGTGAAGAATTATCATCCTTGAGGTATGGATTTTGATCCTTGAAACTTATTTCAACAAGGAGCCCAATCCTCAAAGTGTTTTACAAAGTTTTCTAAAGTGAATTGTCCAATTTCGGGATTCTACCGTGGGTTCTTGCATAAATGATTTCTAAACACTGAATTATGATCTAATTGATATTGTATTGATGATTTCAACATAAATTACCTATGAACCCATCTGAATTGATGAACCATAGTTTTTACTACTTTATTGGGTTACTTGATATTACGCTTATATTGATGAATTGTTGTGTAGTTTCTTATGGGCTTTCTAATGATGTAAGAATTGTATTCAATTGATATATAATTGATCTTAGATTGTTAAACCTACATTGAATGTATGTATATTCATTGAGTTTTAGGGTTATTGCTTTGAATTATTGTTCATGGCCATAGGTAAGGGCCTTGTGATGTTGAATTGGTTGAATTGGCATTGAATTGAAGTGTGGATATGGGTATGAAGGTATGCTTCACCGTTTTACTTAATTTGATATTAATTATACTTTGATTCTATTGTGATTGGTATGGTCCACTTATGGTGGCGGTGTTATGTGTTTTACTTGCAATTGATGTGGCCTTGTCGGCTTTACTTTATGCAATATTATGAGCATGGCCTTATTGTCAATTACTTAAAGTTATGTGGCTATTTGTGTAGTTGATGATGTGAATATGACATTACTTATCTACATTTGAGGTTATATAGTCATGTATGTATTATACTAGTTATGTTGCCTTAAGTGATCATGTTAGACTTTATCTTGACATTATGAGTATAGTGTTAGGGTTAAGTCTTGGTTATTCCTATTTGACTTTATGAGTCTGTGTGGAGTATATTAATGATGTTATGATGATATATAGGATGACTTGAAGATGTTAGGTTGTTTTAGAAGTGTTTCTAGAATGGCTTGTATTATGGGTTATAGGTGAAGTATGTGATGTCTTATCTTGGTTGACTCGTATCTCTTGCTTGATGTACATATGATTATGGATATGTGATGTCTTGATATAGGGTGTTATAACTCTTAGTCTTGAATAATAAATATAGGTGGAACCTTAATGATAAGAAGGTCAATGTTATGTGGAACCTTGAGCCTAGTGGCGAGGTTATGAATTGTGAAGTAGTTAGCCGTAATGGTATCCTTCATGTTATGAGTGATGGACTTAGGGATGGTTGGCTGGAACAGCATCATATCATACCTTAGGATAATCGCTATGAGCTTCTTATCGCTAAAGTGAGATATGCCCTAGTGGAACTTGCTTTGGTAGGGTGAATGTAAAGTGGGTCATGAACTAGATAAGGACCTATTTATATGAACCTTAATGTGAACTAGTCTATGAGAACGAAGGCTAGCACCGAGTGAGTATGAGTAGGGTTAAGTGGATTCAGTTAAAGAACATACTGAATGCTTATTAAGCTCTTCATATTCCTTAACCATGTGCTTACATGGGATGTATCAAAGTTCTACCATTGGCAAGTAGAACAACCTCATCGAAGTAGGATAGAACTTCGGATTCCATGTCTTGCTACCATGGTCTATGTCGGTTATTGCCTATTCTCATCATGTGAAATACCTATTAGCATTAGATAAGTTTATGAGGTTTAGGTGGTGGTATGGGACGCTATCTAGACATTGCACAATAGACTTTGAAGGTGTTATGTGGAGTTCCTAGGTCTTGTCCCAAGACCATTATGTGATCTATTATGAGAGTCTCTTATGTGATGCTTTATGTGAGTGTCTTATGTGATATATGAGTATTAATGAACTAATGAACTAATGACCTATGTTAGTAACGATGTGAATGGTTGAGTACCTAATCTAAAGTGGCTTAAGCATTCCTTAGCTAAAGTGTGCGGAGGACATGAAAGGATGGTCTCTTCATGTCTTATCTTTGGAAGTCTTGAGGATGACTTTAGTTAGGGATGTTGGTTAATCTTGTTGACATGATCTAAACCTTAGTAAGTCTTAAGGACTATTTTGGTAATCTTGGAGAGGTCATTGTACTATGGACTTTATCTTTTCGATTTACTTAAGTAGGTATTTTGATAGGCTTTGGAAAGAGAATGTCTTCTAATCTAAGTGTTGGTGTGTTTAGTGAGAATGATTCTATTTGAGGTAGTCTATAGGATCTCTTGTGTGTGTGTGATAGAGATTGTATGGGCGATCGCTCCACACTCACTCAAGTGAACCTTGGAAATCACCTTTGGTAGATGAATGTTACATAGATGTTTATGATTGTTTTGTAAGTATGTATGTGACTCATCATAGGTAATCTTAAGGGTCGTTTAGGCACATCTAGAGAGGGTGTATGGGCGGTCTCTCTTTGTGTGACTTAAGTGAATCTTAGGATGACTTTAAGTGAGGGAATTACATGCTAGAAGATGTTAAAAGCGAAGGTTTGGACTTCACTGTAACAGTGAAGGGACAGTGAAGTGAACTCACTGTAAAGTGAGCCTTTAAACTGTTATCTTTGGTTAATTGTTATCTTATGTGTTTCTTAATTGCTAAATGATGTTCTTATGTTTAATCTATGATTTCTAAATGAAAAGATGCATATTTCCAATAAAGTCCATTTTCATGATTTTATGCATATAGCCATACTTAGTATATGTGGTTATACTAATTCCATGCTTTATTTTCTATCCATAGTCCTTGGTAGGTAAGGAGCTTTTGGAGAAGAAGACTTGGGCTTAGAAGGATCGTCCGAGTAGAAGAAGTTGAAGTATGTCCTCAATATACTCGAGGGCATATGTCTTTTATTGTTTTCTTGGAAGTATTGTAATAGACTATGTTATTTCTATTTTTGTATTAAAGTACTCTTGTGTCTTAAGATGATGAGATTAAGACTTAGCATTTTTATTACTTTTATATGAAAGAGGTTTTTTTAAAGACTATATTATGTTTTAGTAAAAAGTTTTAATTCCGCACTACTTTTCACTATGTATATGCGATGAATGATATGAATGAGGCTTGTCTTAGAACTCTGAGAGTTCGATGACGCCGGTCGCAATCCGAGATTGCACCCTATCTTCTAGGCTATGGTTTCGGGTTGTGACAAAGTTGATATCAGAGCATAGGTTGGTGAAAGTAGTATTAGGTATCAAAAAGTCTCATCAAGTCACGTCTAGTAGAGTCTTGACCATCGGTGTGAGTCGCGACACATCTATGGGCGAGAGGCTATAGGAGGATAGAGTTTCCCTTCTTTTCTACTCCTATATCGTGCGGTAGAGTAAATTTTATGATTATCCTTCTTATGAGTTTCCTTGTGTTTACTAGGAGATGAATACTAGAAGGATGGCCGCTAGAAGATTGGAAGAGGAGAGGGTGAATAAGGAGGTTCCTCAAGTTGAGCAAGTTGAGCAAGTTGCTCAAGATGAGAAAGGTGTCCAAGATGGGCAAGGTGATGAAGTGCCTACCCAAGGTGATCATGTTCCTAATGTAGGAGGAGGTAATGAGGTACCGGAGTTGTCTAATAGGGTGATTGGAGAGGCTTTCATGGCTTTAGCTCAATCCGTAACTACTCAAATCAATTTGAGTATGGTGCCTAGGGTTATGGAGAGCACTATGACTTCTAGGTTGAGAGACTTTGTAAGGATGAATCCTCCTATCTTTCTTGGTTCTAAGGTGAATGAGGATCCCCAAGAGTTCCTTGATGGTGTGTACAAAGTTTTGAGAGCTATGGGGGTTACATCTAGGGAGAAGGCGGAGTTGGCTTCATACCAATTGAGAGATGTGTCTCAAATTTGGTACACTCAATGGAAGGACAATAGGCCAGAAGATTCGGGTCCTATTGAGAGGGAGAGTTTAAGGGAGCTTTTCTTGGCAAGTACTTTCCCCGAGAGAGAAGAGAAGTCAAGGTGGAGTAGTTTATTAATCTCAAGCAAGGCAATATGAGTGTTGAGGAGTATTCTTTGAAATTCTCGACATTGTCTAGGTATGCTTCTTCTCTTGTGTCCAATCAAAGAGATAAAATGAGTCGCTTTTGTACCGGAGTAGCCGGTTTGGTGAAGGAAGAATGTCGTACCGCTATGCTTCATGATAACATGACCCTATCTAGACTCATGGTGTATGCACAATATATTGAGGAGTCTAAACTTAGAAGGATGGCTGGAAGTATGAAAAGGGGTGTTGCTAGTGATCAAGAGCAACCTAGGTTCAAAAAGAGGATTCAAACTCAAGATGGACCTAGTGTTCCTAAGAGGAAGTTTGAGAAAGGAGGTGTTTCTAGGGATAGCAAGCCTACTTATGCAAATTGTGGCAAGAGTCACTATGGTGAGTGTTTATCAGATACCGGTAGTTGCTTTGGATGTGGAAAGGATGGGCACAAAGTGAGAGATTGTCCAAACATTGCTTCTAGGAAGGAGGGCAAGAGAGTTGAGCCTAGTGTTCCAAATGATGATGCTTCAACTAAGAGGCATTTCTATGCACTCCGTACTAGAATTGAGAAGTCGGGTGATGGTGATGATGATGTTGGTAAGTTCTTGTTTCTCTTTTTATAGTATGAGTTCCTTATAAGTGGGGGAGTATGGTTAGTAGATGTGATAGAAGTCTTAGAAGTTGTTGCTTGTGCATGATGTTTAGGAGTTTGGTTGAAATTGAATTTCATTTACTTCTTGCATTGTGTGTTTTATGAAGCTTTGAGCATGTTGTATGATGTGTTTACATGATGTTATCTTGCATTTTAGCATGTCTATATAGAGAATTGCCTAAAGATTGCATTTTCGGAAAAGTTTCTAAATCATTGTTACTTTATGAACTGCTTACTGTTAAATTGTTGTAAAAATGGCTATTTGATCCTTTGGTCTAAAACTCTTGTTATGTGGTTAGAACTGATGTATATGAGTATGATGTTAAATATAAAATGAGTTTTTGCCATTTGGCTTGAAGCATGTGAGTTTTGTAGCATAACGAGTTATAGAATTGTTCTCTAGTTTCTTATTGTGTTGTGAATCTCTTGATTTTATGAAGTTGATGATTTATTCTAGATAATGTGTTGTATGGTTTGGTTATGTGCTTCTAGTTGAATCTATCATCTTGGAAGTGTTCGGAGAGTGGCAAGTGTCATTCGAGGATGAATGTTGTCCAAGTGGGGGAGATTGTAAGACCTCGAAAATAGCTTAGGTGTTCTAGAGTCTAACATGTTGGTATTAGTTTTATAAGGTCCTAAATATGTTTAATATGTTGTATATAGGCAGTAGCTAAAGTATTTGAGGTGTTGGAAGTCAAACGTCAAGGGATGACTAAGACGTTTGACGACTAAGTCACCCAAATGTCTAAAATGTGGTTCTATGTGTTTATGTGTGTTTCATGGTGTTGTAAGGTTCTTAATAGAGTTATTATAGAATGTATAGGCAGTGGTTAAAATTTCGTGAAGTTTGGAGGTCAAACGACCAAGAACGTCCAAGGCATTCGAAAGATGTGCCTTCAGTCGACCTTGTACGTCTAGGCGAGTTTCGTCGAGTTTTACGTGTTCGTTTTGGTTGAAATTCATGTGAGAGGTGTTAAAATTATGGTCGTATTTGGGTTGGAAACATCCGGGAAATTATCCCCAAGGACCATCAAAGGGTCCTTGAGGAAAGTACCCAAAACCTGATGGCAGGCTTTCCCAGGCAGCCTTGGCGAATGAGCTGTCAACGGCTAGTCATGGCTGTGACGGCCTGTCGCAAGGGTTTCGTCGTGGGATCCTTGTCCAAGGGTGTAGGGGGAACCCTTGGCAAGCCACTGGAGCTTGCAACGGAGGTCCATGACAGGCCGTTGAACCCGTGATGCCCCGTCACAAACCAGTCGTCGCAGCCAAGTCCCTGTGCACAGGTTTTCTGCCAAGTTACGGGTGAACTTGTAAATTCACCCCATGTCTAAATAAGAGTTCAGGCGGTTGTTTAGGGGTCTTATGGGTATTTTAATTAACTATATAAGTAGTTAACACCCTAGAGACTTCATTATTCTTCTAAAATCAAAACCCAAAGTCTCTTAGAAATCCCAAAACCTCCATTGAAGACTCCATTGAAGAGGCAGCTTGGTGAGGGGTTGTTGAGTGGAAATTCTTCATCAAAGTTAAGAATTATCATCCTTGAGGTATGGCTTTTTATCCTTGAAACTTATTTCGTCAAGGAGCCCAATCCTCAAAGTGTTTTACAAAGTTTTCTAAAGTGAATTATCCAATTTCGGGATTCTACCATGGGTTGTTGCATAAATGATTTCTAAACATTGAATTATGATCTAATGGATATTGTATTGATGATTTCAACATAAATTACCTATGAACCCATGTGAATTGATGAACCATAGTTTTTACTACTTTATTGGGTTACTTGATATTAAGCTTATATTGATGAATTGTTGTGTAGTTTCTTATGGGCTTTCTAATGATGTAAGAATTGTATTCAATTGATATATAATTGATCATAGATTGTTAAACCTAGATTGAATTGATGTAGATTCATTGACTTTTAGGGTTATTGCTTTGAATTATTGTTCATGGCCATGGGTAAGGGCCTTGTGATGTTGAATTGGTTGAATTGGCATTGAATTGAAGTGTGGATATGGGTATGAAGGTATGCTGCCCCGTTTTCCTTAATTTGATATTAATTATACTTTGTTCTATTGTGATTGGTATGGACCACTTATGGTGGCGGTGCTATGTGTTTTACTTGCAATTGATGTAGCCTTGTCGGCGTTACTTTATGCAATATTATGAGAATGGCCTTATTGGCAATTACTTGAAGTTATGTGGCTATTTGTGTAGTTGATGATGTGAATATGACATTACTTATCTACTTGTGAGGTTATATAGTCATGTATGTATTCTACTAGTTATGTTGTCTTAAGTGATCATGTTAGATTTTGTCTTGACATTATGAGTATAGTGTTAGGGTTAAGTCTTGGTTATTCCTATTTGACTTTATGAGTCTATGTGGAGTATATTAATGATGTTATGATGATATATAGGATGACTTGAAGATGTTAGGTTGTTTTAGAAGTGTTTCTAGAATGGCTTGTATTATGGGTTAAAGGTGAAGTATGTGATGTCTTGTCTTGGTTGACTTGTATATCTTGCTTGATGTACATATGATTATGGATATGTGATGTCTTGATATAGGGTGTTATAACTCTTAGTCTTGAATAATAAATATAGGTGGAACCTTAATGATAAGAAGGTCAATGTTATGTGGAACCTTGAGCCTAGTGGCGAGGTTATGAATTGTGAAGTAGTTAGCTGTAATGGTATCCTTCATGTTATAAGTGATGGACTTAGGGATGGTTGGCTGGAACGGCATCATATCATACCTTAGGAAAATCGCTATGAGCTTCTTGTCACTAAAGTGAGATATGCCCTAGTGGAACTTGCTTTGGTAGGGTGAATGTAAAGGGGGTCATGAACTAGATAAGGACCTATTTATATGAACCTTAATGTGAACTAATCTATGAGAATGAAGGCTAGCACCGAGTGAGTATGAGTAGGGTTAAGTGGATTCAGTTAAAGAACAGACTGAATGCTTATTAAGCTCTTCATATTCCTTAACCATGTGCCTACATGGGATGTGTCCAAGTTCTACCATTGGCAAGTAGAACAACCTCATCGAAGTAGGATAGAACTTCGGATTCCATGTCTTGTCACCATGGTCTATGTCGGTTATTGCCTATTCTCATCATGTGAAATACCTATTAGCATTAGATAAGTTTATGAGGTTTAGGTGGTGGTATGGGACGCTATCTAGACATTGCACAATAGACTTTGAAGGTGTTATGTGGAGTTCCTAGGTCTTGTCCAAAGACCATTATGTGAACTATTATGTGAGTGTCTTATATGATGCTTTATGTGAGTGTCTTATGTGGTGTATGAGTATTAATGAACTAATGAACTAATGACCTATGTTAGTAACGATGTGAATGGTTAAGTACCTAATCTAAAGTGACTTAAGCATTCCTTAGCTAAAGTGTGAGGAGGACATGAAAGGATGGTCTCTTCATGTCTTATCTTTGGAAGTCTTGAGGATGACTCTAGTTAGGGAAGTTGGTTAATCTTGTTGACATGATCTAAACCTTAGTAAGTCTTAAGGACTATTTAGGTAATCTTGGAGAGGTCATTGTACTATGGACTTTATCTTCTCGATTTACTTAAGTAGGTCTTTTGATAGGCTTTGGAAAGAGAATGTCTTCTAATCAAAGTGTTGGTGTGTTTAGTGAGAATGATTCTATTTGAGGTAGTCTATAGGATCTCTTGTGTGTGTGTAATAGAGATTGTATGGGCGGTCGCTCCACACTCACTCAAGTGAACCTTGGAAATCACCTTTGGTAGATGAATCTTACATAGATGTTTATGATTGTTTTCTAAGTATGTATGTGACTCATCGTAGGTAATCTTAAGGGTCGTTTAGGCACATCTAGAGAGGGTGTATGGGCGGTCTCTCTTTGTGTGACTTAAGTGAATCTTAGGATGACTTTAAGTGAGGGAATTACATGCTAGAAGATGATAAAAGGGAAGGTTTGGACTTCACTGTAACAGTGAAGGGACTTCACTGTACAGTGAAGTGAACTCACTGAAAAGTGAGCCTTTAAAATGTTATCTTTGGTTAATTGTTATCTTATGTGTTTCTTAATTGCTAAATGATGTTCTTATGTTTAATCTATGATTTCTAAATGAAAAGATGCATATTTCCAATAAAGTCCGTTTTCATGATTTTATGCATATAGCCATACTTAGTACATGTGGTTGTACTAATTCCATGCTTTATTTTCTATCTATAGTCCTTAGTAGGTAAGGAGCTTTTGGAGAAGAAGACTTGGGCTTAGAAGGATCGTCCGAGTAGAAGAAGTTGAAGTATGTCCTCAATTGACTCGAGGGCATATGTCTTTTATTGTTTTCTTTGAAGTATTGTAATAGACTATGTTATTTCTATTTTCGTATTAAATTACTCTTGTGTCTTAAGATGATGGGATTGAGACTTAGCGTTTCTATTACTTTTATATGAAAGAGGTTTTTTTAAAGACTATATTTTGTTTTAGTGAAAAGTTTTAATTCCGCACTACTTTTCACTATGTATATGCGATGAATGATATGAATGAGGCTTGTCTTAGAACTCTGAGAGTTCGACGACGCCGGTCTCAATCCGAGATTGCACCCTATCTTCTAGGTTATGGTTTCGGGTTGTGACAGTAAGGCAGACCTAGGGGACCTTTTTGGTAGCGTGAATGTGATTAGGTTATGAACTAGGTATGGAACCTCTTCATGTGATCCTTAGTGTGAATTACTCTATGAGAATAAAGGCTAGCACCGAGTGAGTATGGTTTGGGAAGTAGCTCTAGTGAAGAACGAAACTAGAGTACAAAGGAAGCCCTTCATATTTCTTAACCATGTGCCTACATGGGATGTGTCTAAGTTCTACCATTGGCAAGCAGAACGGCCTCCATCGGAGTAGGTTACCACTCTAGATTCCATGCTTTGATACCATGGTCTATGTTGGTTATTGCTTATTCTCATCATATGGGATACCTACTAGCATTAGAAAAGTTCTATGAAGTTTAGGTTGTGGTATGGGGCGCTATCTATACATTTTACAATAGGCCTTGAAGACCTTAGTGAGAGTCTCCAGGTCTTCTCCAAGTCCATTAATTGAATGTCCTTTATGTGATGAATGTATCATAATGAACTAATGATGTAATGAATTATGATAGGAAGCATGTAAATGAATGAATACCTAATCTAGAGTAAGTCTAAGGATTTCCTAGTTAAAGCATGTAAATGAATGAATGATCTCTTCATGTCTTACCTAGATAAATCTTTAGAATGTCTCTAGTTAGGAAGTGGACATGATCTAATCTTAGAAAGTCTTAAGGATTATTTAGGTAATCTTGAAGAGGGTGTATGGGCGTTCTATTCTAGAAGCACTTAAGTAAGTCTTTTAGAGGAAAAGAGGGTAAGAAAGTTGCTCCAAGTGTTCCAAATGAAGATGCTCCAACAAGGAGGCTTTTTTATGCACTCCGGACTAAAGGAGAGAAGCCGGATGAGAGTGATGATGATGTTGGTAAGTCTTATTTCACTTGTTGTGATATTGGTTCCTTCTAACTAGGGGAGTATGGCTAGATAGATGTGCTAGTTTGTTGCATGTGCATGATGTTTAAGAGTTTGGTTGAAATTGAATTTCATTAACTTATTGCATTGTGTGTTTTATGAAGTCTTTATCATGTGGTAAAATATGTTTATATGATGTTACCTTGCATATTAGCATGTCTATATCATGAATTGCCTAAAAATTGCATTTTTAGAAATTGGCCTAATTAACTGTAATACTGGACTTCTCACTGTAATATTTTGGGAAAAAATTGACTAATTGATTCTTTTATCTAAAATTGTTGTAATGTGGTTAGAAATGATGTGTTTGAGTATAATAATGAATATAAATTGAGGTTTTGCTATTCGGCATCAAGCATGTGAGTTTTGTAGCATAATGAGTTATACAATTGTCTTCTAGTTTCTTGTTGTGTTGTGAATCTCTAGATTATGGGAAATTGATATTTTCTCCTTTATTGTGTGATATATGGTTTGGTTTTGATCTGCTAATTGATTCTCTATCTTGGAAGTGTTCGGAGAGTGGCAGGTGTCATTCAAGGACGAATGTTGTCCAAGTGGGGGAGAATGTAAGATCCCGAAAATGACTTAGGTGAACTAGAGCCTAAAATTGTTGTCATTATGGTATAAGGTCCTAAAATGGTCTATAAAATTGTATAGAGGCAGTATCTAAGAGTTTAGGTGCATTGGAAGTCAAACGTCAAGGGATGACCAAGACGTTCAATGACTAAGTCACCTAAGTGTCTCATATGTGGTTTTATGTGTTTATGTGTGATTCATGATGTTGTGAATTCCTTAAATGAGTTAATATGGTGAATATAGGCAGTGTGTCAAGTTTCGTAAAGTTTGGAGGTCAAACGTCCAAGAACGTCCACGACATTCGCAAGATGTGCCTTGAAATGACCTTGAGTGTCTAGGCATGTTTCGTCAAGTTTTACGTGTTCGTTTTGGGTGAAATTTATGTGAGAGGTACTAAACTTCTATAAGATCATTTTTGAGTTAAAATTGTCCCGTCAAACATCCCCAAGGACCATCCTAGGGTCCTTGAGAAAGGACCCATGTTGGTGACAAAGACTGCCCAAGGCATTCCCACCTACGGATGGCAAACGACGGCCACTGGCCTGGTCGACGCCCCGTAGGTGGTGGGCATCGTCTGGTACTTAGCCTGTGGAGCAAAACTCCCACTTTCAAGTCTATGAACCCATATACGGAGGACAGGATGATCCGTGTGTGGACTTACACCCCGTCTATGGGCAACCGTCTGCGGGCCTGTGGGCGTGCGCAGGTTCAGTGTTAAGTCAGGGGTGATATCGTAAATTCATCCCACTTCCAAATAAGAGTATTGGCTGTTCCTAAGGGGTCTTTTGGGTATTTTAAATTTGTATTTAAGGCTTTAACACTTAGAAGATTTCATTATTCAAAATCAAAACCACAAAATCTCTTAGAAATTCCTTAAGACTCCATTAAAGCCAAAATTGAAGGAAGATCTTGGATTGGAGATTTGAGTGGTGATTCTTCATCAAATTGGAGGATTAGAATTGTTGAGGTATGGTTTTTGATCCTTGAAACTCTTTTCATAAAGGACCTCAACTTTCAAATATGTTTTCTAATGTTTTCAAAGATGAACTTGACCTATTTCATGATCTACTCTGGGTTCTTGCATTAATGGTTTTTAATCATTGTTTAGTGATTAAATTTTTGTTATTAAGTTGATTTTAACTCAAATAACCTATAAACCCGTGTAATTGATGAACCTTAGTTTTTGACTAAGTTATGGGTTATTTGATATTGGTCTTATGCTTATGAAATCTAGTGAAGATTTCTATGAGCTTTCTAATGATTTAAGATTTGTATTCAGTTTATATATAATTGGTCTTACATTGATAAATCTATATTGAATTGACTTAGATTTTATTGAGAATTATAGTTTATGCATTGAATTGATGTGCATGGCCATGGGTAAGGGCCTTCTGATGTTGAATTGGGTGATTTGGCATTGGATTGAAGTGGTGATGATGGAGTGGTGGTACGCTGCCCTATTTCACTTTATTTAATGTTAAATTAGACTTCAATTATGTTGTGATTGCTTTGTTCCACTTATGGTGGCAGTGTTATGTGAATTGATGTGGCCTTGTCGGCGTTATTTTAAGTATTATGATGGTCATGGCCTTGTCGGCACTACTTGAAGTATTATGATGATTTGTGTAGTTTATTATGTTATGTATGATCATATATACCTATGTGAAGTAATGTGAAAGTATGTGTTTCTGCTATTGATGTTATTTAGGTGATCATGTTAGACTAATGACTATGTGTCGTGTGTAGTCTTAGAGTTGATACATGTTTGTTTTCCTATTTGTCTATATGAGTCTATAATATTTATGTTGATGATTATATAGAAGTATATAGGGTGACTTTAAGATGATAATGGTTGTTGATATGTGCTTCTAGAATGACATGTAATATGTGCTAAAGTGAAGTATGTTGTGCCTTGTTTAGGTAGACTTAAGTGCCTTACTTGATGCATGTATAATGAGAATATGTGATTTCGTGACTTAGGAACTAAAGTGTCTTAGTCTTGTATGAATGTTAGGGAAACCTTGAATGATGATAAGAAGGTCCTTTATGTGAAACCTTAAACATAGTGGTAAGGTTATGAAACTTGAAGTCGAAAGCCGTAACGGTATCCTTCATGTAATGAATGATGGACTTAAGGTTTATTGGATGGAATGGCATTATGTCAATCCTTAGGAAAGTCATGATGAGCTTTTTCTCGCCATTGGGAGGTAGCCCTACTGGACATTTCTTTTGTAGTGTAAATGTAATTGGGTTATGAACTTGATATGAAACCCTTTTGTGTGAATCTTAATGTGATTTAATCTATGAGAACAAAGTCTAGCACCGAGTGAGTATGGTAAGGGAAGTAGTTCTAGTTAAAGTATGAGGCTATAATGCAAAGTATGTCCTTCGTATTCCTTAACCATGTGCCTACATGGGATGTGTGCAAGTTCTACCATTGGCAAGTAGAACAACCTTATCTTAGTCGGATAGAACTCCGGATTCAATGTTTTGCTACCATGGTCTATGTCGTTTATTGCCTATTCTCATGATATTGGATACCTATTAGCATTAGAGAAGTTCTATGAGGTTTAGGTGGTGGTATAGGACGCTATCTAGACATTACACAATAGGCTTTGAAGGTGTTAGTAAGAGTCCCTAGGTCTTTTCCAAGACCATTACTTGACAGTCCTTTATGTGCTAAATGTGTCTTAATGAACTAATGAATTAATGAATTATGTTAGAAAGTACGTAAATATATGAGTACCTAATGTAAAGTGACCTAAGGATTCCTTAGCTAAACTGTGAAGAGGGCGTATGGGATGATCTCTTCATGTCTTATCTATGGAAGTCTTGAGAATGACTCTAGTTAGGGAAGTTGGTTGTTGTGTTTGACATGATATAAACTTAGGAAGTCTTAAGGATTATTTAGGTAACCTTGAAGAGAGAGTATGGGCGTTCTCTTCTAGGAGTACTTAAGTAAGTCTTTTGATAACCTTGGTAAGGGAGAATGTCATATCTTGTATGTTATGTATGTTGGTGTATTGTAGGTGTGTATGTGTCTCATTATGAGTAATCTTAAGGATCATTTAGGCACACATAGAGAGGGTGTATCGGAGGTCTCTCTTCGTGTGACTTAAGTGAATCTTAGGATAATTTTAGTGAGAAGACTACATGCTAGGAAGTGTTAAAAGGGAAAGAAAAGCACTTCACTGTTACAGTGAAGCAATTCACTGTACAGTGACTCCTAAAAATACGATATTGGTTTAAATGATTATTCACTGTACAGTGACTCCTAAAAATTCGATATTGGTTTAAATGATTTCTTATGTGTTTCTAAGTTGATAAATGTTATTCTTATGATTATATTACGATATTTAAATGAAAAGATGCATATTTCCAATAAATATCCATTTTCATGATTTTTATGCATTATATCATACTTAGTACATATGGTTGTACTAATTCATGCTTTTATCTATATAGTTCTTGGTAGGTGATGATCATTTGGGAAGAAAGACTTGGACCATAGCATCATTCAAGAGAAGTTGAAGTATATCCTCATTTGACTCGAGGGCATATATGTCTTTTATGTTTCTTTTATGATGTATTGTAATAGACTTAGTAGTACTATATTTTCTAATTCGTAGGGGCTGTGTCCCAAGTATTGTTCTGTCTAAGATGATGACATTGAGACTTAATATTTCCTATTACTTTTATATGAAAGAGTTTTTAAAGACTATGATATGTTTTTGTGAAAAGTTTTAATTCCGCACTACTTTTCACTATGTATATGCAATGAATGATATGAAAGAGGCTTGTCTTAGAACTCCGAGAGTTCAACGACGCCGGTTACAATCCAAGATTGTACTCTAACTTCTAGGGTATGGTTTTGGGATGTGACAAGTGTGGTATCAGAGCATAGGTTGGTGAAAGTGGTTTTAGGAATCAAAAAAAAATCTTATTAAGTCACGTCTAGTAGAGTCTTGACCATCGGTGTGAGTCGTGACACATCTATGGGCATGGGCTATTGGACGATAGAGTTTCCCTTCTTTTCTACTCCTATGTCGTGCGGTAGAGTAAATGTTATGATTATCCTTCTTATGTGTTTCCTTGTGTTTCTAGGAGATGAATACTAGAAGAATGGCCGCTAGAAGGTTGGAAGAGGAGAGGGTGAATGAGGAGATTCCTCCTAAAGTTGAGCAAGTTCCTCAAGGTGGGCAAGGAGTCCAAGGTGCTCAAGGTGCTCAAGTGCCTCCCCAAGGAGATCATGTCCCTAATGTGGAAGGAGGAAATTGGTTCCGATGGATCTTTCGGAGTTGAGTAATAGAGATATTAGAGAGGCTTTGATTGATTTAGACCGAGCCATAACTACTCAAGTGAATTTGAATATGGTGCCTAGGATTATGGAGAGCACTATGTCATCTAGGTTGAGAGACTATGTGAGGATGAACCCTCCGATCTTTCTTTGCTCTAAGGTAGATGAAGATCCCCAAGAGTTCCTTGATGGTGTGTACAAGGTGTTGAGTGCTATGAGGGTTACATCTAGGGAGAAGGAGGAGTTGGATTCGTATCAATTGAGGGATGTTTCTCAAATTTGGTACACTCAATGGAAGGATAATAGGCCGGTGGGGTCGGATCCTATTGAGTGGGAAGAATTTAAGGAAGCTTATCTATGTAACTACTTTCCCCGTGAGAGGAGAAAGGTTAAGATAGAGGAATTTATCAATCTCAAGCAAGTCAATATGAGTGTTGAGGAATACTCTTTGAAGTTCTCAACCTTGTATAGATATGCCCTCTCACTAGTGTCGCATCAAAGGGATGAAATGAGTCATTTTGTGATGGGTGTATCCGACCTAGTGAATGAAGAATGCCTTACGGCTATGCTACATGATGATATGACCTTAGCTAGACTCATGGTGTATGCCTAATATATTGAAGAGTCTAAATTTAGGAGGATGACTAGAAACTTTAAAAAGAGTGGTGCAAGTGATCAAGGGCAACATAAGTCCAAAAAGGGAGTTAACACTCAAGAAGAATCTAGAAGTGCTAAGTTCAAGATTGAGAAAAGAGGTAGTTCTCAAAATGGCAAACCTACATGTGTCAGTTGTGGTAAGAAACAGTATGGTGAGTGTCTTTTGGGTACCGCTAGTTGCTTTGGATGTGGAAAAGATGGACACAAGGTGAGAGATTGTCCTAACATTTCTTCTAGAGGAAACTAGGGTAAGAAAGTTGCCCCAAGTGTTCCAAAGGAAGATTCTCCAACAAGGAGGCCTTTCTATGCACTCCGGACTAGAGGAGAGAAGCCGGATGAGAGTGATGATGATGTTGCTAAGTCTTATTTCACTTGTTGTGATATGGGTTCCTTCTAACTCGGGGAGTATGGCTAGATAGATGTGCTAATTTGTTGCATGTGCATGGTGTTTAAGAGTTTGGTTGAAATTGAATTTCATTAACTTATTGCATTGTGTGTTTTATTAAGTCTTTATCATGTGGTAAAATATGTTTATATGATGTTACCTTGCATATTAGCATGTCTATATCATGAATTGCCTAAAAATTGCATTTTTAGAAAATTGGCCTAATTAACTGTAATACTAGACTTCTCACTGTAATATTTTGGGAAAAAATTGACTAATTGATTTTTTTATCTAAAATTGTTGTAATGTGGTTAGAAATGATGTGTTTGAGTATAATAATTAATATAAATTGAGGTTTTGCTATTCGGCATCAAGCATGTGAGTTTTGTAGCATAATGAGTTATACAATTGTCTTCTAGTTTCTTGTTGTGTTGTGAATCTCTAGATTATGGGAAATTGATGTTTTCTCCTTTATTGTGTGATATATGGTTTGGTTTTGATCTGCTAGTTGATTCTCTATCTTGGAAGTGTTCAGAGAGTGGCAGGTGTCATTCGAGGACAAATGTTGTCCAAGTGGGGGAGAATGTAAGATCCCAAAAATGACTTAGGTGAACTAGAGCCTAACATTGTTGTCATTATGGTATAAGGTCCTAAAATGGTCTATAAAATTGTATAGAGGCAGTATCTAAGAGTTTAGGTGCATTGGAAGTCAAACGTCAAGGGATGACCAAGACGTTCAATGACTAAGTCACCTAAGTGTCTCATATGTGGTTTTATGTGTTTATGCGTGATTCATGATGTTGTGAATTCCTTAAATGAGTTAATATGGTGTATATAGGCAGTGTGTCAAGTTTCGTAAAGTTTGGAGGTCAAACGTCCAAGAACGTCCACGACGTCCGCAAGATGTGCCTTGAAATGACCATGAGTGTCTAGGCATGTTTCATCAAGTTTTACGTGTTCGTTTTGGGTGAAATTTATGTGAGAGGTCCTAAACTTTTATAAGATCATGTTTGAGTTAAAAGTGTCCCGTCAAACATCCCCAAGGACCATACAAGGGTCCTTAAGGAAGGACCCATGTTTGTGGCCAAGAGTGCCCAAGGCAGTCCCATCTACGGATTGCAAACGACGGCCAGTGGCCTGGTCGATGACCCGTAGGTGGTGGGCGTCATCTGGTACTTATCCTGGGGTGCAAAACTCCCAGTTTCAAGTCTCTTAATCCATCGACGGAGGACAGGACGGTCCGTGTGTGGACCTACGCCCGTCGATGGGCAACCGTCTCTGGGCCTGTGTTCCTGCGCAGGTTCACTATTAAGTGAGGGGTGATATCATAAATTCACCCCACTTCCAAATAAGAGTATTTGCAGTTCCTAAGGGGTATTTGGATATTTATATGTATATTTAAGTCTTTAACACTTAGAAGATTTCATTCTTCAAATTCAAACCCAAAAATCCTTTAGAAATTCCTTATGACTCCATTGAAGCCAAAATTCAAGGAAGAGCTTCGATTGGAGATTTGAGTTGTGATTCTTCATCAAATTGGAGGATTAGCATTGTTGAGGTATGGTTTTTGATCCTTGATCACGTTTCATCAAGGAGACCAACTTTCAAAAATGTTTTCTAAAGTTTTCAAAGATGAACTTGACCTATTTCAGGATCTACTATGGGTTCTTGCATTAATGGTTTTTAATCATTGTTTAGTGATTGAATAGTTTTTATTAATATGATTTTAACTCAAATAACCTATGAATCCATGTAATTGATGAACCCTAGTTTTTGACTAAGTTATGGTTTACTTGATATTGACCTAATGCTTATGAATTCTAGTGTAGATTTCTATGGGCTTTCTAATGATGTAAGATTTGTATTCAATTGATGTCTAATTGGTCTTAGATTGGTAAATCTATATTGAATTGACTTAGATTTCATTGAGAATTATAGTTTATGCATTGAATTGATGTTCATGGCCATGGGTAAGGGCCTTGTGGTGTTGAATTGGGTGATTTGGCATTGGATTGAAGTGTTTATGATGGAGTGGTGGTACGCTCCCTATTTCACTTTATTTAATTTTAATTAGACTTCAATTATGTTGTGATTAGTTGGGTCCACTTATGGTGGCTTTGTTATGTGTATTGTGTCGGTGTTATTTTAAGTATTATGATGGTCATGGCCTTGTCGGCACTACTTGAAGTATTATAATGATTTTTGTAGTTGATTATGTGAAGTATGATCCTATCTACCTATGTGAAGTAATGTAAAAGTATGTGTTTCTTCTATTGATGTTATTTAGGTGATCATGTTAGACTAATGACTATGTGTTGTGTGTAGTCATAGAGTTGATACGTGGTTCTTTTCCTATCTGGCTATATCAGTCTATAATGGTTATGTTGATGATGATATAGTAGTATATAGGGTGTCACATCCCAAAACCATACCCTAGAAGTTAGAGTACAATCTTGGATTGTAACCGGTGTCGTCGAACTCTCGGAGTTCTAAGACAAGCCTCTTTCATATCATTCATTGCATATACATAGTGAAAAGTAGTGCGGAATTAAAACTTTTTGTAAAACGATATAGAAGTCTTTAAACTATTTCATATAAGTAGAAACTAGGAAAAACACTAAGTCTCAATCTCATCATATTAAGACACAAGAATACTTAGAACACGGCCCATACTTCAATACGAAAATAGAAAGACATAGTCTATTACAATAATTCAAAGAAAACATAAAAGGCATATGCCCTCGAGTCAATTGAGGTCACACTTCAACTTCTCCTTGGAAGATCATTCTATATCCAAGTCTTCACTTCACAAGCCCTTCACCTATTAAGAACAATAGATAGAAAATAAAGCATGGAATTAGTACAACCACATGTACTAAGTATGGCATTATGCATAAAAATCATGAAAATGGTCTTCGTTGGAAATATGCATCTTTTCATTTTACAAATCATATTTTAATCATAATAACATCATTAATCCATTTAGAAACACATAAGAAAACAATTAATCAAGAATACCAAATTTAGGCATCACTTTACAGTAAGTTCAATTCACTTTACAGTGAATTGACTTCACTGTTTCAGTGACTTACTAATTCCTTAAATAACAAACTTCTAGCATGTAATTCCCTCACTTAAAGTCATCCTATTATTCACTTAAGTCACACAATGAGAGACCGCCCATACACCCTCTCTAGATGTGCCTAAGCGGCCCTTAAGATTACCTACAATGAGTTACATACATACTTACAAAGCAATCATAAACATTATTGTGAGATTTCTCTACCAATCATGAATCCTAAGTCTCCCATAAGTAAAATGTAAAGGAACCGCCCATAAAATCCCTTACACATACACTCAAGTGATCCTATGGACTCCTTATAGTAGAATCATTCAAAATAAATCACCAAACATAGGTAATATGACATTCTCTACCCATAGGCTGTCAAAAGACCTACTTAAGTAAATCAAGAAGATAACGTCCATAGTGACCTCTTTAAGATTACCTAAATAGTCCTTAAGACTACCTAAAGCTTAGATTATGTCAACAAGATTAACCAACTTCCCTAACTAGAGTCATCCTCAAAACATCCAAGGATAAGACATGAAGAGATCATCCTTCCATGCCCTCCTCAAACTTTAGCTAAGGAATACTTAAGCCACTTTAGATTAGGTACTCATTCATTTACATAGTTACTAACATAGGTCATTAGTTCATTACTTCATTAAGACTCATACATCACATAAGACACTCACATAATACATCACATAAGACACTCACATAATGGTCTTGGACAAGACCTAGGAAATTCCACATAACACCTTCAAAGCCTATTGTGCAATGTATAGATAGCGTCCCATACCACCACCTAAACCTCATAAACTTATCTAATGCAAATAGGTATTCCACATGATGAGAATAGGCAATAACCGATATAAACCATGGTAGCAAGACATGGAATCGGGAGTTCTATCCTAATCCGATGAGGTTGTTCTACTTGCCAATGGTAGAACTTAGACGCATCCCATGTAGGCACATGGTGAAGGAATATGAAGGGATTCTTTGTATTCTATTATCATACTTAACTAGAACTACTTCCCTTGCCATACTCACTCGGTGCTAGCCTTCTTTCTAATAGAGTATTTGATACATTAGGTTTACATAAAAGTATTCCATATCTAGTTCATAACCCCATTACATTTACCCTACTTTGGAAGGTCCACTAGGGCTACCTCACAATGGCGATAAGAAGATCATGATGTTAATATGATGCCGTTCCAGCCAACTAACCTTAAGTCCATCATTCCTTTACTTTGAAGGATACCACTACGGCTTACACTTCAATCAATCTTAACACTCCCCTTAAGTCAAGGTTTGCACATAAAAGACTCTCATAACATCATTTAAAATCACATGTCATTCATACATTAAATACTAAGAGTTATAACACCCTAAATCAAGGCATCACATATCCATAATCATATATACATCAAGCAAGAGATACAAGTCAACCAAGACAAGACATCACATACTTCACTTTTAACACATAATACAAGTCATTCTAGAAACACCTCTAAAACACCTAACATATTCAAGTCACCCTATATATCATCATAACATCAT
Organism: Solanum sitiens; assembly: GCA_016801875.1. NCBI lineage: Eukaryota > Viridiplantae > Streptophyta > Magnoliopsida > Solanales > Solanaceae > Solanum > Solanum sitiens. The sequence goes on along the minus strand of JABWTJ010000347.1, from coordinate 83,627 downwards.
TAATATAATCCACATAGACTTATAAAGTCAAGTACGAACAACCAATACTTAACCTAACACTACTCTCATAATGTCAAGTCAAAGTGTAACATGATCACTTAAGGCAACATAACTAAAAGAACACATACATGACTATATAACTTCACATGTAGATAGGTAATTTCATGCTTCACATAATCAAACTACACAAATACCCACATAACTTCAAGTAGTTTCAAATAAGGCCATGCTCATAATATTGCATAAAGTAACGCCGACAAGGCCACGTCAATTGCAAGTAAAACACATAACACCGCCACCATAAGTGGACCATACCAAGCACAATAGAATCAAAGTATTATTAATATCAAATTAAAGAAAATGGGCCAGCATACCTTCATCCCCTCATCCACACTTCAATTCAATGCGAAATCAACCAATTCAACATCACAAGGCCCTTACCCATGGCCATGAACAATAATTCAAAGCAATAACCATAAAACTCAATGAATCTACATCAATCCAATCTAGGTTTAATAATCCAAGATCAATTAGATATCAATTGAATACAATTCTTATATCATTAGAAAGCCCATAAGAAACTACATAACAATTCATCAACATTAGCTTAATATCAAGTAACCCAATAAGTAGTCAAAACTAGGGTTCATCAATTTACATGGGTTCATAGGTAATTTATGTTAAAATCATAAATACAATATTAATTAGATCATAATTCAATGTTTAGAAATCATTTATGCAAGAACCCATGGTAGAATCCCGAAATTGGACAATTCACTTTAGAAAACTTTGAAAAACATCTTGAGAGTTGGGCTCCTTGATGAAACGAGTTTTAAGGATAAAAAGCCGTACCTCCATAATTCTTCACTTTGATGAAGAATTTCCACTCAAAACGCCACACCAAGATGCTTCTTCAATTTGGACTTCAATGGAGTCTTTGGGATATTTTCTAACTGTTTTGGGTTTTCAATTTGGAAGAATGAAGTCTCTAGGTTGTTAACTACTTATATAGTTAATTAAAATACCCATAAGACCCTCAAATAACCGTACAACACTTAAATTTAGAAGTTGGGTGAATTTACAATTCACCCCTTGGCTTGGCAGCAACACCTGCGCAGAACAGGTGCTCGCGATGACTCACCCTTGACGGGGCGTCACTGTCTCGACGGGCTGTCATAGGCCTCCGTCGGTGGCTACAGTGGCTTACCAAGGCTCCAATCTTCACCCTTGGTTAATTCCCCCACAACGGGACCCTGAGACGGTGCGTCACAGCCACGACTGGCCGTTGACTGCTCCATCGCCAAGGTCTGCCTGGGACAGCCTACACACTGATTTTTGGGTCCTTCTTCAAGGATCCTTTGATGGTCCATGGGGATAATTTTCCGGATGTTTCCAACCCAAATACGATTTTCTATAAGTTTAACACCTCTCACATGAAATTCATCCAAAACGAACACGTAAAACTCAACGAAACACACCTAGACGTACAAGGTTGACTCAAGGCATATCTTTCGAACGCCTTGGACGTTCTTGGTCAATTGACCTCCAAACTTCACGAAACTTTAACCACTGCCTATAAATGATATAATAACTTTATTAAGAACCTTAAAACACCATGTAATACACATAAACACATATAACAACATTTTAGACATTTTGGTGACTTAGTCGTCAAACATCTTAGTCTTGACGTTTGACTTCCAACACCTCTAATATTTTAGCTACTGCCTATATTTTATATTTTAGGCATATTTAATACATTATAACACCAAGACAAACATATTAGGCTCTAGAGCACCTAAGCTATTTTCGAGGTATTACAATCTCCCCCACTTAGACAATATTCGTCCTCGAATGACACTTTCCACTCTTCGAACACTTCCAAGATAAGAGACTAAATCTAGAAGCACATAACCAAACCATACAACACATATCAAAGAGGAAAACATCAACTTCACATAGTCAAGATATTCGCAACACAACAAGAAACTAGAAGACAATTCTATAACTCGTTAAGCTACAAAACTCACATGCTTCAATCCAAATAGCAAAAACTTATTTTATACTCAATACCCTACTCATATACATCAATTATAACCACATTACCTCAATTTTAGACCAACGAATCAAATATTCATTTTAACCAAAATTTTACAGTGAATAGTTTAACAAGCTACAGTGATTTTTAGCAAGTGTTCCAAAAATGCTCATTTAAGGTAATTCATGATATGAACATGCTAATATGCAAAGTAACATCATATAAACACATCTTATAACATACTCAAAGTTTCATAAAATACACAATGCAAGAGGTAAATGAAATTCAATTTCAACCAAACTCCTATACATCATGCTCAAGCAACAAATTCAAGAACTTCTATCCCATCTACAAACCATACTCCCCCACTTACAAGGAACTCAAACCTTAACAAAAGAAAGAGAACTTACCAACATCATCATGACCCTCATTTTCATCCGGTTTCTCAACTCTAGTACGGAGTGCATAGAAACGACTCTTAGTTGGAGCATCTTCCTTTGGAACACTAGGAGCAACTTGCTTACCCTCTCTACCTCTAGAAGCAATCGTAGGACAATCCCTAGCTTTATGTACTTACTTACTACAACCAAAGCAATTCCCGTTACCCAATAGACACTCACCATAGTGTTTCTTGCCACAATTGGCACAAGTAGGTTTGCCATCCTTGGAAATACCTACTTTCTCAAACCTCATCTTATGCCTCCTAGGCTCTTCTTGAGATTGAACTCTTTTCTTGAACCTAGGTTGCTCTTGATCACTAGAAACACTCCTTTTCAAACTTCTAGCCATCATCCTAAGTTTAGACTCCTCAATAGATTGTGCATACACCATGAGTCTAGATAGGGTCATATCATCATGAAGCATAGCGGTACGACATTCTTCATTCACCAAGTCGGCTACTCCGGTACAAAAGCGACTCATTTCATCTCTTGGATTGGACACAAGAGAAGGAGCATACCTAGATAATGTTGAGAATTTCTAAGAGTACTCCTCAACACTCATATTGCCTTGCTTGAGATTAATAAACTCCTCCACCTTGACTTCTCTCCTCTTTCGGGGAAAGTACTTGCCAAGAAAAGCTCCCTTACACTCTTCCCACTCAATAGGACCCGAATCCTCCGGCCTATTGTCCTTCCAATGAGTATACCAAATTTGAGAAACATCCCTCAATTGATATGAAGCCAATTCCGCCTTCTCTCTAGATGTAACCCCCATAGCACTCAACACCTTGTACATTTCATCAAGAAACTCTTGGGGATACTCATTTACCTTAGAGCCAAGAAAGATAGGAGGATTCATCCTCACAAAGTCTCTCAACCTAGAAGTCATAGTCCTGTCCAAAACCCTAGGCATCATACTCAAATTGATTTGAGTAGTTATGGCTTGAGCTAAAGCCATCAAAGACTTTCTAATCTCTTGAGTAGTCAACTCCGAGAGATCCACCGGAACCAATTTCCTCCTTCCACATTAGGAACATTATCTCCTTGGGGAGGCACTTGAGCACCTTGGACTCCTTGCCCACCTTGAGGAACTTGCTCAACTTGAGGAGGAATATCCTCATTCACCCTCTCCTCTTCCAACCTTCTAGCGGCCATCCTTCTAGTATTCATCTCCTAGAAACACAAGGAAACACATAAGAAGGATAATCATAACATTTACTCTACCGCACGACATAGGAGTATAAAAGAAGGGAAACTCTATCGTCCTATAGCCCTTGCCCATAGATGTGTCACGACTCACACCGATGGTCAAGACTCTACTAGACGTGACTTGATGAGATTTTTTTTGATTCCTAAAACCACTTTCACCAACCTATGCTCTGATACCACGCTTGTCACATCCCAAAACCATACCCTAGAAGTTAGAGTACAATCTTGGATTGTAACCGGCGTTGTCGAACTCTCGGAGTTCTAAGACAAGCCACTTTCATATCATTCATTGCATATATATAGTGAAAAGTAGTGCAGAATTAAAACTTTTCATAAAATAATATAGAAGTCTTTAAACTCATTCATATAATTAGAAACTAGGAAAAACACTAAGTCTCAATCTCATCATCTTAAGACACAAGAATACTTGGGACACGGCCCATACTTCAATACGAAAATAGAAAGACATAGTCTATTACAACACTTCAAAGAAAACATGAAAGACATATGCCCTCGAGTCAATTGACGACATACTTCAACTTCTCCTTGGACGATCCTTCTATATCCAAGTCTTCACTTCACAAGCCCTTCACCTATTAAGAACAATAGATAGAAAATAGAGCACTGAATTAGTACAGCCACATGTACTAAGTATGGCATTATGCATAAAAATCATGAAAACAGACTTTATTGGAAATATGCATCTTTTCATTTTACAAATCATATTTTAATCATAATAACATCATTAATCCATTTAGAAACACATAATAAAGAAATTAATCAAGAATACCAAATTTAGGCATCACTTTACAGTAAGTTCACTTTATAGTGAATTGACTTCACTATTTTAGTGACTTACTAACTCCTTAAATAACCAACTTCTAACATGTAATTCCCTCATTTAAAGTCATCCTAGTATTCACTTAACTCACACAAAGAGATACCGCCCATACACCTTCTCTAGATGTGCCTAAATGACCCTTAAAATTACCTACAATGAGTTACATACATACTTACAAAGCAATCACAAACATCATTGCGAGATTTCTCTACCAATCATGAATTGTAAGTCTCCCATAAGTAAAATGTGAAGGAACCGCCCATACAATCCCTTACACACACACTCAAGTGATCCTATGGACTCCTTATAGTAGAATCATTCTCACTAAATGACCAACCATAGGTGATATGACATTCTCTACTCAAAGGCTGTCAAAAGACCTACTTAAGTAAATCAAGAAGATAACGTCCATAGTGACCTCTTCAAGATTACCTAAATAGTCTTTAAGACTACCTAAAGCTTAGATCATGTCAACAAGATTAACCAACTTCCCTAACTAGAGTCATCCGCAAGACTTCCAAAGATAAGACATGAAGAGATCATCCTTCCATGCTGTAAGACCTCGAAATTGAGATAAAGTGTCTAGAGCATAACATGTTCATCTTAATGTTATAAGGTCCTAAAATTCCTTATTATGTAGTATAGAGGCAGTGTGCAAAGTTTAAAGTTATTTGGAAGTCGAACGACAAGGGACGTCCAAGACGTTCGACGAATAGTCGCTTATGTGCCTCATGTGTGTATGCATGCCTAAATTGTATGAACTGAGTCTAATAAGTCTTGAAATGGTGTATAATTATGTTTAATGTTATTGTATGAAGTTTCGTGAAGTTTGGAGGTTAAACGCCCAAGAACGTCCAAGGCGTTCGAAACATAGCCCCTAAGACGTTCATCGTATGTCATGTTGGGGTCAAGGCTGTTTGCACGTCTTGTAGGTGTTTGTTTTGGATGAAATTTATGTGGAAGGTCTATAACATTTTAAGGTTTGTAATCACATTGGAAACGTCCGGGTACGACTTCTAAAGGGCCCCACAAGAGGCCCCAAAAGAAGGACCCCAAAGATACCTAGACACTGCCTGGGTAGTGTCACTTGACGGACCCAACGACGGATCGTTGGAACCCCAACGTCCCGTAGAGCAGGTATTGTCGAAGGGGGATTGCCTTGGGAAGGTCTTGAGCCAATAATTTGGGAAAGTCATGGGCGACGGAGGGCATGACGCCCCGTCATGCCCATGACGCCCCGTCGAAACCCTCATCGCGGGTGCCTGCAGGTTTGACTTCCTGCGTGCTGTCACTTAAAGGGGTGAATGGGATATTCACCCCACGTCCTAACCTGACTATAATAGATTTATTTAGTTTATTTTAGGTGTATATAAGTCTTTAAAAACGTGATCAACCTATTCCCAAAATCCTCTCACATGTTTAAAGCCTTTCCCTCCAAAAATGTTCTCTCTTAAACCACCATTGTTGGTGAAGCTCTGGATTTTCTATGGATGAATCATGAATTTTTAGAGGTTTTCTTGTAGATAAAGGTATGGTGATCTTCATCTCTAGTTATCTTTTCATCTAGAGAGCCATTCTCAAAGATTTCAAAGAAGAAAAATATGATCAAAGTCCTTCTTCTTCAATCTAGCCATGGGTTCTTTCTAAAAAGGTTTTGAACGATTGACTCATGAAAAATTGAAGTTAATACAGTGGTTTTAACGTGAATTTTACTCCAATTTCATGATGAACCCATGCTCCTTCACTAAACGATTTAGCCTTGCATGGGCTTTGTGATATTAACTTGTTATCGATTGAATTATGATTCCATTACGTTGAAGTGATTGTATATGCTGTTATTTACATGCATTTATGTTGAATTGATGTTGAATGATCCATGAGGATCAATGTATGAAGATTTGGGCATATTTAGCTTAGTTCCTATAGTTCACTGTAATATTGGCTTTCTTATGATCTAAAGTGAATTTCGATTAAGTTGTTGTTCTTGTAGATACTGTTTTAGGTTAATACCATGGTTGAATTGTGGATATAAATCATGTATGACCAAAGTATAGAAGGCTTGGTTTGAATTAATATAGGTCCTTCTTGTCTATGGAGTTGTAACTTGTGATCTTGACGTTAGGTTAGTCGCTATAGGAATTTATTATGGTTAATGTCTATATCTGCTGCCCATAATGAAATATGAGGATGAATTATATGTAAGTAATACAATATGGGTCAATTCATGATAGGTTGAATATGATTAACCTATGTAAACTTACCTTCCATGAGATCCCTATATGAAGCATGCTTGTATCGACCTTAATGGTAAATTGTAGTAGTGTCTCATCTAGATTATGATTTAATTAGCTACTGCCTAATGAGTATATTATTGATGAAAAATTAATGATGATCAAACCCTTAGATAGTTCATAGTATTTTTAAAGTCTTCTATACTCTAGCAAATTGATAAGCCTAAATGCCTATGTTGTAACCCTAATCTTGAGAGTATGTAATCATGATTTCAATATGGTTAAATGTAGGTTTAGCTACTTCCTTAGACTTATATATGTATGAACTATGATCTAAAATCAATGTAAGGGAAGTTAGCTAATGATCTATGTTATTCTACTTTCCTAGTATGTCTATATGTTGTATTATGTTATGGTATAATCTTGTAGCGATTTGTACATGGTTTCTTATATGTTTAAAGTACATATAGATACTGCCATATATGTGTTTTATTGATTTATAAGGTGTATTTATCAATGATGATCAAAGGGTGAGAAATTGGTAAGAATGCTTATTCTCTTTACTCTTCTACTTCTCTATTCCTTATAGAAATATTGATAAAGCCTTCTATGGCATTTGTGTGGTATGGTCCACTTATTGTGGCGGTGTTTACTTTATTGTCATTATATATGTGTTGACTATGGCCTTGAAGGCAAATTGATGAACTTATGAACATATGCTTAAGATGATATTATGAGAAGCTTATGCTTACTTTCCTATTCTAGTTGTGGATTAGGTTGTGTGGCTATTTCATGAGCATGTTTATAACCATGTTAGGTTAAAGTATAGGTGATGCCATTGATGTGTTAAGATGGTTAATAACCCCTTACTTATGTATCCCTTATATGAAAGGGTAAATAGCTAAAGTTTTGAGTCTTGATTATAAGGTAGATATTGTCTTGTCTCGTATGCTATTATGTGTTGTGTGCAATGTGCTTGGAAGTGTAATGTGGTCTAATAGGGTGGCTGACTTGGGAAGTTATTGATAGACATTATGTGATCATGTTGGTCAATGTACACACACTCTCACTTACATGCATATTAGAAGTAGTATAAGTCATTGTGTCTAAATGAAAGGTAGTTCTCATATTCACTAGTGTCTACTACTATGCATGTTAAGGTGATGTTTATGAATGTATGATTTGTATTCCCTTACTAGGGTGACTTGATAGGTGTACTAGTATGGTCAAGGGTATGCGACCTTGTTTATACATTGCACACGTGTACCTTGATAGGATAACTCCTAGGTTTGGTTATTATGTTTATGATATGATGAAGTATGAATGTGTATAGTGTCTTAGTAGGTTTATATGAAAGTATTGCTCATATATTTATGCCTATAGACTTATGCATTGATATATGAACATGCGTGACCTTATGTGTTATGTGAAAGGTTTGCTCACATCTAAGTATACACTAACACACATGGATGATCTAGTTAGTGAGAAGAGGCCTTGCTAGGGGTGCCCAAGAATACTCCAAAACTAGATAGGTGCTTGAATATGCTATAAGCATAAGAATGATGAATATCCTAAGACTATGTTTTTATAAATAAACGTAATAAAGGCTTTTCAATAAAGGGAACATAGCTTAGCACCGAGTGAACTTGACATTGAGGGGTGTTGACTTTTCTTGGATGAATATTCACCATTTGTCCCTTATAGAGTGTTGACTTCCCTTAGAGGAATAATCACCTATGGACCTACATAAGGTGTCGACTTTCCTTAGAGGAATACTCACCTATGGACTTACATGAAGTGTTGACTTTCCGTGAGGAATATTCACTCATGTTTTCTCATGAGGTGAGGCCCCATTACCAAATGGTATATAGAGGGAATACCTATCTCTTAGTTCCATGAACTATGCTTGCCACATAGGATCTAGCAAAGTGATTTCACTTAGGATACTAGGAAATATGTTAATGTTCTACCTTGGCTAGGTAGGAATACCTTCCTTTGGTGTAAGGCTCTACAACACCAAATTCCATGTTTAGCACCCATGGTCTTAGTGTCGGTTAAGGCTATGGTTTCCCTAAAGATAAAATGGACAATGGAAGTAATTGAATAGGATCCTAACTAGGAGGACTTAAGGTAAGTTACTTAGAATAGATGGAAGTAATGAACCCATCTAGACATTGCACAAGTGACTCCTTAGGAAGTCTTACGAAGGTTCTCTAATGCATATGATTATGTATGTGTCCTTTATGTATGATATTGTAGTCTTGGTTTGGCTATGTCTATATTGCACTGTACTTATATGATGGCATGTGTTGTCTTGTGTAGGTGCTATGTATGGCCTTCTCTTGTGTTCCTAAGGTGATACATTGCACCAAGTATCCCCAAAGGATTACTTAGGAGTCTAATGAATTAAGAGTAAGGGTTCACTGTAAAAGGTGATGGAGTTCACTGTAAAGTGACTCCAAATTGTACTTAAATTCTATATGTGCTTTTCTATGATGTTTGGCCTTTGAATGTGTTTCTATGAAGCATGTGGATTATATAAATGCTATTGATAAAGGTTTTATGATGATTTACTCAAAATGGCATGAAGTATGATTTCAAAGGAAATGTCCCTTTTAATGCATGTTTTTGCATGGTTGCCATACTTAGTACATTCTTGTGCTAATCCCATTCTTCTCTACTTTTTACACAAAGTGTAGGTAATTGGAATGCTTAAAGGAGGTCTATGATTGAGGAGATTGATAGGTGATTTCCCAAGCTCAAGGAATGGAATCCTTAAGTTCAAGGATGTCCTAATGTGTACTTATTGTAAAGTCTATTTAGTAATGTATAGCTTTGTATTATGTCTTAAGGGCTTTGTCCTTAATGTACTCTAAAGTTATTGAGTCTAAGATGGCAAAGAGACTTAGAGTCTAAATATGTATTATGACTTATGTTTTATATATATATGATGTGATGTTTCTAGCATATGATGTGCTATGAAAAGTTTTAAATTTTCCGCTAAATTTACTATGCCAATGCAATGAATGATATGAGTGGCTTGTCTTAGACCTCCGAGAGGTCGATGACGCCGGTTACAATCCAAGATTGTACCCTATCTTCTAGGGTATGCTTTTGGGTTGTGACAAACTTGGTATCAGAACATGAGGTTTATGGAGCGGTTTTAGGTTCTAAGAAGTCTCATATTGCCACGTCTAGTAGAGTCTTGTATCATTAGTGGTGAGTCGCGACAGATCAAATGGTACGAGAGGCTTTAGGATGATAGAGTTTCCCTTCTCCATCAATCACATATCGTGCCATAGAACTTAATTCTATAAGATCTCTCTCTTATGTTTTCTTGTCCGGTAGTCTTTTAGATATGGTTGCTTGGATGAGATTGCTCTATTCTTGAGGGAGAAAAGGTGAGTTAAAATGCTTATCTTTGTTTTATGGTTTGAATGAGTATGTGTGAAGGTGACACTTGTCCTTATTTGATGATGTATATACTAACTAAGGCGACTTGAAGGGTTAACTAGACTTAGGTAGGGGCATGGGACTCTACCTATGTCTTGCACTAGTTTGCCTTGATGGAGACCTTAGGAGGTTAATACTATGTGCTAAAGATATGGAGTTATCCATGCATGAAGGTTATAGATGAGTGGAGTATGATGCTAATTGTAGTTCTTGTTGGGTTACTTGGTTTAGTGAAGTTATGAAGCTTTACTTGATCATTGCACATGTTAACTCTGAGGATTATGATTGGTTATCTTACCTTGTTATGTATGAAATATCTCTTATTTGATGATGTGATGCCAATTATGGCAATATATGAAATCTATGTGAAATAGCAAGTGATGTCGAATGATGTATGCCATGATATAGTTAAAGCATGCTAGAAGTTATGGTGGTTAAAGTGAATTTTCTTAGATTGTTGTATTCCTATATGGTTTTGTATGAGGGTAGCCAAATATTAGTATTTGAACTTGGATTGTTTAATAACTACCTATGGAAGTATGTTATCCTATGAATGTATGTGATTAAAAGTGTGCATTGTTTTCCTTTGCATATATAAGTTGTACTAGATGAGTTGCTAGTATAAATTGGAGTCTTTTGTAGAGACTTGAGTTGTAAATATAGTATGCATGCTTATGAAGAATGAGTTGGTAAAGCTTTGTATCTTATAATTCCATGCTTGTTCCATCAAATGTCTAAATGTTGCACTTTTGGGTATTTGGAAGCATGCTCGTTGTAAAGACTAGGCAACTTATTGTATCATGTTTGGAGAACCTACTAAGTTGTTATTTGATTAGATGTTGTTGAAATATGTGTAGAATTTATGAATATGAACATGATAAGGAATGTGGAAAGGAATTTTTGCTATTTAAATTGAAGGATGATTAGCCTAAAATGATAAGGTTTAGAATGCCTTAGTGTTGTTAAATTGAATTAATGAAAATTCTCTCTAAAGTAGAAATCACTTTAAGTGATGAATATGAAGGTTGTGTAATTAAGATACTCTATATGTTGGGTTAAGTAGCTCTTAATTTGGTTTACCCTAAGGGGGGGATGATGTTTGAGTAGTGAGAATTGTAGAAATTGTCTACATTGTTCTTCTATTCTTACTTGAATTGGAAAATGTGAATTCTTAGTATGCTTGTGCATGAAAATAGTCTTGCAAAAAGTGTGGATTGCATGATCTTTATATTATTGGTATGAATTGATTGACATCATCTTAGAGACATGGTGAATTTTCCAAAGAGCATGAAAAGAATTTTTTGATAAAAATCCATGTTTTCTCTTGTTGACTTGCATTTTAATGTGCTAATTGTAAAGTTGAGCTCATGAGGTAGGACAAGGAACTTGGTAATAGTCACTTGTAGGTTAAATTGTTTATCCTTGTAATGGGAGTTGAGTCTCTTTTAAAATGAAATATGTTAAATCTCTTAAAAATTTAGTGATTTGATGATTTGTAATGCAAAATTGTAGGCTCATTCTTGAAAGGTGAAAGCATGTTTTGTTAAGTGTACATGTGTGTGCCTATAAATTGTGTTATTTTTCTAAAATAAGGCTTACTATAAGGGTGAGTAATATGTTAAGAAAAGAGATTTGTGGAATGACTTCCTATTTTGTTGTGATGTACTTGGTGTGACTTGCCATTTAGATTTCACTTGGAAGAAAATGTATGCATGTCTTGGCTTGAAAGTTGAGATTTCTCATTTTTAAAGAAATTGATCTTGTACCTTGCTAAGGTGTGAACTCATGATGCATGTAAATGTGTTGGGGAGTATGATATTCCTCCATGTACACCACTAAGCGTGGTATGGTTGAGTATGACCTTCATGGTACTAGGGCTAACTAATGAAGATCCTTGTTATTTAACTAACTCAAGTTTTTGTGTGTTGAAGTATGAGTGCTTAAGTAACTTTGAGTATGGGTTATGATCTGCCTATGAGTAGCTTTTCAAGATTTTCTTGTAATGAATTAAGGCAAAATGATCATGTTATGATTAGGAGAAGGATGTTCCCCTATGAACATGAAAAATAACCTTTGTGTTTGATGCATTAGAGAGTGAGTGAGTAATGGTTTTGCTTGATTGTGTGCATTCAGTGCTAAAATGATTTAATGATATTTGAAATATGATGAGCTGCTCTTATGTGCATTGAAGTCCTTGATGTGATTAAAGAGTCCTAAGTGTCATTAGAGGATGAATGTTCCCAAGTGGTGGATATTGCAAGACCTCGAAAATAAGATAAGGTGTCTAGAGCCTACCATGTTCGTATTAATGTTATAAGGTCCTAAAATGCCTTATTATGTGGTATAGAGTCAGTGTACAAAGTTTGAAGTTATTTGGAAGTCGAAAGTCAAGGGACGTCCAAGACGTTCGACGAATAGTCACTTATGTTCCTCATGTTTGTGTGCATGCCTAAATTATATGAACTGAGTCTAATAAGTCTTGAAATGGTTTATAATGATGTTCAATGTTATTGTATGAAGTTTCGTGAAGTTTGGAGGTCAAACGCCCAAGAACGTCCAAGGCGTTCGAAAGATAGCCCATAAGACGTTCATCGTATGTCATGTTGGGTTCAAGGATGTTTGGACGTCTTGTAGGTGTTTGTTTTGGATGAAATTTATGTGGAAGGTCTATAACATGTTAAGGTTTGTAATCGCATTGGAAACGTCCGGGTATGACTTCTAAAGTGCCCCACAAGAGGCCCCAAAAGAAGCACCCCAAAGCTGCCTAGACACTGCCTGGGCAGTGTCCCTTGACGGACCCAACGACGGATCGTTGGTCCCCCAACGGCCCGTCGAGCAGGTCTCGTCGAAGGGGGCTTGCCTTGGGCAGGTCTTGATCCAAGAATTTGGCTAATTCATGGGCGACAGAGGGCATGACGCCCCATCATGCCCATGACGCCCCGTCGAGACCCTCGTCGCGGGTGCCTGCAGGTTTGGCTGCCTGCGTGCTGTCACTTAAAGGGGTGAATGGGATATTCACCCCACGTCCTAAACTGACTATAATAGGTTTATTTAGTTAATTTTAGGTGTATGTAAGTCTTTAAAAACGTGATCAACCCATTCCCAATATCCTCTCATATGTTAAAAGCCTTTCCCTCCAAAAATGTTCTCTCTAAACCCACCATTGTTGGTGAAGCTCAAGAGCTGCTTGGAGATGGATTTTCTATGAATTAATCATGAAGTTTTAGAGGTTTTCTTGTAGATAAAGGTATGGTGATCTTCATCTCTAGTTATCTTTTCATCTAGAGAGCCATTCTCAAAGATTTCAAAGAAGAAAAATATGATCAAAGTCTTTCTTCTTCAATCTATCCATGGGTTCTTTCTAAAAAGGTTTTGAACGATTGAATCATGAAAAATTGAAGTTAATACAGTGGTTTTAACGTGAATTTTACTGCAATTGCATGATGAACTCATGCTCCTTCACTAAACGATTTAGCCTTGCATGGGCTTTGTGATATTCACTTGTTATCGATTGAATTATGATTCCATTACGTTGAAGTAATTGTATATGCTGTTATTTACATGAATTTATGTTGAATGATCCATGAGGATCAATGTATGTAGATTTTGTCATGTTTAGCCTAGTTCCTATAGTTCACTGTAACATTGGCTTTCTTATGATCTAAAGTAAATTTCAATTAAGTTGTGGTTCTTGAAGCTACTGTTTTAGGTTAATACCATGGTTGAATTTATGATACAAATCATGTATGACCAAAGTAGAGAAGGCTTGGTTTGAATTAATCTAGGTCCTTCTTGTCTATGAAGTTGTAACTTGTGATCTTGACGTTAGGTTAGTCGCTATAGGAATTGATTATGGTTAATATCTATATCTGCTGCCCATAATGAAATATGAGGATGAATTATATGTAAGTAATACAATATGGGTCAATTCATGATAGGTTGAATATGATTAACCTATGTAAACTTACCGTCCATGAGCTCCCTATATGAAGCATGCTTGTATCGACCTTAATGGTAAATTGTAGTAGTGTCTCATCTAGATTATTATTTAATTAGCTACTGCCTAATGAGTATATTATTGATGAAAACTTAATGATGATAAAACCCTTAGATAGTTCATAGTATTTGTAAAGTCTTCTATACTCTAGCAAATCTATAAGCCTAAATGCCTATGTTGTAACCCTAATCTTGAGAGTATGTAATCATGATTTCAATTTGGTTAAATGTAGGTTTAGCTACTGCCTTAGAATTATATATGTATGAACTATGATCTAAAATCAATGTAAGGGAAGTTAGCGAATGATCTATGTTATTCTACTTTCCTAGTATGTCTATATGTTGTATTATCTTATGGTATAATCTTGTAGCGACTTGTACATGGTTTCTTATATGTTTAAAGTACATATAGCTACTGCCATATATGTGTTTTATAGATGAATAAGGTGTATTGATCAATGTTGATCAAAGGGTGAGAAATTGGTAAGAATGCTTATTCTCTTTACTCTTATACTTCTCTATTCTTTATAGAAATGTTGATGAAGCCTTTTATGGCATTGTGTGTTGTATGGTCCACTTATGGTGGCGACTTTATTTTCATTATATATGTGTTGACCATGGCCTTGAAGGCAAAATTGATGAACTTATGAACATATGCTTAAGATGATATTATGAGAAGCTTATGCTTACTTTCCTATTCTAGTTGTGGATTAGGTTGTGTGGCTATTTCATGAGCATGTGTATAACCATGTTAGGGTAAAGTATAGGTGCTGCCATTGATATGTTAAGATGGTTAAGAACCCCTTACCTATGTATCCCTTATATGAAAGGGTAAATAGCTAAAGTTAGGAGTCTTGATTATAAGGTAGATATTGTCTTGTCTCCTATGCTATTATGTGTTGGGTGCTATGTGCTTGGAAGTGTAATGTGGTCTAATAGGGTGGCTGACTTGGGAAGTTATTGATAGACATTATGTGATCATGTTGGTCAATGTACACACACTCTCACTTACATGCATATTACAAGTAGTATAAGTCATTGTGTCTAAATGAAAGGTAGTTCTCATATTCACTAGTGTCTACTACTATGTATGTTTAGGTGATGTTTATGAATGTATGATTTGTATTCCCTTACTAGGATGACTTGATAGGTGTACTAGTATGGTCAAGGGTATGCGACCTTGTTTATACATTGCACACGTATAACTTGATAGGATAACTCCTAGGTTTGGTTATTATGTATATGATATGATGAAGTATGAATGTGTATAGTGTCTTAGTACGTTTATATGAAAGTATTGCTCATATAGTTATGCCAATAGACTTATTCATTGATATATTAACATGTGTGACCTTATGTGTTATGTGAAAGGTTTGCTCACATCTAAGTATACACTCACACACATGGATGATCTAGTTTGTGAGAAGAGGCCTTGCTAGGGGTGCTCAAGAATACTCCAAAACTAGATAGGTACTTGAATATGCTATAACCATATGAATGATGAATATCCTAAGCCTATGTTTTTATAAATAAACGTAATAAATTCTGTTCAATAAAGCGAACATATCATAGCACCGAGTGAACTTGACATTGAGAGGTGTTGACTTTCCTTGGAGGAATATTCACCATCTGTCCCTTATAGAGTGTTGACTTCCCTTAGAGGAATAATAACCTATGGACCTACATAAGGTGTCGACTTCCCTTAGAGGAATACTCACCTATGGACTTACATGAAGTGTTGACTTTCCTTGAGGAATATTCACTCATGTTTTATCATGAGGTGAGGCCCCATTACCAAATGGTATATAGAGGGAATACCTATCTCTTAGTTCCATAAACTATGCTTGCCACATATGATCTAGCAAAGTGATTTCACATAGGATGCTAGGAAATATGTTAATGTTCTACCTTGGATACGTAGGAACACCTTCCTTTGGTGTAAGGCTCTACAACACCAAATTCCATGTTTAGCACCCATGGTCTTAGTGTCGGTTAAGGCTATGGTTTCTCTAAAGATAAAATGGACAATGGAAGTAATTGAATAGGATCCTAACTAGGAGGACTTAAGGTAAGTTACTTAGAATAGATGGAAGTAATGAACCCATCTAGACATTGCACAAGTGACTCCTTAGGAAGTCATACGAAGGTTCTCTAATGCATATGATTATGTATGTGTCCTTTATATATGATATTGTAGTCTTGGTTTGGCTATGTCTATATTGCACTATACTTATATGATGGCATGTGTTGTCTTGTGTAGATGCTATGTATGGCCTTCTCTTGTGTTCCTAAGGTGATACATTGCACCAAGTATCCCTAAAGGATTACTTAGGAGGCTAATGAATTAAGAGTAATGGTTCACTGTAAAGGTGATGGAGTTCACTGTAAAGTGACTCCAAATTGTACTTAAATTCTATATGTGCTTTTCTAGGATGTTTGGCCTTTGATTGTGTTTCTATGAAGTATGTGGATGATATAAATGCTATTGATAAAGGTTTTATGATGATTTACTCAAAATGGCATGAAGTATGATTTCAAAGGAAATGTCCCTTTTAATGCATGTTTTTGCATGGTTGTCATACTTAGTACATTCTTGTGCTAATCCCATTCTTCTCTACTTTTTACACAAAGTGTAGGTAATTGGAATGCTTAAAGGAGGTCTATGATTCAGGATCTTGATAGGTGATTTCTCAAGCTCAAGGAAAGGAATCCTTAAGTTCAAGGATGTCCTAATGTGTACTTATTGTAAAGTCTATTTAGTAATGTATAGCTTTGTATTATGTCTTAAGGTCTTTGTCCTTAATGTACTCTAAAGTTATTGAGTCTAAGATGGCAAAGTGACTTAGAGTCTAAATATGTATTATTAATTATGTTATATATAAATATGATGTGATGTTTCTAGCATATGATGTGCTATGAAAAGTTTTAAATTTTCCGCTAAATTTACTATGCCAATTCAATGAATGATATGAGAGGCTTGTCTTCGACCTCCGAGAGGTCGACGACGCCAGTTACAATCCAAGATTGTACCCTATCTTCTAGGGTATGCTTTTGGGTTGTGACACATGCCCTCCTCACACTTTAGCTAAGGAATACTTAAGCCACTTTAGATTAGGTACTCATTCATTTACATAGTTACTAACATAGGTCATTAGTTCATTAGTTCATTAAGACTCATACATCACATAAGACACTCACATAATACATCACATAAGACACACACATAATGGTCTTGGACAAGACCTCGGAAATTCCACATAACACCTTCAAAGCCTATTGTGCAATGTCTAGATAGCGTCCCATACCACCACCTAAGCCTCATAAACTTATATAATTCTAATAGGTATTCCACATGATGAGAATAGGCAATAACCGACATAGACCATGGTAGCAAGACATGGAATCCGGAGTTCTATCCTACTCTGATGAGGTTGTTCTACTTGCCAATGGTAGAACTTAGACACATCCCATGTAGGCATATGCTTAAGGAATATGAAGGGATTTTTCTTTGTATTCTAGTCTCATACTTAACTAGAACTAATTCCCTTGCAATACTCACTTGGTGCTAGCCTTCTTTCTCATAGAGTATTTCATACATTAGGTTTACATAAAAGGGTTCCATATCTAGTTCATAACCCCATTACATTTACCCTACCAAGGAAGGTCCACTAGGGGCTAACTCACAATGGCGATAAGAAGATCATGATGACTTTCTGAAGTGTTAATTTGATGCCGTTCCAGCCAACTAACCTTAAGTCCATCATTCCTTTACTTTGAAGGATACCACTACGGCTTACACTTCAATCAATCTTTACCTTCCCCTTAAGTCAAGGTTTGTACATAAAAGACTCTTATAACATCATTTAAAGTCACATCTCATTCATACATTAAATACTAAGAGTTATAACACCCTAAATCAAGGCATCACATATCCATAATCATATATACATCAAGCAAGATATACAAGTCAACCAAGACAAGACATAACATACTTCACTTTTAACACATAATACAAGTCATTCTAGAAACACCTCTAAAACAACCTAACATATTCAAGTCACCCTATATATCATCATAACATCATTAATATACTCCACATAGACTCATAAAGTCAAGTAGGAATAACCAAGACTTAACCTAACACTACATTCATAATATCAAGTCAAAGTCTAACATGATCACTTAAGACAACATAACTATAAGAATACATACACGACTATATAACCTCACTTGTAGATAGGTAATGCCATACTTCACATCATCAACTACACAAATAACCACATAACTTCAAGTAATTGCCAATAAGGCCATGCTCATAATATTGCATAAAGTAACGCCGACAAGGCCACATCAATTGCAAGTAAAACACATAACACCGCCACCATAAGTGGACCATACCAAACACAATAGAATTGAAGTACAATTAATATCAAATTAAGGAAAACGGGGCAGCATACCTTCATCCCCATATCCACACTTCAATTGAATGCCAAATCAACCAATTCAACATCACAAGGCCCTTACCCATGGCCATGAACAATAATTCAAAGCAATAACCATAAAACTCAATGAATCTACATCAATTCAATCTAGGTTTAACAATCTAAGATCAATTAGATATCAATTGAATACAATTCTTATATCATTAGAAAGCCCATAAGAAACTACATAACAATTCATAAATATTAGCTTAATATCAAGTAACCCAACAAGTAGTCAAAACTAGGGTTCATCAATTTACATGGGTTCATAGGTAATCTATGTTAAAATAATCAATACAATATTAATTAGATCATAATTCAATGTTTAGAAATCATTTATGCAAGAACCCATGGTAGAATCCGAAATTGGACAATTCACTTTAGAAAACTTTGAAAAACATCTTGAGAGTTGGGCTCCTTGATGAAACGAGTTTCAAGGATCAAAAGAAACACCTCAATGATGATAATTCTTAACTTTGATGAAGAATTTCCACTCAAAACGCCAAACCAAGCTGCTTCTTCAATTTGGACTTCAATGGAGTCTTTAGGATATTTTCTAAGTGTTTTGGGTTTTCAATTTGGAATAATGAAGTCTCTAGGTTGTTAACTACTTATATAGTTAATTAAAATACCCATAAGACCCTAAAATAACCATCCAACACTTAAATTTAAAAGTGGGGTTAATTTACAATCCACCCCTTGGTTTGGCAGCAACACCTGCGCAGGAACAGGTGCGCGCGACGACTGACCCTTGACGGGGCATCACTGTCTCGACGGGCCGTCACAGGCCTCCGTCGGTGGCTACAGTGGCTTCCCAAGGCTCCACCCTTCACCCTTGGTTAATTCCCCCACGAAGGGACCCTGAGATGGGGCGTCACAGCCACGACTGGCCGTTGACTGCTCCGTCGCCAAGGTCTGCCTGGGACAGCATGCACAATGATTTTTGGGTCCTTCTTCAAGGATCCTTTGATGGTCCTTGGGGATAATTTACAAGACGTTTCCAACCGAAATACGATCGTCTATAAGTTTAAAACCTCTAACATGAAATTCATTTAAAACAAACACATAAAACTTAACAAAACACGCCTAGACGTACAAGGTCGACTCAAGGCATATCTTTCGAACGCCTTGGACGTTCTTGGTCGATTGACCTCCAAACTTCACGAAACTTTAAGCACTGCCTATACATTCTATAATAACTCTATTAAGAACCTTAAAACACCATTA
This sequence comes from Solanum sitiens, assembly GCA_016801875.1. Classification (NCBI taxonomy): domain Eukaryota; kingdom Viridiplantae; phylum Streptophyta; class Magnoliopsida; order Solanales; family Solanaceae; genus Solanum; species Solanum sitiens. The sequence goes on along the minus strand of JABWTJ010000347.1, from coordinate 63,711 downwards.
AACACACATAAACACATATAACCACATTTTCGACATTTTGGTGACTTAGTCATCAAACGTCTTAGTCGTCCCTTGACGTTTGACTTCAAACACCTCTAATATTTTATAGCTACTGACTATATTCTATATTTTATGAATATTTAGTACATTAGAACACCAATACCAACATATTAGGCTCTAGAGCACCTAACCTATTTTTGAGGTATTACGTAGGGTGAATTTAAGATGATAATGGTGGTTCCTATGTGCTTCTAGAATGACATGTAATATGTGCTAAAGTGAAGTATGTTGTGTCTTGCTTAGGTAGACTTAAGTGACTTACTTGATGCATGTATAATGAGAATATGTGATGTCTTGACTTAGGATATAAAGTGTCTTAGTCTTGTATGAATGTTAGGTGAGACCTTGAATGATGATAAGAGGGTCCTTTATGTGAAACCTTGAACCTAGTGGTAAGGTTATGAAATTTCAAGTCGAAAGCCATAATTGTATCCTTCATGTAATGAATGGCGAACTTAAGTTTGATTGGCTGGAACGGCATCATATCAATCCTTAGGAAAGTCATGATGAGCTTCTTGTCGCCATTGGGAGGTAGCCCTAGTGAACCTTTCTTTGGTAGGGTAAATGTAATTGAATTATGAACTTGATATGGAACCCTTTTGTATGAACCTTAATGTGATTTAATCTATCATAACGAAGGCTAGCACCGAGTGAGTATGGTAAGGGAAGTAGTTCTAGTTAAAGAATGAGACTAGATTACAAAGCATACCCTTCATATTTCCTTAACCATGTGCCTATATGGTATGTGTCTATGTTCTACCATTGGCAAGTAGAATAACCTCATCGGAGTAGGATAGAACTCTGGATTCCATGCTTTGCTACCATGGTCTATGCCCGTTATTGCCTATTCTCATCATATGGGATACATATTAGCATTAGAGAAGTTCTATGAGGTTTAGGTGGTGGTATGAGACGCTATCTAGACATTGCACAATAGGCTTTGAAGATGTTAGTTAGAGTCCCTAGGTCTTCTCCAAGACCATTACTTGAATGTCCTTTATGTGATGTATGCCTCTTAAATGAACTAATGAACTAATGACTTAATGATATAGAGTATGTAAATGAATAAGTACCTAATCTAAAGTGACTTAAGGATTCCTTATTTAAATTGTGAAGAGGGTATAAAGGATGATGTCTTCATGTCTTATCTATGGAAGTCTTGAGGATGACTCTAGTTAGGGAAGTTGCTTGTTATGTTTGACATGATCTAAACTTAGGTAGTCTTAAGGACTATTTAGGTAATCTTGAAAAGGTCAATCATGGACGTTATCTTCCTTATTTACTTAAGTAGGTCTTTTGATAGCGTTTGTATGAGAGATTGTCATATTATGTATGCCTTGTATGTTGGTGTATTGTCGGTGAGTATGTGAATCATTATGAGTAGTGTTAAGGATCGTTGAGGCACATTTAGAGAGGGTGTATGGGCGGTCTCTCTTTGTGTGACTTAATTAAACCTTAGGATAGCTTTATTGAGAAGAGTACATGCTAGAAGATGTTTAAAACGAAATTAGAAGAATTCGCTGTAACAGTGAGGTACTTCACTGTAAAGTGAGTTCAAAAAGTATGAGTATAGAATGCAAAGTAAGTCCTTCACATTCCTCAACCATGTGGCTACATGGGATGTGTCCAAGTTGTACCATTGGCAAGTAGATCAACCTCACTAGAGAGGGATAGAACTACGAATTCCATGTTTTGCTACCATTGTCTACGTCGGTTATTACCTATTCTCATAATATGGTATACCTATTAGCATCAGAGAAGTTCTATGAGGTTTAGGTGGTGGTATGGGACACTATCTAGACATTGCACAATAGGCTTTGAAAGTGTTAGTAAGAGTCCCTAGGTCTTCTCCAAGACCATTACTTGAATGTTCTTTATGTGATGAATATGTCTTAATGAACTAATGAATTAATGATTTATGTTAGAATGTATGCAAATGCATGAATACCTAATCTAAAGTGACTTAAGGATTCCTTAGCTAAAGTTTGAAGAGGGCGTATGGGATGATCACTTATGGAAGTCTTGAGAATGACTCTAGTTAGGGAAGTTGGTTGTTGTGTTGGACATGATCTAAACTTAGCAAGTCTTTTGGATTATTTAGGTCACTTTGAAGAGGGTGTATGGGCGTTCTCTTCTAGGAGTACTTAAGTAAGTCTTTTGATAACCTTGGTAAGGGAGATCGTCATATCTTATATGTTATGTATGTTGGTGTATTGTAGGTGTGTATGTGTCTCATTATGAGTAATCTTGAGGATCGTTTAGGCACACATAAGAGGGTGTATGGACGGTCTCTCTTAGTGTGACTTAAGTGAATATTAGAATAGCTTTAGTGAGAAGACTACATGCTAGGAAGTTTTAAAAGGGAAAGAAAAGCACATCACTGTTACAGTGAATATGGATTACTGTAAAGTGACTCCTATAAATGCGATATTTGGTTTAAATGATTTCTTATATGTTTCTAAGTTGATAAATGTGGTGTGTGAGTGTGCGTACATTGGTTAACATGATCACATAATGGCCATCAACAACACATTCAGGCATCCACCCTCTTAATACCACATTACACTTTCAAATATAGACCACACAACACATTTAACATAGGAGACAAGTCAACTTCATTTTACTCTTAAGACTCCTAGCTTTGGCTATTCATGTATTCACCTAGGGGTACATAGGTAAGGGATTAATAATTATCTTAATTCATCAATGGCAGCACCTACACTTTATTCTAACATGGATATACACATGCTTATACAATAGCCATTCAACCTAAATCACAACTAGAATAGGAAATAGGCATAACCTTCGCATAGTATCATCATAAGCACATATTCATATGTTAATAAAGTTGCCTTCAAGGCCATGGTCAACACATATATAATGACAATAAAGTAAACACCGCCACCATAAGTGGACCATACCACACAATGCCATACAAGGCTCCATCAACTACAATACTAAAAGGAATGTAGAGGAGATAAGCATTCTTACCAATTTCTCACCCTTTGATCATCATTGATCAATACACCTTGTTTACCAACAATTCATATATAAGGCACTAGCTATATGTACTTTAATCATAAAAGAAACCATGTACAAGTTGCTACAAAGCCATACTACCATCTAATACAATATATCATATATATGGTAGAAAGTAGAGAGTTATAGGTCATCAAGTAACTTCCCTAGTTAAGTTGATCAATCATCTTGTTTCATTATTATTCATTCAAAGCAGTAGCTAAGGAAATCATAGCCTAGATGAGATCCTACTTGTCACATCCGGGTTTACCCCCTAGACGTAACCGGCGTCGTCGTCCTCTCGGAGGACTAAGACAAGCCTCTTAGCTTCGTCATAGCATTCATCGACTAAAAATCAGTAAGAATTAAAAACTTTTTATCTAGAACTACTCGGAGGTTTACATAGACCTCTACATACACATCATTATATATATCAAGTATACATAGACTTGTTCATATACGAAGATTACTTAGTCTTCTACTTTTATTTCATACACTTATATATTCAGAAAATAATAGTCATAAAACCGTCTCATCTCATAGACCATCTATCGATCACAATTAGTCTTGGGCATAGCCCTACATCAAATGAAAGAAGCCACATATAGGCTGTCTACTACATCGTCTCAAGAGAAAAATAGAGTCAACATAGAATCATAGTAACTACACATCATAAAAGAGAGATATCGGCCACGTCCTCGAGAGAGTGAGGACCTACCACTTGGATGACAAATTATCCAAGTCTTCCTTCCTAGCAATTTGGATCAAGCTCAGCGACCCGAACCTAAAATGTTTGGGGAAAAGGGAAAGAAAAGGGATTAGTACTCCACATGTACTAAGTATGAAATCTCATATACAATTACCAATCAAATATATTTAGAAAGGTACATTTATGAAAACATAATAGACTACATATGAAATTATACCATAGCAAAGCAAAGCATACTAATGATAACCTTCAATAAGTTACAAGTGCAATGATCAAGTAAAATTACCATATCTCCTACTCAATCAAGTAACCTACCAAGACTACAATTAGCAATTTACTCACCAACATACTCGTCATGTCATGATACATCCTACTTCAAGCAAAGACAACAACATTATATTCATAAGCATGTTACTCAACATACCAACCTTTTTCATCATACTATCGCCTTACATACATAATATTGACCTCTCAAAGTTCCTATCAAGGCAAACTCGTGCAAGGCGTAGGTAGAGTCCCATACCCCTACCTAAGCTAAAGCAAACCTCTCAAGTTACTTTAATTAGCCTATACCTTATTCATTCATTCATTTTAGTTTAGGGAACATTTGCCTTAACCGACATAGACCACATAATCGAATGTGGAATCCGGTGTCATGAAACCTTACACCGATGGAAGGTGGTCTACCGGCCAAGGTAGAACCTAACGTGAACATAGCTATCTAGGTGGATCCACTAGCTAGTATCCTATGGTGGCAACATAGTTCAAGAACTAAGAGATAGGTATTCCCTCTATATACCATTCGGTAATGGGGCCTCATCTCATGAGAATTCATGAGTGAATATTTCTCAAGGAAAGTCAACACTTCACGTAGATCCATAGGTGAGTATTCCTCTAAGGGAAGTCAACACTCTATAAGGAACAAATGGTGAATATTCCTCTAGGGGAAGTCAACACCTCTCAATGTCAAGTTCACTCGGTGCTAAGCTAAGTCCCCATTTGTAGAGAAGCCTTTAATCTTTATTAATCTTCTCAATTTAATTACATAGAAGGGTCAATCCCTTGTATATCATCATTATAGCTCAAATAAGAATTGTATGAGAATTATGTCCTTTCATTAACAATTCATATAGGTGAAGTCAACCCTCGTACATCTCATCATAATAGGGCACATCGAACAACTTCCCTATATTACATTACACTTAGCAACCTCACAACCAACCTAAGCATATAAGTTCATGTATCATATCATCTTATCACATCAATCAAAGCATACTTCAACATAATATTATCACTTGATGACAATTAACCATAATTTGAAGTGAAGGCTAGGATCATCAAGACTTACCAATACTCCTCCCTAGTCCATCAATAAAGGGCCTTACCATCAACCCATAGATCAACCAATCTTAGATCATCACATCGATGTAATTCAATAATAAATCACAAGAACTAATCAAGGAGAAGCACTATACTATGAAGCAATACTACATCAAAGCCTAGTAACATGATCTCAAGTGTATCTTCTTAACTTAGATTCAATATTCAAGAACATAGGTGTGAAGAACTTCAATTCATCATAATAGATCCATAATCAATACAATGACAATCATTAAAGACCATTTAACTTATTATGAGGTCAATTCTATCAAACTCAACCTAATCCATATCAATTCAACATTTAGGGTTAAGGGTTAGGGGTCATCACCCACAACCTAGATCAAACTACATCAATTGACCATAATCAAGTTACAATTCATGATAATCTATTCATTCTAACCCAAAGAATACATAATTAACTCAATTCACATGATCAAATTCGGATTTGGATGAAACCCATAAGAAACTCAACTTTTTGGAAAAAGCTTTGAAGGAACCCTTTGAGGAAAGAATCTCAAAGGTGAATTAGATCCCATACCTTAAGGTTTGATGACGTTTTTGATGGTGAATTTCGTGCTAAATCAACCCCCAATGATCTCCCCAAGTTGATCTCCAATGGAGTCTTCCAATAGAGAGAGAAAGTAGAGAGAAGGAAGAGAGTTTTGTTTTTGAGAGAATGATTAGGCTAATGAGGGTTGGGTATTTATAGTGGGGTCTTAAGTCACTTAATTAGTCTCTCTTAAACCCCTAATTACCCCTAAGTCAATTAATTAATTAACTAACTAAAACTAACTTTTCCAAAACTGCCACAGACCTTCCACGACGGATCCCCGACGACGGTCCGTCGTGGTCATGACGAACTGACATCCCTCCGTCCTGCACATCCGTCACGTTGGTCAGAGACTTGTGCAGGCGGAGGCTTTCTCCCCAGACACCAAGGATGGCACGACGGTCCGTCGTGGGCGTGACGGACAGACATCCCTCCGTCCTGCACATCCGTCACGTTGGTCAGAGACTTGTGCAGGTGGAGGTTTGTCCTATGGCACCAAGGCTGGCACGACGGAGACCTTGACGTCCCGTCGCGCCTGTGACGCCCCATCATGGGGTCCGTCTTGCCCTGCTATTTCTAGAGTCCTCCTCGAGGGTCCTTGTTTGGTCCTCGGGGAGTCGTACCCTGACTTTTCCAGAATGAAACCATCCCACACTATATTTTACACCTATGGTAACAACCATTTACCATATTCCAACTCTTTAACTAGGTTAACTCAAAAGGACACTCTAGCCCTCTTATGACCCAATTTGCCGGACGTATAAGAGTTTCGGTTAAAACACCACTTCAAAGACTCTAAATATGCCTAATTGGGTAGGAACACTGGTTTAGATCCTAAGGAGACCATTTAAGTCTTATCACATGACCTCGGTATTTCAAAATGTTACATTATCCCCCCCCCTTAGGAACATTCGTCCCCGAATGACACCAAACACTCTTAAAATGTGGGAGTAGACTCAAGACTAGCAGCTCAACCAATTCACAATATTTAGTTAGCATGAACTATATTATTTCATAAAAATACTTCAAAACATCAATTTACCATATCTAAATCACCAAACTTGTCTCAAATATGCAAGAAACCAAACAACTTCCAAATTTATCTAAGGTCACCTTAAAGCGCCTTCATTTTAGAAGTCTCCAAACTAGGAGTTTTGCAAAGTTTCACAAAAACAACAGAGATTCACAATATCTAACGTATTTTTATCATTAGAGAGAGATACTAACCTTACACATCAAAAAGATGAGGATAACGGGTTTTCATGTCGGCTTCCGCCTCCCATGTTGCACCCTCAACTAGGTGGTTCCTCCATAGCACTTTTACGGAAACCACCTCTTTGTTCCTCAACCTTTTCACTTGCCTATCAAGGATTTGAACCGGAACCTCCTCATAAGAGAGGTTATCCTTGACTCCGAGGCCTTCAAGAGGAAGAATAGACTCGGGATTCCCGACACACTTCTTCAACATGGAGACATGGAAAACCGGATGAACCAAAGCTAGCTCATTGGGTAATCTTAAACGATAGGCAACTTTACCAACCCTTTCTAAAATCTCATAAGGGCCTACATATCGAGGGCTCAACTTCCCTTTCTTGCCAAATCTTACCACACCCTTCATAGGTGAGATTTTTAAATACACTTTATCACCCTCTTCAAACTCCAAGTCCCTTCTTCTATTATCGGCATAGGACTTTTGTCGACTATAGGCTGTTTGCAACCTATTTCTTATGATATGTACATTCTCCAATGTCTTGTAAATCAAGTCGGGACCGAATATCGATGACTCACCTACTTCAAACCATCCTATAGGAGACCTACACCTCCTTCCATACAAGGCTTCATAGGGAGCCATGGAGATGGACGAATGAAAGCTATTATTATACGCAAACTCCACCAACGGCAAATGCTTATCCCAACTCCCTTTAAAATCAATGATGCAAGCTCTAAGCATATCCTCAAGAGTTTGAATCGTGCGTTCCGCTTGACCATCCGTTTGAGGATGGAAGGCGGTACTTAATTTCACTTTAGTACCCAAACCTTTTTGAAACGACTTCCAAAACCTAGATGTGAATTGTGCACCTCTATCCGAAATGATGGATAACGGAATACCATGACGACACACAATCTCATCTATGAAAATCTTCGCATAATCTTCCGCCGAATATGTAGATTTGACGGGGATAAAGTGAGCGGACTTAGTCAATCTATCAACAATCACCCATATAGAATCATATGACTTTTGAGTCCGAGGCAACCCTACTACGAAATCCATATTAATGTCTTCCCACTTCCAAGTAGGAATTTGGATCTCCTGTAGTAAGCCACCCGGCTTTTGATGTTCCGCCTTCACTTGTTGACAATTCGGACATTTAGCAACAAATTCCGCTATATCCTTCTTCAAACCTTCCCACCAATATATTTCTCGAAGGTCATGATACATCTTTGTAGAACCGGGATGGATGGAATAGTGGGATCCATGGGCTTCATCAAGGATCCGATCCCTCAATCCATCCACATCAGGAACACACAACCTCCCTTGATACCTCAATACACTATCTTCTCCTAAGGAGAAAGACTCGTTCGCCTTGCCAAGAACCGATTCCTTTAATTCCATCAATAGTTGGTCAAGGTGTTGTTTGGACTTCACCTCAACCACCAATGATGACTCGGAGCTATGATGAACCGTGGCACCTCCATTTAGCGAACTCACCAATCGCACTCCCAATCTAGTCAAACGATGAACATCTTTTACTAGATCTTTCTTGTCTTCATCTATATGAGTCACACCACCCATAGTCATACGGCTTAAAGCATCTGCCACCACATTTGCCTTGCCGGGATGATATAGGACACTCATATCATAATCTTTCAACAACTCTAACCACCTTCTTTGTCGAAGATTCAAATCTTTTTGAGTAAACACATATTGAAGGCTCTTATGATCAGTGAAAACATCTACATGAACACCATACAAGTAGTGTCTCCATATTTTTAAAGCAAACACCACGGCCGCTAACTCAAGGTCATGAGTAGGATAATTTCTCTCATGCACCTTAAGTTGCCGCGAAGCATAGGCAATCACCTTCCCATTCTGCATAAGCACACACCCCAAACCTACGCGGGATGCATCACAATACACAATGAACCCTTTAGATCCTTCCGGTAAAGTTAAAACCGAGCGGAAGTAAGCCTATCCTTCAATAATTGAAAACTCTTCTCACATGCCTCTGACCATTCAAACTTTTTGCCTTTTTGAGTCAATGAAGTCAAAGGAGATGCAATGGAAGAAAAACCTTCTACGAACCTTCGATAATAACCCGCTAGACCCAAGAAACTCCTAATATCAGTTGGGGTCAAGGGTCTAGGCCAGTTTCTTACCGCATCTGTCTTCCTTGGGTCTACCTCAACTCCCTCACTAGAGATGATGTGCCCAAGAAATGCCACCGACCTTAGCCAAAACTCGCACTTGCTATACTTGGCGAACAATTTATGTTCCCTAAGGGTTTGCAATACTACCCTTAGATGATCCATGTGGTCAACCTCATTTTTCGAATACACCAAGATATCATCGATAAATACAATAACGAATGAATCAAGGTACTTTCGAAACACTCTGTTCATCAGATCCATAAATGCCGCCGGAGCATTTGTGAGACCAAAAGACATAACCACGAACTCATAATGCCCATATCGAGTCCGAAAAGCTGTCTTTGAAATATCTTCATTTCTCACCCTAAGCTGGTGGTATCCTGACCTCAAATCAATCTTTGAGAAGTAACTCGCTCCTTGGAGTTGATCAAATAAATCATCAATCCGAGGAAGAGGATACTTGTTCTTGATGGTAACCTTGTTGAGTTGCCGGTAATCAATACACATCCTCAAGGACCCATCTTTCTTTTTCACGAACAAGACCGGAGCACCCCATGGAGAAATGCTAGGCCTTATAAAGCCCTTGTCTAGCAAATCTTTAAGTTGTGCATTCAATTCCTTTAACTCGGCCGGAGCCATTCTATAAGGAGGAATAGAAATAGGATTTGTTTCCGGTAGCAAATCGATACCGAAATCGATTTCCCGTTCGGGAGGAATGCCAGGAAGGTCATCAGGAAAAACCTCCGTAAATTCACTCACCACGGGGACTGACTCTATAGGAGGAACTTCGGAATCCACTTCTTGGACTCTCACAATATGGTAGAGACACCCCTTCGAGATCATTTTACACGCCTTTAGGCATGTTATGAAACGACCTCTAGGAAGAGAATTTCCACCTTTCCACTCTATAACGGGTTCATTTGGGAAACAAAACCTCACAATTTTGGTCCTACAATTGATGGAAGCGAAACTAGCATGCAACCAGTCCATACCTAATATGACATCAAAATCAATCATGTCTAGCTCAACTAGATCAATATGAGAAACTCTATGAGGTATTGAAATAGGACAATTTCGATAGACTCTTTTTGCTACCACTGACTCACCCACCGGGGTAGACACCAAAATAGGTTCATGCAAAACATCGGGTAATGTACTAAATTTCTTAGCTACCAATGGAGTAACGAAAGACAACGTAGCACCCGGATCAAGTAATGCATACACATCAATGGCAAAGATTTGTAACATACCAGTCACCACATCGGGAGAGGCCTCTTGGTCATCTCTAGTACGAAGAGCATAAAGACGGTTCTTTTTGGGAGCACTATTAGAACCACTTGGATGACCACCCCTCTCTTGTCCCTTAGCATTTGGACAATCCCGCACCTTGTGACCAATCTTTCCACAACCATAGCAATTTCCCGTTCCAATCAAACATTCTCCATAGTGACCTTTACCACACTTAGAACATGTAGGCTTCTCATTAGATGAGTTCCCATCCTTTCCCTTGGCAACTTTTGGTCTAGGAGCTTTAGAATCCCTAGTCTTGGGAAATTTGGATGGAACGTGGTTTGAGAACCTCTTTTTGAATCTAGGCCTGTCTTGAATTCCCAACCTATCTTTGGCAGTTTCACTCTCAGAAGACCTTGTCCTCCTTGAGTCCTTATCCTTCCTTTTTGATCTAGCCTCCTCAACCCTTCTTGCATGCACCATGAGACGACCAATGTTCATGTTATCATGTAGCATAGCCGATTGACACTCCTCTTGTAAATCGTCCGATATACCTGTCACATATCGACTCATTTCGTCTCTAGGATCGGAGACCAAAGACGGAGCATATTTGGCCAATTGAGTAAATTTCAGAGAATACTCATGAACACTCATCGTTCCTTGGCGGAGATTGATGAATTCCACCACCTTCGTTTCCCTCATCTCTCTAGGGAAGAACCGATCAATGAAGGCCCCTTTGAATAACTCCCACGTCACTAACCCACTTCCAAGTGGCCTGTTGTCCTTCCATTGTGCATACCATATCTGAGCGACATCTTTGAGTTGGTAGGAGGCCAACTCGGCATTCTCGCTAGACGACAGCCCCATAGCACACAAAATCTTGTGAACCTCATCAATAAATTCCTGAGGGTCTTCATCAACCTTCGACCCATAAAAGACAGGAGGATTCATTCGAGTGAAATCCCTAAGTCTAGAGGCCATAGTCTGTTCATGGACTCTAGGTGCCAAATCCCTATTGGCTTGGGCAGTCATAGCTTGGGCTTGCACTGTTGCGGCTTGAGCTTGAGTAGTCATGGCTTGAGCCATTTGAGCAATAATAGCTCTCATCTGAGCCTCTGTCATCGGTGGAGGATCAGCAGGAACCTGGTCATCAATAGCAACCTCTTCAAGAGGAGGAGCAGGTTCGTCACGAGGAATTCCCGCAGCAGCCATCTCTTCCTCAAGTCTTCGAGCCGCATTTCTTCTAGTATTCATCTCCTATAACCAAAACACAAGGTTCAGGCGAACGCATATCCGACGTACATTCTAGGGGCACGATATGGATTTCCAACAATGAGAATGATTCCTAATCATCAAATAAGTTCCTATTCATAAGTGTGGCGCGCTTCACAATTATGAATACAAACTTAAATAACGTGGTTGAGAGAGAGACGTTAACATCAAGGATATTCAACCTCATGCTCTGATACCAAGTTTGTCACATCCGGGTTTACCCCCTAGACGTAACCGGCGTCGTCGTCCTCTCGGAGGACTAAGACAAGCCTCTTAGCTTCGTCATAGCATTCATCGACTAAAAATCAGTAAGAATTAAAAACTTTTTATCTAGAACTACTCGGAGGTTTACATAGACCTCTACATACACATCATTATATATATCAAGTATACATAGACTTGTTCATATACGAAGATTACTTAGTCTTCTACTTTTATTTCATACACTTATATATTCAGAAAATAATAGTCATAAAACCGTCTCATCTCATAGACCATCTATCGATCACAATAAGTCTTGGGCATAGCCCTACATCAAATGAAAGAAGCCACATATAGGCTGTCTACTACATCGTCTCAAGAGAACAATAGAGTCAACATAGAATCATAGTAACTACACATCATAAAAGAGAGATATCGGCCACGTCCTCGAGAGAGTGAGGACCTACCACTTGGATGACAAATTATCCAAGTCTTCCTTCCTAGCAATTTGGATCAAGCTCAGCGACCCGAACCTAAAATGTTTGGGGAAAAGGGAAAGAAAAGGGATTAGTACTCCACATGTACTAAGTATGAAATCTCATATACAATTACCAATCAAATATATTTAGAAAGGGACATTTATGAAAACATAATAGACTACATATGAAATTATACCATAGCAAAGCAAAGCATACTAATGATAACCTTCAATAAGTCACAAGTGCAATGATCAAGTAAAATTACCATATCTCCTACTCAATCAAGTAACCTACCAAGACTACAATTAGCAATTTACTCACCAACATACTCGTCATGTCATGATACATCCTACTTCAAGCAAAGACAACAACATTATATTCATAAGCATGTTACTCAACATACCAACCTTTTTCATCATACTATCGCCTTACATACATAATATTGACCTCTCAAAGTTCCTATCAAGGCAAACTCGTGCAAGGCGTAGGTAGAGTCCCATACCCCTACCTAAGCTAAAGCAAACCTCTCAAGTTACTTTAATTAGCCTATACCTTATTCATTCATTCATTTTAGTTTAGGGAACATTTGCCTTAACCGACATAGACCACATAATCGAATGTGGAATCCGGTGTCATGAAACCTTACACCGATGGAAGGTGGTCTACCGGCCAAGGTAGAACCTAACGTGAACATAGCTATCTAGGTGGATCCACTAGCTAGTATCCTATGGTGGCAACATAGTTCAAGAACTAAGAGATAGGTATTCCCTCTATATACCATTCGGTAATGGGGCCTCATCTCATGAGAATTCATGAGTGAATATTTCTCAAGGAAAGTCAACACTTCACGTAGATCCATAGGTGAGTATTCCTCTAAGGGAAGTCAACACTCTATAAGGAACAAATGGTGAATATTCCTCTAGGGGAAGTCAACACCTCTCAATGTCAAGTTCACTCGGTGCTAAGCTAAGTCCCCATTTGTAGAGAAGCCTTTAATCTTTATTAATCTTCTCAATTTAATTACATAGAAGGGTCAATCCCTTGTATATCATCATTATAGCTCAAATAAGAATTGTATGAGAATTATGTCCTTTCATTAACAATTCATATAGGTGAAGTCAACCCTCGTACATCTCATCATAATAGGGCACATCGAACAACTTCCCTATATTACATTACACTTAGCAACCTCACAACCAACCTAAGCATATAAGTTCATGTATCATATCATCTTATCACATCAATCAAAGCATACTTCAACATAATATTATCACTTGATGACAATTAACCATAATTTGAAGTGAAGGCTAGGATCATCAAGACTTACCAATACTCCTCCCTAGTCCATCAATAAAGGGCCTTACCATCAACCCATAGATCAACCAATCTTAGATCATCACATCGATGTAATTCAATAATAAATCACAAGAACTAATCAAGGAGAAGCACTATACTATGAAGCAATACTACATCAAAGCTAGTAACATGATCTCAAGTGTATCTTCTTAACTTAGATTCAATATTCAAGAACATAGGTGTGAAGAACTTCAATTCATCATAATAGATCCATAATCAATACAATGACAATCATTAAAGACCATTTAACTTATTATGAGGTCAATTCTATCAAACTCAACCTAATCCATATCAATTCAACATTTAGGGTTAAGGGTTAGGGGTCATCACCCACAACCTAGATCAAACTACATCAATTAACCATAATCAAGTTACAATTCATGATAATCTATTCATTCTAACCCAAAGAATACATAATTAACTCAATTCACATGATCAAATTCGGATTTGGATGAAACCCATAAGAAACTCAACTTTTTGGAAAAAGCTTTGAAGGAACCCTTTGAGGAAAGAATCTCAAAGGTGAATTAGATCCCATACCTTAAGGTTTGATGACGTTTTGATGGTGAATTTCGTGCTAAATCAACCCCCAATGATCTCCCCAAGTTGATCTCCAATGGAGTCTTCCAATAGAGAGAGAAAGTAGAGAGAAGGAAGAGAGTTTTGTTTTTGAGAGAATGATTAGGCTAATGAGGGTTGGGTATTTATAGTGGGGTCTTAAGTCACTTAATTAGTCTCTCTTAAACCCCTAATTACCCCTAAGTCAATTAATTAATTAACTAACTAAAACTAACTTTTCCAAAACTGCCACAGACCTTCCACGACGGATCCCCGACGACGGTCCGTCGTGGTCATGACGAACTGACATCCCTCCGTCCTGCACATCCGTCACGTTGGTCAGAGACTTGTGCAGGCGGAGGCTTTCTCCCTAGACACCAAGGATGGCACGACGGTCCGTCGTGGGCGTGACGGACAGACATCCCTCCGTCCTGCACATCCGTCACGTTGGTCAGAGACTTGTGCAGGCGGAGGTTTGTCCTACGGCACCAAGGCTGGCACGACGGAGACCTTGACGTCCCGTCGCGCCTGTGACGCCCCGTCATGGGGTCCGTCATGCCCTGCTATTTCTAGGGTCCTCCTCGAGGGTCCTTGTTTGGTCCTCGGGGAGTCGTACCCTGACTTTTCCAGAATGAAACCATCCCACACTATATTTTACACCTATGGTAACAACCATTTACCATATTCCGACTCTTTAACTAGGTTAACTCAAAAGGACACTCTAGCCCTCTTATGACCCAATTTGCCGGACGTATAAGAATTTTGGTTAAAACACCACTTCAAAGACTCTAAATATGCCTAATTGGGTAGGAACACTGGTTTAGATCCTAAGGAGACCATTTAAGTCTTATCACATGACCTCGGTATTTCAAAATGTTACATCCAACATACTTCATAGAACTCATATAATAACCCATTCATTTATCACATCATAGTCATAATCCATTTAGTCTTTATGGACATCTCAAGAAAACATACAAGTTCATACTATAAATATCACCATAATGAAACCATTGTAAATATTTCATATTTAGAGTTTATTTCATCAATACGTCATAGGACCTTACTCATAACCCCATTTAATTCTACTAGTACAATGTATATGTTAAGCCCCATAACCACACACATACAAAGTAAAGTATTGTCATTTACTTCATACATCATCATGACAAGTATATCCAACATCATGCATACTAAGTGAGACCATCATCATATATATCAAATGAGACTATATCATGCCTATCATTATAACAAGTATGTTAACACTTTCATACCATATATAAGATACATACATACATATATATATATATATATATATATATATATATATATATATATATATATATATATATATATATATATATATATATATATATATATATATATATATATATATATATATATATATATACACACACATATACATAAATAACTCACCCTAGAATTCCCTTTAAGATATACGTGTTCAATGTATAGGTCAAATCTCATTTCCTTACCTACACTAAGTAACATCTCTTAGGTAGTCCTAGTTAGTGTTCATATTCTTACTTCCATTTTGTTCATTTTACATTTGGGAAACTTTGCCATAACCGACATAAACTATATGACCTAAACATGGAATCTAATATCAACCCCTCACACCAAAAAGAGGGCATCCTACTTTCCAAGGTAGGACATCAACATCATATAACATATAGGTGGATACACTAGCTAAGGTTCCTATGGGGGAACATAGTCAACTAGAAATCCTTTTAAAGCTAATTCGCATTGTAGTTTCCACCTCATCAGAACATCGGGTGAACCTCCCTTCCTTTGTGAAGGAATACCTCTCATTGTCAAGTTCACTTGCTGCTAAGCTAACTTCCCTTTATAAAGAGTCTTTAAGTCTTTCTTAAACATTAGTTCATAATATAGGCCCTAGAGGGTTAACCACTTATACAACATGTACATAGCTCATAGGTTATATGATGAGAATGTCCTCTCATTAAAACCAACATCATGTGAGAATGTCCTTTCACATTTTCATAACATTTATAACATAGTCTAGGTTAGAGTACATTGAGGAAAGCTTTCAAGAGACTCTCATTCACTAGATTATAATTAACATCCTACATTCATACATTTATGTGTGCGTGTATACATATGAGAAATCCTTTCACATAAACACCTTTAGAAAAACATGTTCATACTTCTTTATTCATATATTTTTCATGCATTATAATATATAAAGGTGCATATGAGAATTATCGTTTCAATTAACACACTAATATATCATACTTATAATTATGGAAGGGGTATGTGTTTACATAGTGGTCTCATAATGACATAATAGCAATGAAATTTGTATTGGGGAAATATGTTTCATGTCTGGGAGTACCCCCTAGAAGTAACACAGCGTACTTGACCTCCCTAAGGTCTTATACAATCCCTTAGACATCTTTCATCGTGTACAAGACCTCCGAGAGGTCAAGTACGCCATGTCACTTCTAGGGGGTGTTCCCTAGTTGTGAAAAACTTGGTATCAGAGCATAAAGTTATGAAATTGTGTTAGGACGTCTCAAAACAACGTGTAGTAGAGTCTTATTCATCGGTGTTAGTCGCAACACATCTATGAGTAGAAGGACATGGGATGCTTAGGAAAGTTCCACTTCTTCACTCTTCAAGTCGTGCCATAGTGTTTGGCTCTAGTAGGCCTTTTTCTAATGTTTGCCTGTGATTTCATCCAGGTTATGGATAACACTAGGGATAATGCTAGAAGGGAAGGAGATGAAATTTAGAATCAAGAGGTTCCTCCCAAAGGAGGTCAAGCTCCTCCTGAAGTTCCTAATGATTCACAAGTGGGGAATGTCACTCTAGAGGAGTTTAGGACTTCTATGAACTTGTTGGCTCAAGCCTTGACAGCCCAAGCCAATAGGGAGGTGGTGGAAAACCCTATAGGTGTAATGAGTTCCTATAGGATTAGGGAGTTCTTAAGGATTAACTCTCCGGAATTTAGTGGTTCAAAGGTGGAGGACGATCCAAATGGGTTAATTGATGAGGTTTACAAGACTCTTTCTATTATAAGATTGACTTCTAGGGAGAAAGTGGAGCTAGCTGCTTACCAATTTAAATATGTGGCACAAGTGTGTTATGAACAATAGAGATATTCTAGGCCAGCAAGGGCGGGTCCCATAGAGTGGGAGACTTTTAAGTCGGCTTTCCTTGTTAGGTTCTTTCCTACGGAATTGAGGGAGGCTAAGTTGGGGAATTCATAAACATTAAGAAAGGCAAGTAGAGTGTTAATGAGTATGATTTGAATTGCACTCGTTTTTCTAAGTATGCTCCAAGATTGGTAGAAACCCTAGAGACTTGATGAATAGGTTCATGACTTGAGTGTCTGAACTAGTGGAAGAAGAGTGTCGTATGGCAATGCTTGTTGATGACATGAATATCTCCCGACCCATGGTGTTTTACCAATAAATAGAAGATTCCAAGCTTAAGAAGGAGAAAAACTATATGTAGAATGGACAATGAGGGGTCCAAGGGACATGGTCGTTCTAAGAATCGACAAAAGTTTTGCAAGGACCCTCAAAATGAACTAAGGTGTCTAGAGCCTCACATGTGCCTAAAATGGTTAATAATGTGTTAATTAATTGTTTTATAGTATTTATACTTTATTTGAAGTGACTTGGAGTTCAAACATCCAAAAATGTCTGAGACGTTTGAAAGTTAGCCCTTAGTCGTGCTTGTGTGTTCTAGCATGCCTTGGTATATTTTACATGTTGTTTAATGCTTAAATTGATATGAAAAGTCCTTAACATGTTTATGATCATAATTAGGTTCGAAACGTCTGGGAACGACTCTCAAAGGACCACAGAATGGGTCCTTAAGGAGGACCAAATGTTGCCTTGACACTACCTTGGCAGTGTCCAAACAACGAGCCTTAGTCAAAGGACCGTGCATGGATCGACGCTCGTCGATTGGGGGAGTTTCTCAACACTTAGACGTATGATCTCAAACCCCAATATGGGATCCTTAGTCACCATCGACGGAGCAGCAGGACGGCATCTCAGTCAATCAACGGCCCGTTCCTTGCCTTCCGTCAATGGATCTTGCAACTACTGCCTGTGTGCTTTCCACTTGAGGGGTGAATAGGAAATTCATCCCACGTCCAAATAGACCCTAGGCAGTTTATTTATCTATTTTTGGGTGTATTAAGATTGTTAAAAAGACCAAACCCCCAAATAGAATTCATTCTTCAAAATTGGACTTCCCCTCTTAAAATAAAACCTCTCTAGAAACCTCCATTGCAGATGAAGCTAAAGAACAGCTTGGTTGATGGATTTTGATGGTTTATTCTTGACATTTTCATGGCGTTCTCATCTAATAAGGTATGGTGAACCTTCATCCTTATTTATCTATCCATCTAAGGAGTTCCTTCTAAGCTTTTCAATGAGATTCTACGATCAAATTGTCTATTTTCAATCTAGCTATGTGTTCCTTCTCAAAAGGATTTCAAAATCACGCTTATGATAATTTTCTGATTATCTACTGTTTTAAGGATGATTTTCCATCAAATTTTATGATGAACCCATGATCCTTCTCAATTCCCAAATTAGCCTATGATGTGGGCATTATGATCTTGATTCTATGTTGATTGAATTATGATTCTAGTATGTTGAACTATCTATTGCTACTATTTTGTATTCAAATTGATGGTGAATTATTCATAAGAGATCATGATGATCAAGGCATGGTGGATTGGTCAGATTGCCCTACTTCCTCTATATCTCTATAGAATTGATAGATGAATTGGCCTTGAATGGCATTGTGTGGTATGGTCCACTTATGGTGGCGGTGTTTAACTTCTTTTTATTCTTTATATGTGTTGATATTGTCCTTGAAGTTAAGTTGTGAGTTAAGATGTGTGGTTATAATGATCACATCTATGAAGTATTATGCCTAGTCTTTCAAACTAGTATCACGTGCTAGGTGTTGATGGTGTCTTTTACATTTGAATGAAGTTGTTAGGGTTAGGGTTAGTATATGTGCTGCCATTTATGAAGTGATAACGGGGAATGAGCCCTACCTAAGTACCCCTATATGAATGTGTGATCTTAGCCAATGTTAGGAGTCTTGGATACAATGTTAATAATGTCTTTTCTCATATGCTATAAAGTGGTGTGTGATCTATGCATGAATGTATATTGTAATCTTAAGAGGGTGGCTGCCTCAATATTGTGTTGATATTCATTATGTGATCGTGTTGTCCAATGTACACACAGCTCATGCATGTCTATAAGTAGTGTAGGTTCATGGTGTCCAATGAAAGGAGTTCTCATATGCACTAATGTCTACTACTATGCATGTAAAGTTTATGTCCATGAAGTATAATATGTATCTTAACAAGGATTAGTTGATAGGTATACTATTGTAGGCAAGGGTATGGGACTTTCCCTATACATTGCACATGTCTACCTTGATAAAATAGTTACTAGGGTGATACTCTATGTATATGAATATGAATGCATGATTAAGATATGAACATGAAAGTATATGATACGATCAGGTATGCATATGTGTAGTATCTAAATGTGTTTATGTGAAAGGTTTTCTCATGTAAGTACATATTCACATATATGAGTGCATATAATGAAGCATGTGTGATGATCCAGTAAAGAGGGGGTCTCTTGTAAGGTATTCTCAATTGTACTCTAAACTAGATTGTGCTTGAATATGCTATGTCCATGTGAAAGTTTTCCTCACATGATTTAGGTTGATGAAAGGACATTCTCATCTATAACCTATGAGCTAAGAATATGTTGTAACGGCCTGTATTTTTGTATGTGGTAGTTCTATTCATGTTATACTTGACTTATACTTATAGTGTAGGTGAGGGATCATGTTTCTTACATGATTAGTGTTGGTTTAAACTAGCTTGGAAGGTGATGTAATGCCTTGCACGTTTTAGCATATGTATTGCAAGTTAACTCCGATGGAAAGTATTTAAGTAATTATAGTAAGGTGGTAATTGAGCTAGCAGATGCATCACCTATTTGAGCTATATTATAGTTAAAGGGCCCAAGTTTGATTGACCAGATTTAGGCTTATATTTAAGGGCTCATTTGAAGCCCAAACCTATTAAAGAAAATGTGAATGAAAGAAGACCCAGCAGCCAAATCTGCCAATTGGCCATTATGGATAAAGCCCAAGTGAAACTAAGTAAGTACATGACCTCCTAACATTTGTTTTACCATGTTATTGGGCCAAGTGTGTACCACCTACTTGCACTAATCTGTCCCAAGCTGATTAAAAGAACAAAGGAAAAATGGACAGCCAAGGTCCAATAATATTAAGTCCAAAAGGGCCCAAGTTAAAAGGACAAGCAGGTGGGGCACCTACTTGACATTATATGGCCCAAAATTGGTCAAGAGTGTCGGCCATAACACCTCCTTTTTCAAAGGATAAGGATCAAGTCTTATTCTCCATTTTGAACTTGCAAAATTTCAGATTTTCTTAAGTTTCTTTCTTGGTCTCTCTTGGCTTCAATAAGCAGCCCTAAAACACCTTAGGGATTCTTGAGTGCTGTCTCATTTTCAAGTAAGAAGTTTGAAGGAGAGTTTGAATTCTTGAAGTACAAGTTTAGAGGATAAATTTCCAGAATTAAGGTAAGACTTCAACCCATTTGTTTTCCTCTCTTTGATCATGTTTGGATTGGAAAATTTTGTATATATTTATCAAGAATTCATGGATGATGATAAATCTTTGAGTCAATATTCTCCTATTATGCTGAAAGATTTGAGATTGATAGTGGCTGCCTTATGAATATTGTCGTTGAGGGTTGTTTGGGTATCTCTGGAAATGATGTTTGAAGTTGTATTAATGTGTAGAGGAAGGGTGTGATGGTTCACCATTTATGTAAGGGTTGTATGGGCCTGATTTCTGTCATAACCCAACCCTAGTTAAGGCAGACAAGTACCTTATGAACACATGCTTTACAAGTAATCAATGATGAGAAAGTAAACTACTATGCAGATTACTGATGAGAAGCTTAAAATACAACACATTTTGACTAGCTAAACCTCTATATGTGACAAGTGAAACTATGAATACAGATGATAGCTTTACAATGTCTACAAAGCCTCTACTGGAATCCATGATGGTACCACTATGAAAATACACATAGTAAAGACTCGGCAAAACTCCGAATCAACCTGGAGCTCACCAACATCCGCTGAGTATAATGTGCTTCTATTGGAAAGATCTACTAGTTGAGTACTTGCACCTGCAGCATGAAATGCAGCGTTCCCAATAAGGGATGTCAGTACAAAAGAATGTACTGAATATGTAAGGCATAATACAACCATATTTAATATGAGAGCTCAAGTGAAACCAAATACCAATAGATAAGGATTAGAGACCACCTTTGCTTTATGCTTGTGGAATCGTGCATGTTACATTCTTTTCTCTACTTTTCTGTACTTTATAATCTTTATACAACATATGATACAAATGACCAGCTGATCAGTGGTAGAAGAGGATGACCCATGCTAGGCATTTTAACCCCTGGGATGCTGTCCTCATAATTCCACAAATTGGGATCGGACCATGCTAGGCTTTCGCCCCTGAGCTGCCACCCTTCCATACCAATTGGGATCAGCCCATGCTAGGCTTTTGCCCCTGAGCTGCCACCCACAATCATACAGATTACGTTTAGATTCTTTCATCTTTGAGGTTGTTGTTTATCAGTTCATAACTCTTGTGGGATTGTTCTTTAGATAATCATAACTCTTTTGAGATTGTTCTTTTTGATGTTCATAACTTGTTTGTGATTGTTGTTTTGGTGGTCATAATCCTTGTTTTGATTTGGAAATACGGACCAGTAGTAGAAGACATATGAATATGGACTTACGATAATAACAATGACATGGAAAGGATATGTGAATTGAACGTAGTACTTAGGAGCTTATATGACTCGGTAAGCATTTTGACATATCAAATTGAAGCACATCCAGTGAAGACAATTTAACATTCAGCCAAGAGATTTGAACTCTATATGATACAAATACAAGGTGTTCATGCATGTGGAACCAAGAGAGGAATGTGAGCAGATTAAACTTAAGGACGGATACATATTCCAAATACATATTCCAAGTAAGTACACATAAACATACAATTGAGAAAGTAGTGATTATGTGAGGTAACATTACAATCTAACACAATGAGATTAATAACAAAGAAAGGGAATATATGAACATGTGACAAGATGACATATCTATAAACAATTGAAGCAAATTGGCAAGATATGGGCAGATCGTATATACATCCTATAAACATTTGTACCATGTGTAATCTAGGATTACTTTGACTTATATGAGGGAAATACGTGCTAGGGGTACTTTGACAATGAAACAAGTTTAAACCTTGCATGCTAACACTTGGTAGAGTAAACACACACACATTTAGTAATAAACTCATATTAGAGTACCCACTTCAATGCTATAGGGAGTAGGAGCTGCAACTATGGATCAGTCACTACCAAGGGCACTTAGAAAGCTTACTTTTTGTAATGCAAGTTTTGGATTCATGCCAAAGAAATAGGAAATCAAATAGCCTTACATACCTTGCTATACAATTCAAATCGTATGACTTAAGTTCCTTATCTTCTGATCACTAACTACAATAAAATAAATCATAAGACTAGTATTAGCAGCTAATTAATCAATTTGAGCCACTTGATCACACCCAAATAGTAACGAAGCAGTAAGCTGCAATCTATCTAGTGAGTGTTTTCTTTTCTTCCCTATCCCTTCAATCACGTATTTATATACTGTACAACCTTCGCATCAGGTCCTCCCCAGAATTCCCTACAATATTTAAGTCCTTTATATTATCCATAACTTCCCCGCACATCCAGTCACATCCCTTATCATAACATACATAAAACAATCTTTGAACATAATAATGTAATAGAAGCAATATGAATCGTGGTTTCTGATCACCAACACTTGAAGAGCTAACTTTACTTTTAAAGTGCTCAAACAAGCTCATAACTTAATTTAAAGAGGACTCCCCTCCATAGCTGTCCCAACATGCACTAATCACCAGAACATCCTCCCCACTATTCACCATGTAAGAGTAACAATTTCCAACTCATTAATACATACCAAGTGTCTTAATTAACTCAAGCACAAGAGGGAGAAAATTGCAGTAGCTTACCTTGCTGGACATGACTACCACTTGATAAGACTTGGATTCTTCAAGGTAAAGGTTGTCCTCCTTAACTTGTCTTAAATTATACCTTCCAATAGCTTGAAATACCTATTATTTAAGAACCCTAATGGTATTTAATGGCTGTTGTATGAATCTAAGAGAGAGAAGAGAGAAAGCTCTAGTAATCAGATATTTTGTCAAAGTAAAAATGGTTGGGAAAAGTTGATATCAATCTCTTTTAAAGGGACCTGCTTTGGACGACTTTATCACTCATTTTGGGCCATAATATGCCAAGTAGGTGACCCACCCACTTGGACTTTTCATTAGGACTTTTTTTGGACTTAATAACATTGCCCTTTTGCCACCTTTCTCATTCTTCATTTGCAGCCAACATGTGTCTTTAATTTGGGCCACACCTTTAAGTAGGTGATGCATCTAGTTTTCCATTAAAATTATTTCTTGTGGGCTTGAGAAGATTGGACCTTGGTTGTCCATTTCCCCCTTATTCTTCCATTCAACTTGGGCTAAATTAATGCAAATAGGTGTAGTGTACTTGGCCCAATAACGCAGTCAAAGAGTCTTAGTAGGTGAAGCACATACTTGGTCCTTTGGGCTGGTCAATAAGTCAAAGTTGGTGATGCACCTACTTGTCACTTACTAGCTTAGTGAAGTCAAGCAAGCACCTCAATATTTTGTTAAATTTCTAGACCTTAATAACTTTAACATAACTTAGAACTTATATACACTATGCCACTTTATACTTTAGACTCAAATACCACCTTGTCATCTCAAGTGTAAATATTTCCATCAACATCAACTTAATAGGGTCGCATCAAAATCTCTGGACAGTTCACTTTAAATATTACCACTAATTGTATAGGAAACCAAATCCATAACTATACCACAAGGCAGTTTATAAGCATTATTAAAATAGAACTAGTACACATAAAATACGGGGTGTTACATCCTCCCCCTCTTATGATCATTCGTCCTCGAATGATAGGTGCACTTGGTAGTTCGATTAATCTCTGAATTTCATATAGAGATTTGCGAGAGTCCCAATTGTAAATAGGAAGGACTATCCAGAATCCATAGACTAACCGAAAATATGTATAGACAAATCTAGCATGACGTCTCGATAGATATGGTTTATGAAATAGCAATATGAAAAATTAAATCCCTTCTTTACCATGTAATTCACTAAAAATACACAAGTAGTACTCATACAAATAAGACTGTAATATACCTAAACACAAGAAACACAAATGACACATCAAATGAACAAATTCTAGCAAGATTCATGATCATATAAGAGGACCACATGATCTCAGATCCTTATATTGATGTTTAAAATGAGGAGGGTTACTTAGTATCTCTCTATCATCTTCTATTCCCAAGTATGTTGTGTTATATTCTATTCCTTCCCTAATACTCATGGTTACACATTCTGAACTTAGCTTCCGAGCCTTAACAATTAAGAATAACTATAGAGTATCTCCCAATTTTATTTTATTTTTGTATATGAATGGACACATAGAATCATAGGCTATAGGGGCAATACTTTCCTTTCTCTTTTATTTCATGACACTTTTCAGAGGTGAATCTTTTAAGAACACATAGCTGTTAATATAAAATCTAAAGTTTTATGCCGCTCCTGCGAATAGGGTATTACGCTAAGTTATTTATCTATGGTTGATTAAATTTACATATATGGCCAACCTTTACTGTTCAAAGTCTTCACTGCATATTGATACAAGGAAATATTTTCCCAAATTGTTCAAAACTCAAATCAATAAGCATAGAGAGGGCATAGTATATGGATGAATAAGTCACATTGGACATGACACATAGGCAGACTATCCCAAAAGGGAGCGCGCAAGGTATACGTGAATTAAGCTATAGAAATACATGGTATATGCGTGCATATGACCTATAGGTTAGCGTGTGAGCGAATGAACTATAGGGAATGTAGGAATGGGCTAGATGATCACATGATGCATGAGTACATAAGCTAAGACATGTAGTAGATATGACATGTAGACATGTCAGAAAATGAGCTACAGAACACAAATCACATTGAGCAAGTGCGTTATATTGCGTGGATAGGTGGACTAACATGTCAATGAGCACAAATATGAAATATGAGCAAGTGAGCACATAACACATGGCCAGAAAAGCTATAAGGCCTAAAATGTTTAAGCAAGTAGGCTATGAGGTATGCAAAATATATAGAAATGGTCATATGATTAATTTAGCATGCATTACTCATACAATATGGACAAGTGGCATGTGGGAAGTAAACAGTGCAATAAATAACATGTAAGGAAAAGTTCCTATGAAAACATCATTAAACAAGTGTGATCTGAAGCGGATAACACTTGCATGTAAGCATTCCATGACGTTAGGTAACCTATGAGAAGGCAATCCACAAAGGGAAAATGACATATAAATAGATAAGTTATAGAATATGCAGCAAGTATAATTATATAAAAAAAATCATCTTTGAAAGCTACGATATATCCTATAGAAAAACTCTAACGTACTAAGATAAACACACTGTCTTAAGCTTTTAAGTTACAGGTGGGATAGTTCTGCTCATATTCCTTACTCACCTCAAAACACATACAATTGATTTTCCCATCTACTATCTCCAATCTCCTAAGAATTCTTATAGGTGTTCTGCTATTGGGACTTGGCTTCCGTCTAGGTCAATATAAATAGTACAGTAATGATAGAAAAAGAAAATCCTCAAAAAAAGTAGATCATCTTTTAGAGTAGGAGGACGAGGTCAACTTTGCCTTCATTACTAGCTTGTGTTATATCACATTCAATGATTGATGCCCCTTGAAGATCAAAAAAATAATAATAATAAATCGTGCTTCTTGAACGCATCATGAAATATGAACTCTAATAACATGTAAATGCCAGGTACCTATAAAGTTATATCATGATTCATAACGTCTTAGAGTTAGCCGATTTGGGCTTAACTAGATAGGTCTGGCCATACTAATAGATTTCCTCTTTTTTTTTTTTTTAATAAGTGACGGTGCTCCGACTCTTTTCCCATGCAAGATAGCAAATAAGAACAACTAGCAATATGCATATGATCTATTTTTTAATCAAGACTAAATATCAAAACTTGAATCGATACTAAATTGACTTCTCTATGTAACAAAGGTTCACAAAATTGTTCCCAGGAGCGCCATTATAACTCGTTAGCGTTGAAGAGCTGATAACATTTTCTTACCGCATACACTTTAGCAATCACTCTCCCATAACCACCTATGCCACTCCTCTATAGCATCCTCATATCACCCCTACTCCTATGTTTAGGAAATTTGACATATTCCATCTCTTTCTAATGAGAAGTTGTCTGTACATATTCGGCCTGTGTAATTTAAGCTTCATTCTCATAAGCTTCCTATCTGACAAGTAACTTTTAATCAAAACTAGCAGCTTCATGTACTAGATTCCATTATGTACAACCAACTAATCACAACTTAGTTCTAACCAATCAACTTTCTTTTCGTTATTCTTACCCTTTAGGAACATACTAACTCTCTATATCCAACACATACCTCATAAAATGAACCACCACACATATATCATTTGCAGTAATTGGCACACTTATCCCTAAGTTTTATATTCATGAAAAGAATACAAATGTTATTAGTACTTATTCAGAGCTGTTGGCACATACCATATAAATGCCAAACATATAACATACTCGGGAGGACATACGGTGAGAATTTGAGCTTTGTCAGCCAATTAGGGGTATCTGTAGTAACACTATTGCACTAATACATCCACCTATAAAATTGTGCCACTGGCTTCTTTGAACTAAAAGAAACTGGTTTGACTACATCAATTTCGAGAACATGTGCAACGCTGAAAATTCTATATATCAAAGACTAAGAACAAGTGTCCTCCATAGGAATAAATCCTGTAAGTATGGAGCAAATATAGAACTCAAGAGCTGGTTACATCCTCCTAAGAAGATCTCCCTGGAAATGCTACAGCAAATATATGTAACTAGGTAACAAATCATATTTGAACCAACATGATGCAAATGGTACAAATGCAACTTTAAATGCAAATAACATAAAAGTCTTTACATACCTTGTGGAGTGAGATGGTCAAATAAAATGAGCTCAATCTAGTCAAACTTTTGGTAACTTGAGGTCCTTTCTGTATGTTACATGCTGACACTTCAACAACCGTTAACCTTAACCATAGTTAATATGAATAGCATGATCTGGTACAACTAGAAATGGGCTTCTTAACTTCGCTCTATCGCACGATCAGGATTATGAAGGAAGGTAACATTTCCTAAATGTCCAAACAGCCCCCTAATTATTAAATGTGGCACGCAACACATTCATAACTAAGGATCTACTAGACACGACTTTGTAGACCCCCTAGGACGAACTGCTCTGATACCACTTTGTCATAACCCAACCCTAGTTAAGGCAGACAAGTACCTTATGAACACATGCTTTACAAGTAATCTATGATGAGAAAGTAAACTACTATGCAGATTACTGATGAGAAGCTTAAAATACAACACATTTTGACTAGCTAAACCTCTATATGTGACAAGTGAAACTATGAATACAGATGATAGCTTTACAATGTCTACAAAGCCTCTACTGGAATCCATGATGGTACCACTATGAAAATACACATAGTAAAGACTCGGCAAAACTCCGAATCAACCTGGAGCTCACAAACATCCGCTGAGTATAATGTGCTTCTATTGGGAAGATCTACTAGTTGAGTACTTGCACCTGCAGCATGAAATGCAGCATTCCCAATAAGGGATGTCAGTACAAAAGAATGTACTGAATATGTAAGGCATAATACAACCATATTTAATATGACAGCTCAAGTGAAACCAAATACCAATAGATAAGGATTAGAGACCACCTTTGCTTTATGCTTGTGGAATCGTGTATGTTACATTCTTTTCTCTACTTTTCTATACTTTATAATCTTTATACAACATATGATACAAATGACCAGCTGATCAGTGGTAGAAGAGGATGACCCATGCTAGGCATTTTAACCCCTGGGATGCTGTCCTCATAATTCCACAAATTGGGATCGGCCCATGCTAGGCTTTCGCCCCTGAGCTGCCACCCTTCCATACCAATTGGGATCAGCCCATGCTAGGCTTTTGCCCCTGAGCTGCCACCCACAATCATACAGATTACGTTTAGATTCTTTCATCTTTGAGGTTGTTGTTTATCAGTTCATAACTCTTGTGGGATTGTTCTTTAGATAATCATAACTCTTTTGAGATTGTTCTTTTTGATGTTCATAACTTGTTTGTGATTGTTGTTTTGGTGGTCATAATCCTTGTTTTGATTTGGAAATACGGACCAGTAGTAGAAGACATATGAATATGGACTTACGATAATAACAATGACATGGAAAGGATATGTGAATTGAACGTAGTACTTAGGAGCTTATATGACTCGGTAAGCATTTTGACATATCAAATTGAAGCATATCCAGTGAAGACAATTTAACATTCAGCCAAGAGATTTGAACTCTATATGATACAAATACAAGGTGTTCATGCATGTGGAACCAAGAGGGGAATGTGAGTAGATTAAACTTAAGGACGGATACATATTCCAAGTAAGTACACATAAACATACAATTGAGAAAGTAGTGATTATGTGAGGTAACATTACAGTCTAACACAATGAGATTAATAACAAAGAAAGGGAATATATGAACATGTGACAAGATGACATATCTATAAACAATTGAAGCAAATTGGCAAGATATGGGCAGATCGTATATACATCCTATAAACATTTGTACCATGTGTAATCTAGGATTACTTTGACTTATATGAGGAAAATACGTGCTAGGGGTACTTTGACAATGAAACAAGTTTAAACCTTGCATGCTAACACTTGGTAGAGTAAACACACACACATTTAGTAACATACTCATATTAGAGTACCCACTTCAATGCTATAGGGAGTAGGAGCTGCAACTATGGATCAGTCACTACCAAGGGCACTTAGAAAGCTTACTTTTTGTAATGCAAGTTTTGGATTCATGCCAAAGAAATAGGAAATCAAATAGCCTTACATACCTTGCTATACAATTCAAATCGTATGACTTAAGCTCCTTATCTTCTGATCACTAACTATAATAAAATAAATCATAAGACTAGTATTAGCAGCTAATTAATCAATTTGAGCCACTTGATCACACCCAAATAGTAACGAAGCAGTAAGCTGCAATCTATCTAGTGAGTGTTTTCTTTTCTTCCCTATCCCTTTAATCACGTATTTATATACTGTACAACCTTCGCATCAGGTCCTCCCCAGAATTCCCTACAATATTTAAGTCCTTTATGTTATCCATAACTTCCCCGCACATCCAGTCACATCCCTTATCATAACATACATAAAACAATCTTTGAACATAATAATGTAATAGAAGCAATATGAATCATGGTTTCTGATCACCAACACTTGAAGAGCTAACTTTACTTTTAAAGTGCTCAAACAAGCTCATAACTTATTTTAAAGAGGACTCCCCTCCATAGCTGTCCCAACATGCACTAATCAACAAAACATCCTCCCCAATATTCACCATGTAAGAGTAACAATTTCCAACTCATTAATACATACCAAGTGTCTTAATTAACTCAAGCACAAGAGGGAGAAAATTGCAGTAGCTTACCTTGCTGGACATGACTACCACTTGATAAGACTTGGATTCTTCAAGGTAAAGGTTGTCCTCCTTAACTTGTCTTAAATTATACCTTCTAATAGCTTGAAATACCTATTATTTAAGAACCCTAATGGTATTTAATGGCTGTTGTATGAATCTAAGAGAGAGAAGAGAGAAAGCTCTAGTAATCAGATATTTTGTCAAAGTAAAAATGGTTGGGAAAAGTTGATATCAATCTCTTTTAAAGGGACCTGCTTTGGACGACTTTATCACTCATTTTGGGCCATAATATGCCAAGTAGGTGACCCACCCACTTGGACTTTTCATTAGGACTTTTTTGGACTTAATAACATTGCCCTTTTGCCACCTTTCTCATTCTTCATTTGCAGCCAACATGTGTCTTTAATTTGGGCCACACCTTTAAGTAGGTGATGCATCTAGTTTTCCATTAAAATTATCTCTTGTGGGCTTGAGAAGATTGGGCCTTGGTTGTCCATTTCCCCTTATTCTTCCATTCAACTTGGGCTAAATTAATGCAAATAGGTGTAGTGTACTTGGCCCAATAACACAGTCAAAGAGTCTTAGTAGGTGATGCACATACTTGGTCCTTTAGGCTGGTCAATAAGTCAAAGTAGGTGATGCACCTACTTGTCACTTACTAGCTTAGTGAAGTCAAGCAAGCACCTCAATATTTTGTTAAATTTCTAGACCTTAATAACTTTAACATAACTTAGAACTTATATACACTATGCCACTTTATACTTTAGACTCAAATACCACCTTGTCATCTCAAGTGTAAATATTTCCATCAACATCAACTTAATAGGGTCACATCAAAATCTCTGGACAGTTCACTTTAAATATTACCACTAATTGCATAGGAAACCAAATCCATAACTATACCACAAGGCAGTTTATAAGCATTATTAAAATAGAACTAGTACACGTAGAATACGGGGTGTTACAATTTCCATCAAATATTTTTAGCTACTGTTTTGGAGAACCTTATTGTGATTAGCTGCTGATGTTAGCTTAATCATGACTTATGTTGTAGATTAGCACCCAATAAGGAAGGCTGAATCGTGATAGTGGTATTGGTCATAAATATAAGGTATGTAAGGCTATTCGATCTATATCCTTTTGGCATGAAATCTGCCACCTGCAATTAATATCAATGAAGTGATTCTCATAAGTTCTATTTCTAGAAAAGAAAGCATGGTGGCAGCGTACTATCTCCAAATAGCTAACAATATTTCTTTCCCCATTCTAAGTACATGGAACTACTTCATTATATGTTCACTACTCTATACTTGTGTAATTTCCCCTTGTGCTGTTATAGAAATGGTATTTGCAAAAGAAAGTTTGATGAATCCTTCTCCTAAGCCAATTGAAGTCAATTGTGCCATTAAGGTCTTAAAGTAAGGTGTTGATGTTTCATAGCTCCTTATGTCATTGTTACTGCCTCAAAGTATTGTTTTCATGTATTCCACTACTGTTCCGAAATTTCATGTCTCCAAGATGATTATGACCACCAAATCAACATCTCAAAGTGTTACGATTATCCAAAATAACATCTCAAAAGAGTTATGAACTGATTAACAATAATCTCAAAGATTAAAGAATCTAAGTGAAGAAATCTATATAATTAAGGGTGGCAGCTCAGGGGCGAAAGCCTAGCATGGGCCGATCCCTATTGGTATAGAAGGGTGGCAGCTCAGGGGCGAAAGCCTAGCATGGGCCGATCCCAAGTTGTGTAATTATGAGGACCGCATCCCAGGGGTTAATACGCCTAGCATGGGTCATCCTCTTCTACCACTGATCAGCTGGTCACTTGTATCACATGCCCAACAAATATTATAACATACAAAGAAGGTAAAGAAAAGAATGTATCTTAATTGATTCCACAAGAAGTAAGCCAGGTGGCTTCTCTCCTATCTATGCACAATCATATGTTGCTACTTGATTTCATTTGTGCCTTGTATTACACATACTTTTTGCCTTACATATTCAGTACATTTTTTGTACTGACGTCCCGTATTGGGGACGCTGCATTTCATGTTGCAGGCTCAGGTACTCCAGCTAGTAGACCTCCTCAGTAGGAGCACTCGAAATTCTGCTACTTTTGGTGAGCTCCAAGTTGATTCGGAGCTTTATTAAGTCCTTGGTAAATTCGTTTGGTATTGTATCGTAGTTAAGGGTAAGGCGGGGTCTGTCCCGACCTACTCTAGTCTTCTATCTTTTAGAGGCTTTGTAGACGTATGTACATGGTTCAGTTGTGTATTAAGGAGTTGTGGCCTAAACAGCCAAGTCTTGTATATAACTTTTGAATCTACTTACGTTGGTTTGTATCGCTGCATCCAAAGTTAACTTGTCTCAATTGTTATAGTATATGCTCAGTAAGAACAGGTTGTAGGTTGGTTCTCTCGGGCCTTTAGGGCATCGGGTGCCTGTCCGTTTTAATGGGTTTTTAGGCGTGACAAAGATGATAAGATTGAGACTTAGTATTTCCATTACTCTCATATGAAAGAGGTTTGAAAGAATATAGTATGTTTTGTGAAAAGTTTTAATTCCGCACTACTTTTCACTATGTATATGCAATGAATGATATGAATGAGGCTTGTCTGAGAACTCTGAGAGTTCGACGACGCCGGTCGCAATATGAGATTGCACCCTATCTTCTAGGGTATAGTCTCGGTTTGTGACAAAGTTGGTATCAGAGCATAGGTTGGTGAAAGTAGTATTAGGTATCAAAAAGTCTCATCAAGTCACGTCCAGTAGAGAGACCATCGGTGTGAATCGCGACACATCTATGGGCGAGAGGCTATAGGACGATAGAGTTTTCCTTCTTTTCTACTCCTATATCTTGCGGTAGAGTAAATGATATGATTATCCTTCTTATGAGTTTCCTTGTGTTTGCTAGGAGATGAATACTAGAAGGATGGCCGCTAGAATATTGGAAGAGGATAGGGTGAATAAGGAGGTTCCTCAAGTTGAGCAAGATGAGCAAGGTGTCCAAGATGGGCAAGGTGATGAAGTGCCTCCCCAAGGTGATCATGTTCCTAATGTGGATGTAGGTGATGAGGTACCGGAGTTGTCTAATAGGGTTATTGGAGAGGCTTTGAGGGTTTTAGCTCAAGCCGTAACTACTCAAATCAATTTGAGTATGGTGCCTAGGATTATGGAGAGCACCATGACATCTAGGTTGAGAGACTTTGTGAGGATGAATCCTCCTATCTTTCTTGGCTCTAAGTTGAATGAGGATCCCCAAGAATTCCTTGATGGTGTGTACAAAGTTTTGAGTGCTATGGGGGTTACATCTAGGTAGAAGGCGGAGTTGGCTTCATACCAATTGAGAGAAGTGTCTCAAATTTGGTACACTCAATGGAAGGACAATAGGCCGGAAGATTCGGGTCGTATTGAGTGGGAAGAGTTTAAGGGAGATTTTCTTGGCAAGTACTTTCCCCGAGAGAGAAGAGAAGTCAAGGTGGAGGAGTTTATTAATCTCAAGCAAGGCAATATGAGTGTTGAGGAGTACTCTTTGAAATTCTCAACATTGTCTAGGTATGCTCCTTCTCTTGTGTCCAATCCAAGAGATTAAATGAGTCGCTTTTGTACCGGAGTAGCCGACTTAGAGAAGGAAGAATGTCGTACCGCGATGCTTCATGATAATATGACCCTATCTAGACTCATGGTGTATGCACAATCTATTGAGGAGTCTAAACTTAGAAGGATGGCTAGAAGTTTGAAAAGGGGTGTTGGTAGTGATCAAGAGCAACCTAGGTTCAAAAAGAGGATTCAAACTCAAGATGGACCTAGAGTTCCTAAGAAGAAGTTTGAGAAAGGAGGTGGTTCTAAGGATAGCAAGCCTACTTGTGCAAATTGTGGCAAGAGTCACTATGGTGAGTGCTTATTGGGTACCGGTAGTTGCTTTGGTTGTGGAAAGGATGGGCACAAATTTAGAGATTGTCCAAACATTGCTTCTAGGAAGGAGGGCAAGAGGGTTGAGCCTAGTGTTCCAAAGGAAGATGCTCCAACTAAGAGGCGTTTCTATGCACTCCGTACTAGAATTGAGAAGTCGGGTGATGTTGATGATGATGTTGGTAAGTTCTTGTTTCTCTTTTGATAGTATGAGTTCCTTCTAAGTGGGGGAGTATGGTTTGTAGATGGGATAGAAGTTCTTGAATTTGTTGCTTGTGGATGATGTTTAGGAGTTTGGTTGAAATTGAATTTCATTTACTTCTTTCATTGTGTGTTTTATGAAGCTTTGAGCATGTTGTATGATGTGTTTACATGATGTTATCTTGCATTATAGCATGTCTATATAAAGAATTGCCTAAAAATTGTATTTTCGGAAAAGTTGCAAAAATCACTGTAGCTTTATACACTGCTCACTGTAATAATTTTGTAAAAATGACTACTTGATTCTTTGGTCTAAAATTGTGGTAATGTGGTTGGAACTGATGTATATGAGTATGATGTTGAATATAAAATGAGTTTTCGCTATTTGGATTGAAGCATGTGAGTTTTATAGCATAATGAGTCATAGAATTGTTTTCTAGTTTCTTGTTGTGTTGTGAATCTCTTGATTATGTGAAATTGATGATTTCTTCTTGATAATGTGTTGTATGGTTTGGTTATGTGCTGCTAGTAGAATATCTAATCTTGGAAGTGTTCGGAGAGTGACAAGTGTCATTCGAGGACGAATGTGTCCAAGTGGGGGAGATTGTAAGACCTCGAAAATAGCTTAGGTTAACTAGAGTCTAACATGTTGGTATTAGTATTCTAAGGTCCTAAATATGTTTAATAGGTTGTATAGAGGCAGTAGCTAAAGTATTAGGTGTGTTGGAAGTCGAACGTCAAGGGATGACTAAGACGTTTTACGACTAAGTCACCTAAATGTCTAAAATGTGGTTCTATGTGTTTATGAGTGTTTAATGGTGTTTTAAGGTTTTTAATAGAGTTAATATAGCATGTATAGGCAGTGGTTAAAGTTTTGTGATTTTTGGAGGTCAAACGACCAAGAACGTCCAAGGCATTCGAAAGATGTGCCTTGAGTCGACCTTGTACGTCTATGCGAGTTTCGTTGAGTTTTACATGTTCGTTTTGGATGAAATTCATGTGAGAGATGTTAAAATTATAGATGATCAGATTTGGGTTGAAAACGTCCGGGAAATTATCCCAAGGACCATCAAAGGGTCCTTGAGGAAAGGACCCAAAACCTGATGGTAGGCTGTCCCAGGCAGCCTTGGCGACGGAGCTGTCAACGGCCAGTCATGGCTGTGACGCCCCGTCACAAGGGATTCGTCGAGGGGGCCTTGTCCAAGGGTGTAGGGGGAACCCTTGTCAATCCACTGGAGCTTGCAACGGAGGTCCATGACGGCCCGTGTCAGCCGTGACGCCCCGTCACAAGGCAGTCGTCGCAAGCCAAGTCTCCTGCGCAGATTTTTCTGCCAAGTTAGGGGTGAACTTGTAAATTCACCCCACGTCCAAATAATTGTTTAGGCGGTTTGTTTAGGGTCTTATGGGTATTTTAATTAACTATTTAAGTGGTTAAGACCCTAGAGACTTCATTATTCTTCTAAAATCAAAACCCAAAGTCTCTTAGAAATCCCAAAACCTCCATTGAAGACTCCATTGAAGAGGCAGCTTGGTCAGGGGTTCTTGAGTGGAAATTCTTCATCAAAGTGAAGAATTATCATCCTTGAGGTATGGCTTTTGATCCTTGAAACTTATTTCATCAAGGAGCCCAATCCTCAAAGTGTTTTACAAAGTTTTCTAAAGTGAATTGTCCAATTTCGGGATTCTACCATGGGTTCTTGCATAAATGATTTCTAAACGTTGAATTATGATATAATTGATATTGTATTGATGATTTCAACATAAATTACCTATGAACCCATGTGAATTGATGAACCCTAGTTTTGACTACTTTTTGGGTTACTTGATATTAAGCTTATATTGATGAATTGTGATGTAGTTTCTTATGGGCTTTCTATTAATGTAAGAACTGTATTCAATTGATATATAACTGATATTATATTGTTAAACCTAGATTTAATTGATGTAGATTCATTGAGTTTTATGGTTATTGCTTTGAATTATTGTTCATGGCCATGGGTAAGGGCCTTGTGATGTTGAATTGGTTGATTTGGCATTGAATTGAGGTGTGGATATGGAGATGAAGGTATGCTGCCCCTTTTTCCTTAATTTGATATTAATTATACTTTGATTCTATTGTGATTGGTATGGTCCACTTATGGTGGCGGTGTTATGTGTTTTAATTGAAATTGATGTGGCCTTGTCGGCGTTACTTTATGCAATATTATGAGTATGGAGTTATTGGCAATTTACTTGAAGTTAGGTGGCTATTTGTGTAGTTGATGATATGAGTATGTCATTACTTATCTACATGTGAAGTTATATAGTCATGTATGTATTCTTCTAGTTATGTTGCCTTAAGTGATTATGTTAGACTTTGACTTGACATCATGAGTGTAGTGTTAGGGTTAAGTCTTGGTTATTCCTACTTGACTTTATGAGTCTATGTGGAGTATATTAATGATGTTATGATGATATATAGGATGACTTGAAGATGTTAGGTTGTTTTAGAAGTGTTTCTAGAATGGCTTGTATTATGAGTTAAAAATGAAGTATGTGATGTCTTGTCTTAGTTGACTTGTATCTCTTGCTTGATGTATATATGATTATAGATATGTGATGTATTGATATAGGGTGTCATAACTCTTAGTCTTGAATAATAATATAAGTGGGACCTTAATGATAAGAAGGTCACTGTTATGTGGAACCTTGAACTTAGTGGCGAGGTTATGAATTGTGAAGTAGTTATCCTTAATGGTATCCTTCATGTTATGAGTGATGGACTTAGGGATGGTTGGCAGGAACGGCATCATATCATACCTTAGGAAAATCGCTATGAGCTTCTTGTCGCTAAAGTGAGATATACCCTAGTGGAACTTGCTTTGGTAGGATGAATATAATGGGGTCATGAACTAGATAATAGACCTAATTATATGAACCTTAATGTGAATTAATCTATGAGAACAAAGGCTAGCACCGAGTGAGTATGAGTAGGGTTAAGTGGATTCAGTTAAAGAACAGACGGAATGCTTATTAAGCTTTTCATATTCCTTAACCATGTGCCTACATGGGATGTGTCCAAGTTCTACCATTGTCAAGTAGAACAACCTCATCGAAGTAGGATAGAACTTCGGATTCCATGTCTATAACGGCCCAAAATGAACTAAGGTTAACTAGAGCCTCATGGTTGTTTCTTGTGTTAATTTTAAGTTAAACGGAGTTAGTTTGGTGTCCTTAGGCAGTGTACAAAGTTTGGTAAAGTTTGGAGTTCAATCGACCAAAAACATCCATGACGTTCGGATGGTATGCCTTAGAATGTACTTGTATGTCTTGGCGAGTTTGCATGAGTTTTATTTGGTCGTTTTGCTTGAAACATGCGTCGGATGTTCCTTAGACCAAGACTACTTAGTTTAGGGGTTTGACGTCCGGGCACGACCCCACCTAGGACCCACAAGGGGCCCTAGATGAAGGGCCCAAGACTTGGGCAAAGTCTGCCCATCAGTGGTTCACGACGACCATGGCGACGGTCCGTCGCACTCAGGACGGTCCGTCAATCCAGGGCATCATGAGTGACAGAGAGGGGAACTTGGACAGGCTCTAGTTGGAGCCAAGTGTTCCTCGACAGGACCCCATGATGGTCCGTTTTGAACGTGACGGTCCATCGAGGAGGTCTCGTCGATGAGGCCTGCCTGTGCACGACTTAAGGCTGCCAACTTGGGGTGTTTTATGTATATACACCCCAAGTCTTATAAGACCCTAGGTGTATAATTTTGGTGTTTTTAGGTTATATTAAACTAGTTTTAAACCCTAGACCTAGACAAGATCCCCTCACTTCAAAATTCATCTCTCTCTCTAAAGAAGCTCTCTCCAAGACTCCACTGAAGGCTAGAGGTTAAGGAAGGAAAGGAGGGCTGATTTGGACGTGTTTCTTCCTCAAATTCGTGGGTTTCTTTCTCATAAAGGTATGGTATCCATTCTTGAATACCTTTCCATTCAAGAAGCCAACTTCCAAAATGGTTTTCAAAAACGGGTTTTAAACTCAACTTCTTCTAAACTTTGATTTCTATTATGGGTCTTCTTGTAACTAAGTTCTAATGGTTTAAATGTATTTATCTTGGTTTGAATAGATGATTTTGATGTTAAAACTCCATGAAACTCTTGTTTATGCATACTTCAATTTTTGACTTGAAAATGGGTCATGTGAGCATGATTTGAGTAGGGTATGAACTTGGGTCTTCTTGTATTTGTCATGTTGGTGTAGCTACTGCCCTAAGGGCCTTAATATGGTGAAATATTGATAAATTGCTTATGGGTAATTATGGTTTGATTTGTTGATGAGTTACTCTCATTGTATAATTCTTATTATGAATTGCTATTTGAGTGGTATGGTCCACCTTATGGGTGGCGGTGCTAATTGATGAACTTGATGTTACTTAGTATGGTTTGAGTATGTGATCTTGAAGGTCTAATATGTGAAATGAAGATATATATTGGAAATGGTCCTTGTGTCGTGTTTGATGTAGCTTGAATTGTATGTTTGACCTAGTTTATGTCTAAATGAAGTATATGATTATAAGAAGTATGTAGAGTGTGTAGCTTGATGAATCAAGGTTAAAGTATGAGTAGAACTTGATGATAATGAAATGATGCTTATTTGCAAGGTGTGCACATGTACACACACACTCCTTTAAGATTTGTATTATGTCAAGTTGAGCAAAAATGGGAAATCTTGAGGTGGACACACTTCGTGAGTTGAGATGTAGTGTCTAGTAACAACCTCTCCATTTCCTAGTGAGCTTTCTAAGATAGACTATTATGTTGAGAAATCCGTGTGGAGTTATGCCTAGCACCGAGAGGATATGAAGGGGAGGTGGATTGCACTTCGTTAGTTGAGATGTTGTAATCCAAAGTACCTCTTGAGATGAGTACTCCTCGTTAGTAGAGAGTGAGTTACTTAGTAACAGTCTCCTTATCCCTTAACTATGTGCCCGCATAGGTGTAGCTATTGGAAAAGCCATGTAAACGCTAAGAAGCATGACCTTACACTAGGCAAGTAAGGATCCCTCATCTGATAGGGGTTAATATCGGGATTCCATGTCTAGCTCTCATGGTCTTTGTCGGTTAAGCTAACTCCCATAAAAGAATTGATTTGAAACTAATTATCTTGTGTATTGTTGAAATTGAGTATGTATGTCGTGAAGTGCTCAATCCATATTAGTTACCAATGTAGGAGCATTGAGTGGGAGTAGTAGTATGGGATGCTATTCTCACATTGCACTTGGTGTGACCTATACCTACTATGGGACAAGAGTACCTTCATGAAATTCGTGTGAATGAGTACCATGGTGTAGTGTTATGGAGGATTATTGTGGAGTACTTGACTAAATGGAATCCATTAGGAGTACTAAGTGGGAGTGGTAGTATGGGATGCTACTCTCGCATTGCACTTGGTATGACCTATATTTCGATGAGTGTTTTGCATATGTTAGCCAAGGGCGTGGATTTGATTTCTAACGAAGTAAGCCTAAGATTAGGTAGTTTTAAGGGTCGCTTTGGTGTGCTTTGAAGGGAGGTGTAATGAGAGTCCCTTCTTGGTTCACCTTAGGGAGTCTTAGAATAACCTTGGGTTAGGGCAACTTCAAAGGAAAAAGGTTCATATAACTTGGACCATGCCATTCACTGTAAGGTCTTCATTGTAAGAATTCAAAATGTTCACTATGATGCTTTATTCAATTTTATTGCAAGTTTAGCAAAGTTAATTGAAATGTTCCCTTTGTTTACCTTAAGTTTGGTAAGATAGCCATAAAGTGTTAATTGTTGATTCTTATGTGGGTTTGCTTCTAGATTCATGAAGGTTATATTTGAATTGCATAAAAAGCTATCTCTACTAAAATGTCCCTTTTTGCATGTTTTTGCATATGCCATACTTAGTGCATTGTTGTACTAACCCCATACTTTTTATACCTTATGAGTATAGGTTGGAAGCCTTTGGAGGATCAAAGTTGGAGCTTGGGAATTCTACCTCTCAAGTCTTGGGTATGTCCTCAAATATTCGAGGACATAGTTTTTATGTTTCTTAGTTTCCATATTAAGACTTAAAAATGTATTTACTTTATTTTAAAGGGCCGTGTCCCTAAGATTCTAAGTCGTGTCTTTAAGTTGGCTTGTGACGATAAGATTTCTTAGTATTTATGAAAAGACTCCTTTTATTATTATTATCGTGAAAAGTTTTAAATTCCGCACTACTTTTCATGCTTTATGTTATGAATGATAGTTAGAGGGCTTGTACGAGACCCCAAAGGGGTCAAGTACGCCCGGTCACGATTCAAAAGTTTTCCCTAACTTCTAGGGGGTGCTTTCGGGTCGTGAAAATGTCTTGCTACCATGGTCTATGTCGGTTATTGCC
Organism: Solanum sitiens; assembly: GCA_016801875.1. Classification (NCBI taxonomy): domain Eukaryota; kingdom Viridiplantae; phylum Streptophyta; class Magnoliopsida; order Solanales; family Solanaceae; genus Solanum; species Solanum sitiens. Next base: position 23,134 of record JABWTJ010000347.1, on the reverse strand, counting down.
TATTCTACTCATGTGGAATACCTTTTTACATTAGATAAGTTTATGAGGTTTAGACGGTGGTATGGGATGCAATCTAGACATTGCACAATAGACTTTGAAGGTGTTATGTGGAGTTCCTAAGTCTTGTCCAAAGACCATTATGTGATCCATTATGTGAGTGTCTTGTGTGATGCTTTATTTGAGTGTCTTATGTGATGTATGAGTCTTAATGAACTAATGACCTATGTTAGCAACTATGTAAATGATTGAGTACCTAATCTAAAGTGACTTAAGCATTCCTTAGCTAAAGTGTAAGGAGGACATGAAAGGATGGTCTCTTCATGTCTTATCTTTGGAAGTCTTGAGGATGACTCTAGTTAGGAAAGTTGGCTAATTTTGTTGACATGATCTAAACCTTAGGAAGTCTTAAGGACTATTTAGGTAATCTTGAAGAGGTTATTGCACTATGGACTTTATCTTCTCGATTTACTTAAGTAGGTCTTTTGATAGGCTTTGGAAGGAGAATGTCTTCTAATTTTAAGTGTTGGTGTGTATAGTGAGAATGATTCTATTTAAGGAAGTCTATAGGATCTCTTGTGTGTGTGTGAAAGGGATTGTATGGGCGATCGCTACACACTTACTCAAGTGAACCTTGGAATTGACCTTTGGTAGAAGAATCTTACATAGATGTCTATGATTGTTTTCTAAGTTTGTGTGTGACTCATTGTAGGTAATCCTAAGGGTCGTTTAGGCACATCTAGAGAGGGTGTATGGGCGGTCTCTATTTGTGTGACTTAAGTGAATCTTAGGATGACTTTAGGTGAGGGAATTACATACTAGAAGATGTTAAAAGGGAAGGTTTGGACTTCACTATAACAGTGAAGGGACTTCACTGTATGGTGAAGGGAACTCACTGTAAAGTGAGCTTTTAAAATGTTATCTTTGATTAATTGTTATCTTATGTGTTTCTTAATTGATAAATGATGTTCTTATAATTAAACTATGATTTCTAAATGAAAAGATGCATATTTCCAATAAAGTCCGTTTTCATGATTTTATGCATATAGCCATACTTAGTACATGTGGTTGTACTAATTCCATGCTTTATTTTCTATCTATAGTACTTGGTAGGTAAGGAGTTTTGGAGAAGAAGACTTGGGCTTAGAAGAATCGTCCGAGTAGAAGAATTGAAGTATGTCCTCATTTGTATCGAGGGCATATATGTCGTCTTATGTTTCTTTTATGAAGTATTGTAATAAGACTATGTTATTTCTGTTTTCGTATTAAAGTACTATTGTGTCTTAAGATGATGAGATTGAGACTTAGTATTTCCATTACTTTCATATGAAAGAGGTTTGAAAGAATATAGTATGTTTTGTGAAAAGTTTTAATTCCGCACTACTTTTCACTATGTATATGCAATGAATGATATGAATGAGGCTTGTCTGAGAACTCTGAGAGTTCGACGACGCCGGTCGCAATCTGAGATTGCACCCTATCTTCTAGGGTATGGTCTTGGTTTGTGACAAAGTTGGTATCAGAGCATAGGTTGGTGAAAGTAGTATTAGGTATCAAAAAGTCTCATCAAGTCACGTCCGGTAGAGTCTTGACCATCGGTGTGAATCGCGACACATCTATGGGCAAGAGGCTATAAGACGATAGAGTTTTCCTTCTTTTCTACTCCTATATCGTGCGGTAGAGTAAATGATATGATTATCCTTCTTATGAGTTTCCTTGTGTTTGCTAGGAGATGAATACTAGAAGGATGGACGCTACAAGATTGGAAGAGGATAGGGTGAATGAGGAGGTTCCTCAAGTTGAGCAAGATGAGCAAGGTGTCCAAGATGGGCAAGGTGATGAAGTGCCTCCCCAAGGTGATCATGTTCCTAATGTGGATGTAGGTGATGAGGTACCGGAGTTGTCTAATAGGGTTATTGGAGAGGCTTTGAGGGCTTTAGCTCAAGCCGTAACTACTCAAATCAATTTGAGTATGGTGCCTAGGATTATGGAGAGCACCATGACATCTAGGTTGAGAGACTTTGTGAGGATGAATCCTCCTATCTTTCTTGGCTCTAAGTTGAATGAGGATCCCCAAGAATTCCTTGATGGTGTGTACAAAGTTTTGAGTGCTATGGGGGTTACATCTAGGGAGAAGGCAGAGTTGGCTTCATACCAATTGAGAGATGTGTCTCAAATTTGGTACACTCAATGGAAGGACAATAGGCCGGAAGATTCGGTTCCTATTGAGTGGGAAGAGTTTAAGGGAGATTTTCTTGGCAAGTACTTTCCCCGAGAGAGAAGAGAAGTCAAGGTGGAGGAGTTTATTAATCTCAAGCAAGGCAATATGAGTGTTGAGGAGTACTCTTTGAAATTCTCAATATTGTGTAGGTATGCTCCTTCTCTTGTGTCCAATCCAAGAGATGAAATGAGTCGCTTTTGTACCGGAGTAGCCGACTTAGTGAAGCAAGAATGTCGTACCGCGATGCTTCATGATAATATGACACTATCTAGACTCATGGTGTATGCACAATCTATTGAGGAGTCTAAACTTAGAAGGATGGCTAGAAGTTTGAAAAGGGGTGTTGCTAGTGATCAAGAGCAACCTAGGTTCAAAAAGAGGATTCAAACTCAAGATGGACCTAGAGTTCCTAAGAAGAAGTTTGAGAAAGGAGGTGGTTCTAAGGATAGCAAGCCTACTTGTGCAAATTGTGGCAAGAGTCACTATAGTGAGTGCTTATTGGGTATCGGTAGTTGCTTTGGTTGTGGAAAGGATGGGCACAAATTTAGAGATTGTCCAAACATTGCTTCTAGGAAGGAGGGCAAGAGGGTTGAGCCTAGTGTTCCAAAGGAAGATGCTCCAACTAAGAGGCATTTCTATGCACTCCGTACTAGAATTGAGAAGTCGGGTGATGGTGATGATGATGTTGGTAAGTTCTTGTTTCTCTTTTGATAGTATGAGTTCCTTCTAAGTGGGGGAGTATGGTTTGTAGATGGGATAGAAGTTCTTGAATTTGTTGCTTGTGGAGGATGTTTAGGAGTTTGGTTGAAATTGAATTTCATTTACTTCTTGCATTGTGTGTTTTATGAAGCTTTGAGCATGTTGTATGATGTGTTTACATGATGTTATCTTGCATTATAGCATGTCTATATAAAGAATTGCCTAAAAATTGTATTTTCGGAAAAGTTGCAAAAATCACTGTAGCTTTATACACTGCTCACTGTAATAATTTTGTAAAAATGACTACTTGATTCTTTGGTCTAAAATTGTTGTAATGTGGTTGGAACTGATGTATATGAGTATGATGTTGAATATAAAATGAGTTTTCGCTATTTGGATTGAAGCATGTGAGTTTTATAGCATAATGAGTCATAGAATTGTTTTCTAGTTTCTTGTTGTGTTGTGAATCTCTTGATTATGTGAAATTGATGATTTCTTCTTGATAATGTGTTGTGTGGTTTGGTTATGTGCTGCTAGTAGAATATTTAATCTTGGAAGTGTTCGGAGAGTGACAAGTGTCATTCGAGGACGAATGTGTCCAAGTGGGGAAGATTGTAAGACCTCGAAAATAGCTTAGGTTAACTAGAGCCTAACATGTTGGTCTTAGTATTATAAGGTCCTAAATATGTTTAATATGTGGTATAGAGGCAGTAGCTAAACTATTAGGTGTGTTGGAAGTCGAACGTCAAGGGATGACTAAGACGTTTGACGACTAAGTCACCTAAATGTCTAAAATGTGGTTCTATGTGTTTATGAGTGTTTAATGGTGTTTTAAGGTTCTTAATAGAGTTAATATAGTATGTATAGGCAGTGGTTAAAGTTTTGTGAAGTTTGGAGGTCAAACGACCAAGAACGTCCAAGGCATTCGAGAGATGTGCCTTGAGTCGACCTTGTACGTCTATGCGAGTTTCGTTAAGTTTTACATGTTCGCTTTGGATGAAATTCATGTGAGAGGTGTTAAAATTATAGATGATCATATTTGGGTTGAAAACGTCTGGGAAATTATCCCCAAGGACCATCAAAGGGTCCTTGAGGAAAGGACCCAAAACCTGATGGTAGGCTGTCCCAGGCAGCCTTGGCGAGGAGCTGTCAACGGCCAGTCATGGCTGTGACGCCCCATCACAAGGGATTCGTCGTCAGGGCCTTGTCCAAGGGTGTAGGGGGAACCCTTGGCAATCCACTGGAGCTTGCAACGAAGGTCCATGACGGCCCGTGTCAGTCGTGATGCCCCGTCACAAGGCAGTCGTCGCAAGCCAAGTCTCCTGCACAGTTTTTCTGCCAAGTTAGGGGTGAACTTGTAAATTCACCCCACGTCCAAATAATAGTTTAGGCGGTTTGTTTAGGGTCTTATGGGTATTTTAATTAACTATTTAAGTGGTTAAGACCCTAGAGACTTCGTTATTCTTCTAAAATCAAAACCCAAAGCCTCTTAGAAATCCCAAAACCTCCATTGAAGACTCCATTGAAGAGGCAGCTTGGTAAGGGGTTCTTGAGTTGAAATTCTTCATCAAAGTGAAGAATTATCATCCTTGAGGTATGGATTTTGATCCTTGAAACTTATTTCATCAAGGAGCCCAATCCTCAAAGTGTTTTACAAAGTTTTCTAAAGTGAATTGTCCAATTTCGGGATTCTACCATGGGTTCTTGCATAAATGATTTCTAAACGTTGAATTATGATATAATTGATATTGTATTGATGATTTCAACATAAATTACCTATGAACCCATGTGAATTGATGAACCCTAGTTTTGACTACTTTTTGGGTTACTTGATATTAAGCTTATATTGATGAATTGTGATGTAGTTTCTTATGGGCTTTCTATTGATGTAAGAACTGTATTCAATTGATATATAATTGATATTATATTTTTAAACCTAGATTTAATTGATGTAGATTCATTGAGTTTTATGGTTATTGCTTTGAATTATTGTTCATGGCCATGGGTAAGGGCCTTGTGATGTTGAATTGGTTGATTTGGCATTGAATTGAGGTGTGGATATGGAGATGAAGGTATGCTGCCCCTTTTTCCTTAATTTGATATTAATTATACTTTGATTCTATTGTGATTGGTATGGTCCACTTATGGTGGCGGTGTTATGTGTTTTAATTGAAATTGATGTGGCCTTGTCGGCGTTACTTTATGCAATATTATGAGTATGGCCTTATTGGCAATTACTTGAAGTTAGGTGGCTATTTTTGTAGTTGATGATGTGAGTATGTCATTACTTATCTACATGTGAAGTTTATATAGTCATGTATGTATCCTTCTAGTTATGTTGCCTTAAGTGATTATGTTAGACTTTGACTTGACATTATGAGTGTAGTGTTAGGGTTAAGTCTTGGTTATTCCTACTTGACTTTATGAGTCTATGTGGAGTATATGCCCTAGTGGAACTTGCTTTGGTAGGGTCAATGTAATTGGGTCATGAACTAGATAAGAGACCTAATAATATGAACCTTAATGTGAATTAATCTATGAGAACAAAGGCTAGCACCGAGTGAGTATGAGTAGGGTTAAGTGGATTCAGTTAAAGAACAGACTGAATGCTTATTAAGCTCTTCATATTCCTTAAACATGTGCCTACATGGGATGTGTCCAAGTTCTACCATTGGCAAGTAGAACAACCTCATCGAAGTAGGATAGAACTTAGGATTCCATGTCTTGCTACCATGCTCTATGTCGGTTATTGCCTATTCTCATCATGTGGAATACCTTTTAGCATTAGATAAGTTTATGAGGTTTAGGTGGTGGTATGGGACACTATCTAGACATTGCACAATAGACTTTGAAGGTGTTATGTGGAGTTCCTAGGTCTTGTCCAAAAACCATTATGTGATCCATTATGTGAGTGTCTTACGTGATGCTTTATGTGAGTGTATTATGTGATGTATGAGTCTTAATGAATTAATGAACTAATGACCTATGTTAGTAACTATGTAAATGATTGAGTACCTAATCTAAAGTGAATTAAGCATTCCTTAGCTAAAGTGTGAGGAGGACATGAAAGGATGGTCTCTTCATGTCTTATCTTTGGAAGTCTTGAGGATGACTCTAGTTAGGGAAGTTGGTTAATCTTGTTGACATGATCTAAACCTTAGGATGTCTTAAGGACTATTTAGGTAATCGTGAAGAGGTTATTGCACTATGGACTTTATCTTCTCGATTTACTTAAGTAGGTCTTTTAATAGGCTTTGGAAGGAGAATGTCTTCTAATTTTAAGTGTTGGTGTGTATAGTGAGAATGATTCTATTTAAGGTAGTTTATAGGATCTCTTGTGTGTGTGTGAAAGGGATTGTATGGGTGATTGCTCCACACTTACTCAAGTGAACCTTGGAATTGACCTTTGGTAGAAGAATCTTACATAGATGTCTATGATTGTTTTCTAAGTATGTATGTGACTCATTTTAGGTAATCCTAAGGGTCGTTTAGGCACATCTGGAGAGGGTGTATGGGCGGTCTCTCTTTGTGTGACTTAAGTGAATCTTAAGATGACTTTAAGTGAGGGAATTACATGCTAGAAGATGTTAAAAGGGAAGGTTTAGACTTCACTATAACAGTGAAGGGACTTCACTGTACAGTGAAGTGAACTCACTGTAAAGTGAGCTTTTAAAATGTTATCTTTGATTAATTGTTATCTTATGTGTTTCTTAATTGATAAATGATGTTCTTATATTAAACTATGATTTCTAAATGAAAAGATGCATATTTCCAATAAAGTTCGTTTTCATGATTTTATGCATATAGCCATACATAGTACATGTGGTTGTACTAGTTCCATGCTTTATTTTCTATCTATAGTACTTGGTAGGTAAGGAGTTTTGGAGAAGAAGACATGGGCTTAGAAGAATCGTCCGAGTAGAAGAATTGAAGTATGTCCTCATTTGTATCGAGGGCATATATGTCATCTTATGTTTCTTTTATGAAGTATTGTAATAAGACTATGTTATTTCTATTTTCGTATTAAAGTACTCTTGTGTCTTAAGATGATGAGATTGAGACTTAGTATTTCCATTACTTTCATATATAAGAGGTTTTAAAGAATATAGTATGTTATGTGAAAAGTTTTAATTCCGCACTACTTTTCACTATGTATATGCAATGAATGATATGAATGAGGCTTGTCTGAGAACTCTGAGAGTTCGACGACGCCGGTCGCAATCTGAGATTGCACCCTATCTTCTAGGGTATGGTCTCGGGTTGTGACACTAAAAGAAACTAAACCCTAACCCTAAACCATTAACCCAAAACATTAAGCCCAAAAAATCTAAACCCAAACATTAAACACTAAACCATAGATTTTAAACCAAAGATCCTAAAACCCTAAACCTAAAACCTAAAAAAAACCTAAACCCTAACCCTAACCTTATCCCTAACACGAACACTAACCCTAACCCTATCCTTAACCCTAACACTAAACTCTAAACCCTAAATCCAAAGCACAAAATACAAAAACCCTATCATTTAACACTAAACCGTAGATATTACAACTCAAATACCCTAAACTCAAAGACAAAAATACCAAAACACTAATGTTAAACTCTAAACCATAGATATTACAAATCAAATCCTTAACCTACAAATCCTAAAACCTAAAAATAACCTAAACCCTAACCATAACCAAAACATTAACCCTAACCCAACCCTACCATAAACCTTAGACCCCAAGCCCAAAATACCAAAACCCAAACAATAAACACTAAACCATTGATATTAAACCTCAAATTCTGCACCCTAAACCCAAAAATCTAAAAGAACACAAAAACCTAACCCTAACCCTAACCCTAACCTTAACCCTAATCCTAACTCTAAACCATAAACCCGAAACCCTAAGTCCAAAATACTAAAACCCAATCATTAAATACTAAAGGTTTAAACCTCAAATGCTAAACCCTGAACCAAATTAAAAAAAACTAACACCCTAACCCTAAACCTGAAGTCCAAAAAAAACCTAAGTCCAAAATACGAAAACCCAGACATTAAACACTAAACCATAGATTTTAAACCTCAAATCCTAAACCTCAAACCCTAAACCTAAAAAAAAACTAAACCCTAAACCTAACCCAAACCCTGCCCCTAACCTTAACCCTAACCCTAACCCTAAACCATTAACTTAAAACCTCAAGCCCAAAATACAACTCAAATAACTCCAAACCCTAAAAGTTAAAAACAACCTAAAACCTAACCCTAACCCTAACCTTAACCCTAACCCTTACCCTAAATCATTAACCCGAAACATTAAGCCCAAAATACCTAAACCGAAACATTAAATAATAAACCATAGATATTAAACCAAAAATCCTAAACCCCAAAATATAAAACCTAAAAAAAAACCTAAACCCTAACCCTAACCCTAACCCTATCCCTAACACGAACCCTAACATGAATCCTATCCTTTACCCTAGCCCTAAACCCTAAACCCTAAATCCAAAGCACAAAATACCAAAACCCTAACATTTAACACTAAACCATAGATATTACCACTCAAATTAACATTTAACACTAAACCATAGATATTACCACTCAAATCCTTACCCCAAATTTTAAAACCTAAAAAACAACATAAACCCTAACCCTAACTCTAAAACTACCATAAATCCTAAACCCCAAGCCCAAAATACCAAAACCCAAACATTAAACACTAAACCATTGATATTAAACCTCAAATCCTAAACCCTAAACCCAAAATCTAAAAGAACCTAAAACCCTAACCATAACCATAACCGTAACCCTAACCCTAACTCTATACCATAAACTCGTAACCCTAAGCCCTAAATATCAAAACCCAAACATTATATACTTAAATATAGATTTTAAATCTCAAATGCTAAACGCTGAACCATAAAACCTAAAAAAAACTACACTCTAACCCTAATTCTAACCCTAACCCTAACCAAAACCCTAAACCCTAATTCCAAGAAAAAAAACCTAAGTTCAAAATACCTAAACCCAAACATTAAACACTAAAGCATTGATATTAAACCTCAAATCCTAAACCCTAAACCCTAAACCCTAAAAAATAACAAAACCCTAACCCTAACCGTAACCCTAAAATTAACCCTAACCCCAACTCTAAACCATAAACCCGAAACCTTAAGCACAAAATATCAAAAACCAAACATTAAATACTAAACCATAGATTTTAAGCCAAAGATCCTAAACCCCAAAATCTAAAGCTAAAAAAACCCAAAACCCTAACCCTAACCATATCCCTAACACGAACCCTTACCCTAACCCTATCCCTAAACCCTATACCGTAAACTCAAAGACAAAAATACCAAAACCCTAATGTTAAACTCTAAACCATAGATGTTACAACTCAAATCCTTAACACACAAACCCTAAAATATAAAAATAACCTAAACCCTAACATTAACCCTAACCCTACCATAAACCTTAGACCCCAAGCCCAAAATACCAAAACCCAAACGATAAACACTAAACCATTGATATTTAACATCAAATTCTACACCCTAAACCCAAAAATCTAAAAGAACACAAAACCCTAATCCTAACCCTAACCCTAACCTTAACCCTAATCCTAACTCTAAACCATAAACCTGAAACCCTAAGCCCAAATTACCTAAACCCAATCATTAAATACTAAACTTTCAAACCTCATATGCTAAACCCTGAACCATATTAAAAAAAGCCTACACCCTAACCCTAAACCCGAAGTCCAAAAAAACTTAAGTCCAAAATACGAAAACCCAGACATTAAACACTGAACCATAGATTTTAAAACTCGAATCCTAAACCACAAACCCTAAAACCTAAAAATAACCTAAATCCTAACCCTAACCCAAACCCTAACCCTAACCCTAACCCTAACCCTAAACCATTAACCCAAAACCTCAAGCACAAAATAGAACTCAAATAACCCCAAACACTAAAAGTTAAAAAACAAAGTAAAACCTAACCCTAACCCTAACATTAACCCTCACACTAACCCTACCATAATCCCTAAAACAAAAGCACAAAATACCAAAACCTAAATATTAAACACTAAACAATAGATTTTAAACCTCAAGTGCTAAACCTTGAATCAAAAAAACATAAAAAAAAAACTTAGTCCAAAATACAAAAACCCAGACATTAAACACTAAACCATATATTTTAAACCTCAAATCCTAAACCACAAACCCTAAAACCTAAATAAACCTAAACCCTAACCCTAACCCTAACCCAACCCAAACCCTAACTTTAACCCTAACACTAAACATAAACCATTAACCAAAAACCCCAAGCCCAAAATAACAAAACCCAATAATTAAACACTAAACCATAGATTTTAAACAGAAAATCCTAAACACCAAAACCCAAAACCTAAAAAAACATTAAACCCTAACATTAAACCTAACCCTATCCTTAACCCTAACCCTAAACCCTAAACCCAAAGCCCAAAATACCAAAACCCTAACATTGAACACAAAACCATAAATATTACAACTCAAATCCTTAACCCAAACCCTAAAATCTAAAAAACAACCTAAACCCTAACCCTAACCCTACCATAAATCCTAAACCCCGAGCCCAAAATACCAAAACCCAAACATTAAACACTAAACCATTGATATTAAACATCAAATCCTAAACCCAAAACCCTAAACCCAAAAACCTAAAAAAAACAAAACCTTAACCCTAACCCTAACCGTAACCTTAACATTAACCTAACTCTAAACCATAAAACCCAAAACCCTAAGCCCGAAATACCAAATCCCAAACATTAAATACTAAACCATAGATTTTAAACATCAAATGCTAAACCATGAACCATAAACCTAAAAAAACCCTACACCCTAACCCTAATCCTAACCCTAACCCTAACCTTATACCCTAAACCCTAAACCCTAAACCCTAAGTAAAAAAAAACACTAAGTCCAAAATACAAAAACCCTAACATTAAACAATAAACCATATATTTTAAACCTCAAATCCTAAACCACAAACCCTAAAACCTAAAAAAAACTAAACCCTAACCCTAACCCTAACCCTAACATAAACCCTAACCCTAACCCTAAACCATTAACCCAAAACATTAAGCCCCAAAACCTAAACCCAAATATTAAACACTAAACCATAGATTTTAAACCAAAGATCCTAAAACCCAAAACCTAAAACCTAAAAAAAATCTAAACCCTAACCCTAACCTTATCCCTAACACAAACCCTAACCCTAACCCTATCCTTAACCCTACCCCTAAACTCTAAACCCTAATTCCAAAGCAAAAAAAACCAAAACCCTATCATTTAACACTAAACCATAGATATTAAAAATCAAATACTGAACCCCAAAACCTAAAACCTAAAAATAACCTAAACCATAACCCTTACCCTAACCCTACCATAAATCCTAAACCCCAAGCCCAAAATACCAAAACCTAAAGATTAAACACTAAACCATTGATTAAACCTCAAATCCTAAACCCTAAACCTAAAAACCTAAAAAATCCAAAACCCTAACCATAACCCTAACCCTAAAATTAACCCTAACCCCAACTCTAAACCATACACCCGAAACCCTAAGCCCAAAATATCAAAACCCAAACATTAAATACTAAACCATAGATTTTAAACCAAAAATCCGAAACACCAAAACCTAAAACTTAACAAAATCCTAAACCCTTACCTTAACCTATCCCTAAAACAAACCCTTACACTAACCCTATCCTTAAACCTAACCCTAAACCCTATACCCTAAACTCAAAGACAAAAATACCAAAACCCTAACGTTAAACTCTAAACCATAGATATTACAACTCAAATCCTTAACCCACAAACCCTAAACCCTAAAAATAACCTAAACCCTAACATTAACCCTAACCCTAACCTACCATAAACCTAAGACCCCAAGCCCAAAATACCAAAACCCAAACAATAAACACTAAACCATTGATATTCAACATCAAATTCTACACCCTAAACCCAAAAATCTAAAAGAACACAAAACCCTAACTCTAACCCTAACCCTAACCCTAACCCTAACCTTAACCCTAATCCTAACTCTAAACCATAAACCCGAAACCCTAAGCCCAAAATACCATCGCTTCCCCATTTCCCAATTTTTTTCTCTCTCTAATTTCTCTCTCTAACGCTCTCTCTTTAGGGAACAAACTAATAGCTGACTCTAACGGCTAGTTTAGCCGGATAGTGAAGGCGCGTGAGCCGCCAGAGGCCTCATGTAGACCGCCGGACCAGAGCCAACAGGGGCGCTCGAAGAAGAACATCACAATGAACCAAAAACCACCCTCTAATTCATCTCACAACTCTGGGAATTCGCCATAGATTGAATCAATGAACAGGGCGAGTTCCAAGAGTCAAATGGCAGGGAATCACAAAATTATTTCCCCTGAATCCATTAGGTTAAATCAAGAAGATAGAGATATTGGAAATGTTTCTACTAATAAATGGAAATGACATACTTCAAAATCAGGTAATTTGACTGTGCCAATTGAGAGAATAGAAGTGGCAATTTCTAGGGAAGTGACGAATAAACCTTAAGAAACTCGATCTCAAAATCAAACAACTTCCAGTCACTTCCAGGTGATTTACCTACTGGGTTTATTCCTCTGGGGTAGACATACATCCCACAGCAACTTCAAGCTCAAAAGACAGCCAGGTCGCCGGCGACAAGAATTCCGGTGACCCAAATGTTATTCGAACGAAAGATGCTAATGTGGGGGGAAACGAAGTAGATTCTAATACTGAAGAGGTTTATGTTACAAACATATCCAATCAATTACTTCAAGATTACAATCCAATGAGAAATTATGGGCAACACAACTCAGAAATGCAACACAGGCGTGGGATAGGAAAAGGCGAAGCTGGGGATGATGTTTTAGGCACGAAATCTCAAAAAACCACTGCAGTAACTCAACCAAGAGAAGTGATAGATGTAGAGAGACATTTGCAATTCTCTTTTGGAGTGAAGCCAATCAACAACACAACACTCATGGAGAATCAATCGAAGATGATCGAAAGGAGGGAGTTAACATACGTAGACAGCAGAAAAACTACACTGAGCAAAAGGGGAAGGAACAACAATTAGGTAAGTATCTTCAACTCAATTCCTTACAAAATAAAAATTATAAATATGATAGTGTTGTCCATGTGCATGAAAATGCCATGGGAAATTTAGCTGATGATTCTGATGATTTAGTACAAAGGTATAGTCAATAAGGTTGGGAATCAAAGTGAGCAAAACCTAAAGAAAAGGGATGGTGATCTGGGACAAACAAACCAAAGTAATATGGGGGAGAACAATGATCAAAACAAATACCATAGAGATTTTCCTAAAATCTCTAGCAATTTTGATAAACAAACTCTTCCACCAATAAATAATCCCCAGCCTGCTCCTAACCAAAAAATATCCGATCACAGCAATACTAAAGGCCACCAAAGTAGTTTACAAGATAAAATCCATGAACTTGCTCCCTACACTACGGTTCAAACCTTGACAGCAAGGTTAAGACATATTCATGCAGCCCAAAATCCCACCATTGTTCTAAAAACTCCCCTAGGCAGACTACCAAACAAGGACAGTCTGCAGTTATATTTGATATGCATGATTATGTACATACATTAACTGTTGACTATAAATATACTCTAGTGGGGAAATTTAGTACAACTATGCCTAAGATGGAACTCATCAGGAAGAGCTTTATTCAACAAACCCAAATAAGTGTGTGTGGGGGGGGTTAATATAGCTCACTATAACTCTAGGCATGTGTTCATTGATCTACAAAACGAGCTAGACTACAACACTATGTGGACTCAACAAAGGATGACTATTGAGGGCAAGCTCATGAGAATACATGTATGGACTCCATTCTTTACTCCGGAAGAGGAAACACCCATTGTCCCAGTTTGGATTTTCTTACCAGGACTACCCTGGCATTGCTTCAAAAAACCTTTCCTTATTCCGGTCTTGGAATCTGTAGGCAAGGTGTTATATTTTGACACTGCCTCCATTACAAGATCTAGAGCAGGTATGGCCAAGGTTAAAATACCAATTGACTTGACTAAACCTAGGCCAAGGCATGTGTGGGTGGGTTTACATAATGATGATGACACTATAGGTATTTGGCAACCTGTGGAGTATGAAAATATTCCACCATATTGTGAGTACTGAAAACATCAGGGCCATGATACAGAGGAGTGCAAATCAAAGATGAGGGATGAAGATTACAAACAAAGAATGGAAAAGGAAAAGGAGAAACAAAGACAAAAATAGGGAACAACAAAATCACAAAGGGAAGGAGAATTTCAAGCACAGAACAAGGAGAAGGAGGAGAAAAAACAGCAAAACAACAATGATAAAGGGAAACAGAGACAAACAGAGCAACAAGTGGAGGAGGAATGGCACACACAAAGAAAGAAGAATACCAAATCACAGGAAGAAATAGCCAACAAGACAGCATGGAAACCAGTTCATGCACCAAACAAGCTAGCAAGTGAACAACTTCAGGAACCAGCTCAGTAAACAGGTACCCTTAATAATCTACATCATAATTCTTCCACTAACTTGTATATGCAGGAAAATAAGAAAGAAAACAAGAGAAGTACCAAGATAGGAACAGGACAGACTCACAGGGAAACACAAACCCATCTGATCAAAATCCAACCTTCAAAGGTTCAGGTATCATAGCTATGCAACCTAACTTTCTTGATATGCTGAATGAGAATGATGAAGTTGTTGGAGGTCCTGAGGGGTGTCAGGAGGAACCCACTAACTTGCAGGAAGGGGTTACCAAAGGGGGGAGTTTGCCTCATGTTCTGCATGAGGGGTTGTACATTGACCATAGTCCAGACTCTAGAGCCTTAGATAATTCTAGAAACAAGCAACAACGGGAGTAACAACAACAAATTCAACAACAGGTTCAAGCAGGAAATAATAGGCAACAGAATTCTGGAAAAAAAAGGAAAAATAGCAAAATAAAAAAGAGAATAATGAGAAAAATGACAAGGTTAACAAGACAAAAGATAAGGGGAAGCATATTGATACTTTTACTTCTGAAAGCACTCCCAAGAGCAAAAATAATCCCAGCAAACAAAAAAGGGATGCTGCTAAAAGGAGACAGAGTATGCAGCAAGACAGTGGTGGTGAGCAGACACAGGAAATGAGGGAGGAACCAGGCAAAAACCAAGGTCTGGATATCCCCCCTCTTCAGGCTCAACACATGAACCCACCCACAACTGAACCACCGATAAGGGGCAACAGTTTTTCCAAGTCAATACAATACCTCTGATAGATGAATATGCTGTGGATAATTCTGAAGAGGAGCTGGATATGGACAACAACTCTCTAGATGATCCGGATGAGACTAGTGAGGCACTTATTAAAGATTTCAGTCCATCTAATGATCAGGCTCTAGAGGATGAGATTCAACAGGTATCACAAAGTCAATGCTTATCTCCAAGAGGGTTCAAACATGACAAATTTGATTTCAAGAATCCAGATGTCAACACTATCACAACTGGCAGACCAAATACCAGATTATTTTCCTCTAGATCTTCCCAATGATTAGTACAATCATATGGAATGTGAGAGGGATCAACACTCAAGGGGTGTTGGAAAGACTCAAAATGCTCAGGAAACTCCATTAATTATCTATTATCACTATCTTGGAACCATTCTCAGATAGTATTTATGTTCAAATCTTTAAAGTCCAGTTAAATATGGAAAATGCTACTAGTAACTATATGGTAAAATTTGGGTTTTCTAGAGAAGTGATATTGACTGTAATATTCTTGATGAAGATAAACAGCAAATCACTTGTGAAATAAAACACAATGAGTTACAATGTCAATTTATTACTACTTTTGTCTATACCAAATGCAAAGATCATCTCAGGAGACCTCTTTGGGATAAGATGCTACAACAAGCCACTGTAAATACCAAACCTTGGTGCTCTGTAGGTGATTTCAATGTTATAACTGCAGTGGAAGAAAAGCTGGGAGGGGTACCTTATAATATGAGGAAAAGCATGGATTTCATAGTTGTCATTGAAGCATGTGGCCTTATGGACATTGGTTTCAGTGGGCACAAATTCACATGGTCCAACAAGAGGGGTATTAACCACAGAATCTGGAAGAGACTTGACAGGGCTCTAGTAAATGATTCATGGCTTGAAAATATGCCTCAGACCACTATAACTCACTTGTCAGCTATTGGGTCTGGTCACCGTCCTCTTCTCATGGAAATGTTTTCTAAAGAAACTGATCACATCAGGTATTTCAGATTCCTCAATTGTGGGTTGACAATCCTCTTTTCAAGGAAACTGTGAAAAGCTGTTGGGATAGGGAAGTGGATGATATTGGTGTGTGGAGATTTCATTAGAAAATGAGAAGATTGTCCAGCACTCTGAGTACTTGGTCAAAGAAAGAATTTGGTTATATTTTTCAGAATGTTAGGATGTATGAGGAACAGGTTCACAAGGCTGAAGAAAACTACATCTTTAACCAAAGTGAGTCAAACAGAAGTGCCTTACATGATATTAATGCCTAGTACATCAAATTTCTCAAGCTGGAAGACACTATTTTGAAACAGAAAACCCAACTTCATTGGTTTAAGGTGACACCAATTCTAAATACCTCCATTCCATTATAAGAGGAAGAAGAAGGAAGTTATTTGTCCACAAAATTATCAGTGAAGATGGGGAATGGATACAAGGTGAGGATAATATTGCTCAGGCAGCCTGTGATCATTTCAAAAGATTTTTACAGGAGAGGAAAAGCTTATTAATGAGAACATTTTGGAATGCATTCCAAGGATGGTTAGTCAGGAGCAAAATACAAATCTCATCAGTATTCCCAGTATGGATGAACTTAAAAGTGTGACCTTCTCTATTAATCCCGATTCTGCAGCTGGCCTTGATGGTATCAATGGTTACTTCTTTCAGAAGTGCTGGCACATTATCAAAAATGATTTAATGGGAGTTATTCAGGCCTTCTTCAGTGGCCAAATGATCCCTAAGTACTTCTCCCATTCTTGTATTGTCCTTCTGCCTAAAGTGAGTAATCTTAACAAACTTACTGAGTTTGGGCCTATAAGTCTGAGCAACTTCACTAGCAAGATCATATCTAAGTTAGTGAGCAACAGACTTAGTCCTATCCTCCCTTCTCTAATTTCCCCCAATCAATCCAGGATTGTTAAAGGTAGAAGTATTTCTGAGAACATCATGTTAGCTCAGGAAATCATTCACCAAATCAAGAAACCCAACATTGGGAGCAATGTCATCATAAAGTTAGACATGGCAAGAACTTATGACAGAGTTTCATGGTCATACATATGTCTGGTTCTTAGGAAAATGGGTTTTTGCTGAAGTGTTCATTGACATGGTGTGGAGAATTATGGCCAACAATTGGTACTCAATCATAGTCAATGGTAAGAGGTATGGTTTCTTTCACTCAACTAGAGGACTCAAGAAAGGTGACCCCCTCTCCCCTGCCCTATTTATTTTAGGTGCAGAAGTACTATCAAGGTCACTCAACATGTTACATACTCACCCGGATTACCATGGTTTTTTGATGGAAATGAGGGGACCTCAAGTTAACCGCCTGAGTTTTGCTGATGATATAATACTCTTCACTTCTGAAAGATGCAAAACCTTGAAGTTGCTAATGAAAACTTTAAAAGAGTATGAAGATACATCAGGGCAGCTCATAAATGAAGACAAGAGCCATTTTATGCTACACTCCAGTGCTTTCAATAGCACAACAAATAGAATTAAAAGGCTCACAGGTTTTAAGCAAAAAAAAGGCTCTCTTAATTATATAGGTTGCCCTTTATTTGTTGGTAGGCCTAGGAATATTTATTTTTCTAACCTCGTTAACAAAGTTGTATGCAGGATTACAGGTTGGTAAACCAAACAACTCAGTTATGGTGGCAAAGTTGTCATTACAAACATGTGTTACAGGCCCTTCCTATTTATTTACTATCGGCAGTAACTCCTCCATCCACTGTACTCAAGCAGATTCAAATGCTCATAGCTGGTTTTTTCTGGGGATGGAAAAGTGATAGGAAGAGGTATCATTGGGCATAATGGAAAAATCTAATCTTCCCATATGAGAAGGGGGGTGGGAATGCGAAATTTAAAGGATGTCTGCAAGGCTTTCCAATTCAAGCAGTGGTGGATCTTTAGAACAAAACAAACTCTTTGGGGAGAATTCTTGAGAGCAAAATATTGCCAAAGATCCAACCCTGTAAGTAAAAAATGGGACAATGGAGACTCATTGACTTGGAAAACATGCTGATGAACAGACACCAAGTCGAGCAACATATCCAATGGAAACTACAAGCTGGAAACTGATCCTTTTGGTGGGATAATTGTCTTGGCAATGGACCATTAGCACAATTTTCCACCAATAGTAACAGATTCAATAATTACACTGTGGCTAAATATTGGGAAGAAGGGAAGTGGAACTGGAGCAAGTTGATAAAGCAAGCACCAACTAGTCAATTCTCCAACATCATTGCAACAGAGATCTCTCCTCAACAACACCTTCCTGACCAAGCAGTGTGGAAGCTCAACACTCATGGAGGCTTTAGTTGCTCTTCAGCCTTGGAGGAAATTAGGGAAAAAAGAACCAGAAATCACTTTAACTCACTGTTATGGCATAAGAACATTCCATTTAAATCTTGTTTTTTATTATGGAGAACCCTAAAGGGTAAACTCCCTACAAATGAAAAATTAGCTAAATTTGGTGTTGAGCCATCACACTATTTTTGTTGCCTTGATAAAGCAGGTATGGATAACATAGATCACATCTTCATCTCAGGACAATTTGTAGCCAAGGTGTGGAGCAGCTTTGCAGGAACTGCAGGAATCAACCCAGACCACTCTTCACTGCAACAACTGATCCAACAATGGTGGACAACCAAGTCAAATAATGCAGCCCAAAAACTGCTTTTGCAAGCCACACCTATATTCATCTGTTGGAACTTATGGAAGAACAGGTGTGCATGCAAATATGGTGGTAAAACAACCAATATCAGCAGGGTGAAGTATGCAATATACAAGGACAATTACAAGATGCTGACCACTGTTTTCCCTCAAGTCCAATGGCCAGCCAAGTGGACAGATTTAATTCAAAAGGGTGAAAGGTGTGTTCATGACACCAAGGTAAACAAGGTAACTTGGATTAAACCCCCAGATTAGTGGATCAAGATAAACGATGATGGTAGTGCACTCTCTAACCCTGGTAAGCTGGGAGCTGGAGGTATTCTGAGGGACAAAGATGGCAAACTGTTGATGGCCTTAACAACACCTCTTGGAGAAGGAACAAACAACAAAGCTGAAATCAAAGCAGCCATTTTTGGTTTAACCTGGGCACTGGAACTTGGTTACAGAAACATATTGCTGAAACTTGATTCTCAGTTAGTTGTGAACTGGATCTTACAGAAAGTAGCCCCCTAATGGAGCATCAAAACACAACTGGGAAGACTGCAAAATCTCATCAGTCAGACCGAAAACTTCAAATGCACACACGTATTTAGAGAAGCAAATTGGGTTGTTGATGCACTCTCCAAACACAGCCACAAGACAGACACTCCTCAGGTATATTTCAACAGATAGCATCTGCCTAAAGAACCAAAGGCCTATTATCAACTTGACTTATTGGAAATGCCTAGCTTTAGGAGGAAGAAGACCAAGAAGATTAAAGAACCTCTTTGATCTTGATATTACCTTTTTAACTTAGCTATAATTCTAGCTTCTTTGAATAGGCTAGGATAGTTTTATAGTTTTTTTTTTGAAAATGTAAACGTAAAGTCTCCCTTGTTTATGTTTCCTAGATACTATGTATGGAGAGGAGTCCTCTCTTAAAGGTACATAGTATTTTGGTTTCATATTTTTTGTAAGGGGAGGAGTTGACTTCCTTTTGTGGTAAGTTGACTCTAAGCCATCATAGGTTCGGAGGTTAGGTTTATGTCCCCCTCCTTGTACTTTTATTTTATTAATGTTAAGGCCTGGGGGTGTTGCTCAGCCCCTACCCCTCCAAGGGTAATTAAAAAAAAGCCCAAAATACCAAAACCCAATCATTAAATACTTAACTTTTAAACCTCAAATGCTAAACCGTGAACCATATTAAAAAAAAACTACACCCTAACCCTAAACCTGAAGTCCAAAAAAAACCTAAGTCCAAAATACGAAAACCCAAACATTAAACACTAAACCATAGATTTTAAACCTCAAATCCTAAACCAAAAAACCTAAAACCTAAAAACAAATTAAACCCTAACCCTAACCCAAACCCTGTAACTAACCTTAACCCTAACCCTAACCCTAAACCATGAACCCAAAACCTCAAGCCCAAAATACAACTCAAATAACCCCAAACCCTAAAAGTTAAAAAACAACCTAAAATCTAACCTTAGCCCTAACATTAACCCTAACACTAACCCTACCATAATCCCTAAAACCAAAGCCCAAAATACTAAAACCCAAATATTAAACACTAAACAATAGATTTTAATCCTCAAATGCTAAACCTTGAATCATAAAACCTAAAAAAAAGCTTAGTCTAAAATACAAAAACCCAGACATTAAACCCTAAACCATACATTTTAAACCTCAAATCCTAAACCACAAACCCTAAAACCTAAAAAAACCTAAACCCTAACCCTAACCCTAACCCAAACCCAAACCCTAGCCTTAACCCTAACCCTAAGCATAAACCATTAACCCAAAACCCTAAGCCCAAAATAACAAAACCCAAAAATTAAACTCTAAACCATAGATTTTAAATCGAAAATCCTAAACCCGAAAACCCAAAACCAAAAAAAACACTAAACCCTAACCTTAACCCTAACCCTAGCCTTAACCCTAACCCTAAACCGTAAACCCTAAACCGAAAGCCCAAAATACCAAAACCCTAACATTGAACACTAAACCATGAATATTACAACTCAAATCCTTAACCCAAACCCTAAAACCTAAAAAATAACCTAAACCCTAACCCTAACCCTACCATAAATCTTAAACCCCAAGCCCAAAATACCAAAACCCAAACATTAAACACTAAACCATTGACATTAAACCTCAAATCCTAAACCCTAAGCACTAAACCCAAAAACCTAAAAAAAAACAAAACTAACCCTAACCCTAACCGTAATCTTAACATTAACCCTAACTCTAAACCATAAAACCCGAAACTCTAAGCCTAAAATACCAAATCCCAAACACTAAATACTAAACCATAGAGTTAAACCTCAAATGCTAAACCCTGAACCATAAACCTAAAAATAACCTACATCCAAACCCTAATCATAACCTTAACCCTAACACTAAACCCTAAACCCTTAACCCTAAGTCCAAAAAAAACCCTAGTCCAAAATATGAAAACCCAAACATTACACACTAAACCATAGATTTTAAACCTCAAATCCTAAACCACAAACCCTAAAACCTAAAAAAAAAACTAAACCCTAACCCTAACCCTAAAACCTAAACTCTAACCCTAACCCTAAACTATTAAACTGAAACATTAAGCCCAAAAAACCAAAACCCAAACATTAAACACTAAAACATAGATTCTAAACCAAATATCCTAAACCCCAAAACCTAAAACCTAAAAAAAACCTAAACCCTAACCCTAACCCTAATCCTAACCCTATCCTTAACCCTAACCCTAAACCATAAACCCTAAATCCAAAGCACAAAATACCAAAAACCTATAATTTAACACTAAACCATGGATATTACAACTCAATTACTTAACCCCAAACCCTAAAACCTAAAAGATAACCTAAACCCTAACCCTAACCTTAACTGTAAGACCTCGAAAATAGCATAGGTTAACTAGAGCCTAACATGTTGGTATTAGTGTTCTAAGGTCATAAATATGTTTAATATGTGGTTTATAGGCAGTAGCTAAAATATTAGAGGTGTTGGAAGTTAAACGTCAAGGGACGACTAAGACGTTTGACGACTAAGTCACCTAAATGTCTAAAATGTGGTTCTATGTGTTTATGTGTGTTTCATGGTGTTTTAAGGTTCTTAATAGAGTTAATATAGTATGTATAGTCAGTGGTTAAAGTTTCGTGAAGTTTGGAGGTCAAACGACCAAGAACGTCCAAGGCATTCGAAAGATATGCCTTGAGTCGACCTTGTACGTCTAGGCGAGTTTGGTCGAGTTTTACGTGTTTGTTTTGGATGAAATTCATGTGAGAGGTTTTAAACTCATAGATGATCGTATTTGGGTTGTAAACGTCCGATAAATTATCCCCAAGGACCATCAAAGGGTCCTTGAGGAAAGGATCCAAAATCTGATAGCAGGCTGTCCCAGGCAGCCTTGGCGACGGAGCTGTCAACGGCCAGTCATGGCTGTGACGCCCTGTCACAAGGGTTTCGTCCTGGGGGCCTTGTCCAAGGGTGTAGGGGGGAACCTTGTCAAGCCACAGGAGCTTGCAACGGATGGCCATGATGGGCCGTTGCACCCGTGACGCCCCATCACAAGCCAGGCGTCGCAGCCAAGTTCCTGTGCGCAGACTTACTGCCAAGTTAGGGGTGAATTGGTAAATTCACCCCATGTCTAAATAAGTGTTTAGGTGGTTGTTTAGGGGTCTTATGGGTATTTTAATTAATCATTTAAGTGGTTAAGACCCTAGAGACTTCATTATTCGTCTAAAATCAAAACCCAAAGTCTCTTAGAAATATCCCAAAACCTCCATTGAAGTCCAACTTGAAGGATCAGCTTGGTGTGGAGTTTTGACGGAGAATTCTTCATCAAAGTGAAGAATTATCATCCTTGAGGTATGGCTTTTGATCCTTGAAACTTATTTCATCAAGGAGCCCAATCCTCAAAGTGTTTTAGAAAGTTTTCTAAAGTGAATTGTCCAATTTCGGGATTCTACCATGTGTTCTTGCATAAATGATTTCTAAACATTGAATTATGATCTAATTGATATTGTATTAATGATTTCAATATAAATTACCTATGAACCCATATGAATTGATGAACTCTAGTTTTCACTACTTTTTGGGTTACTTGATATTAAGCTAATGTTGATGAATTGTTGTGTAGTTTCTTATGGGCTTTCTAATGATATAAGAATTGTGTTCAATTGATATGTAATTGATATTATATTGTTAAACCTAAATTGAATTGATGTAGATTCATTGAGTTTTATGGTTATTGCTTTGTATTATTGTTCATG